>JARJCN010000068.1:0-276281 GCA_029282135.1 Mycena belliarum
TATTGATGTTGATGGCGTGTGCGTTCTGCGCGAGGATGTGACCGTTCGTGCGTCTGGGCCCGGGCGTGCTGCTTGACGAGGCCGTGGATTGGCGGGGAGCTGGGGAGGGTGTTAGCATGCGGACGAGCGGAAAGAGAGAAGCAGTGGACACAGGGAAGGTTTAGTAAGCAATGAGGATATGAAGGTGCAGACGAGCCACCGCGAGGCGGCGGGCGGAGAAAGGGGAGCCGGGGCGCGTAGCCGCTAATCAACGGAGACCATAGAACAGGCAGCGAAAGAGGGGTGGGGATGGGAAGGTGTGGGACGGTGCGCCAGCCAGTTGGTGGAGGACGAAGATGGGAGGGGGTCACACTCGCGAGGTCCAGATGTAGGAGCACGTATGCAGGGGTAACAAGGCCGGGGGAACAGGAAAGCAGCGAGAAAAAGGATAGAAGTCGGGGTACGGACGCAGACAGGAACAGAACAGGAAAGGAGGGGATGGGTTTGTGGCGCAAGGGCAGCAGTGACGCAGCCCAGTGGATGAAGGAAGGACACGCGTCTGGGAGCGATAGCCAAGGTGCGCATAGGCCAGATGAGGGTGGGGAGTGTGGGTGACGAGGCCATGGTGATGGAAGGAATGAATGAGAGACACAGAGACGTGACGAGAGACGGGAGGGAAAGAGAGGACGGCCGGTCGGAAAGAACGATGTGTCGGGGAAGCAGAAGTACATGCTACCGGGTCGCTGGCACCCAGCCACGGCACGAAGGGTAAGCCAGACGGGTACGACAGACCCGGAAGGATGGAGGAACAAATGAGGGGCAGAGGAACACACGGGTGGTGGGAAGGACGAACTATACGGAGCGAGGAAGGGCTACAGGCGGACGAGGGACGGAGAGAGAGACCGAGGGACAGGGGGGCGCGGGTGGCGAGGAAGATGTGTAGGATGAGAAGATAGCTGGAAGAGAGCGAGGAAGGAAGGCCAGGCGAGATTGGGGAGAATCCGCCGGCCGCGAGGTAGGGGGAGCAAGCAAAGGAGGGGAGTGCGTCGGCGGTTCGAGGGAGCGCACGGGATCCGGGCGAGGGGGAGGGAAGATAGAAGCGCGGAGGAAGGAGCGGGAGTTGGAGGTGGGGGCGACAGAAGCGAAAGGAGCGGCAGTTGTATATGGATGCGGGCGGGTGCAGGTAGGTACAGGCGCAGGTACAGGCGCAGGTAAGTAGTGACGAGGAAGAGGACGAAGAAGACATATGAGGCAGGGGAGGTACAGAAAGGCGGGAACACAGGCGGCGGAAGAAGTGAAGAGTGGGTGAGCAGAGAGGCGGAGAGTGCGGCTGAGCCCGCGACAGTACGGCGCTGCAAGAAGGGTAGAAGCGGAAATGGATGGAGAGCACGAGCGCGAGGGAACTAAAGGAGAGGAAACTAGAAATTGCGGCGCAGACCCGGGGAAAGGACACAGAATGAGGGGAAAAACGCAGGAGGACGATAAGTTGGGGGCAGGGCGGGGGACGGAGGGTGGCAGGACGGACGGAGGAAAAGAAGGGGGAAGAAGGAAAGAAAGGAAAGAGACGCTGACCCGACACGCCCTCACGCCCAAGCGACGCCACCGATGACGACGACGATAAAGACGACGAAGATAGGGACGACGCAGAGCCGGGCGGCGCCTCCAGCGCAAGCGGCGTGCCCCGTCCGCCGTCCTCCCTATCTCGCTCCCTATCCCGGCGCTTGCTCCCCGCTCCCCCGCCCCCACCCTCCCCTCTGCTCCCAGCCGCCCCCAATCCCGCCCCCACCCCCATCCCGAGATCCACGCCCGCCGCAACCAACTCGTCCGCCTCCCCCCTGTACCGCGGCACCCCGTCCAACCCGACCTCCGTCTTCGGCGGCACGCGGAAGTTCTTGGGCGCAAGCAGCTGCGCGGCGATGTCGAGCGAGGCGAGCTCGGGCAGCGACGACGGCGCGCGTAGGCGGCCGGAGGCGACGTCGGTGATCTTGTAGTACGAGATGAGGTGTTGCGGGGTGCCGGCGATGGGGACGGAGAAGGTCTGGGGGGCAAGTTAGTGGGTAGGCAAGGACGAAGAGGGAGGAGGGGAGGAGAGGAGGCAAGCACGGGGGAAGGACCCTCCGAGGACGAGCGCGGCATATCCGCACCGCGCGACGAGCAGCCGCCCCTCGTTCTAGGGCCACTGGCACATAAATCAGACTCGGTCCTGTGTCCGAGGCTTTCCCCACGACGCGAGGCCAGCTGCAAAGTCATTCCACACGGAGGACACGTAAAAAAGAGAAGAGAGGCGTTGTCCAACGCCCCGAGCCGCGAGATCATGAATGATGAAAGCGGAGCAGATGGGCGCAGTCGCACCATCATGCTATGGGCTTGCGGCGGGGACGAAGCATCGGTAGCGCAAGGCAGCCAAGGCAGCGGTCCACAGGCAGCTGCGCGGAGACGTAGTGCGGACGCGGCGGAGAGCCCAGTGATCCACGAATGAAGGAGAATGTCGAAGAGAAGAGAAAGAAGAGAGCGAGAACAGAAAGGAGGGAGGCAAGAGGGAGCGAGCGCGGTTACCCTCGCTGGGACACTCGCTATCACATATTGTAAGACCTGCGTCCACTATGCGCCGCGACGTGCGCCACGCGCTGCCCAAGGACGAGGAGGCCGCCAAAGCGCAGCCAGCCATCCGACGGGTCCTTTTGTTGTGTGGGCCGCGAGATGACATGGCGGGGGCCGCGCATACATTGAACGTGCAGGCCGTCCGTCTTCCCCAAGTCATACAAGCTGGACGCGAGCACAAGGAGGAGCTCGGGAAGGGCACATGATGCAAGGTGACCCAGAGAGGATGGAGGACATCATGGGCGACGCGAGTCCGCTCGGGTTAAGCAACCCTTTGCGTGATGCCAGTAGCGACGCGTTCCAAACGCGCAGGTGGTCGTCGAGAGCGACGCGCGATAGCGAGACGAGGCACCAGCAGAGTATGGGTCCGGGAGTGAAGGTGGCAGGAGAAAACAGCATGCAGAACGCACCTTCTTCATGAGCCCGTCGGCCTTGAATTTGTAGCCGCTGGTGAGACTCCCGAGGAGCGCGCGTTCATTCTGCCGGTCCACCCCCGTGCCCGCCCCCTCCGTCCTTGGCCGACTCAAACTCTCCCCCGGCGCGCCCCCATCGTCGTCGTCCGACCCGTCCCTCCCCGCCTTCCGGCACTCATGGCGGGTGCCCTTCTTAACCGTCTCGCGATACAGCAGGAAGTTGCCCAGAGTGCGGCTCGGCGACCAGAAGCACCCGTCCGTCCAGCGCTTGATGCCGCTCTCGTCCTCGTCGAACACGAACACGCTCCCGCTCGTGATCATGCGGCGCTCGGCGTCGACGAGGCGGCGCGTGGCGCGCGGGATGAACCCGCGGCGCGCGGCCTCGAGGATGAGCAGCGCGTCGCCCGTCGTCTCGATCCACCCCGACCACGGTGGCTCCGTCCACGCGGGCGCGCCCGTGCCGGACATCATTGTACTTAGGGCGGCGAATTAAGTTTGCACCGCCTCTGAGATTTGAACGTTGATCTCCTCGTCTCTTCGGTCTTGCTCGTCGTCTCTCCGGTTGCGCTCGCTGTTATGGTCGTAGAGCCCTGGAGCTCGCTGTCCGTGGCGATGGCAAGAAGGGAAAGATGGGGAGCTTAGTCAGCCCGCCGATTTCTCCGCCCATCACTTCCGGGCCCCCGCTGCATGATGCATCCCTGCAGTCTATCCGTTGCGCTGTGTTCAATCGCCGTGGTTCGCGAGCTCAATTGCCGCGTCCAAGCCGTGTCTGGGTCTGTCTGGGTGTCCCTTCCTTCTATCCTTCAAGTTGCTATCTAGGCTCGATTCACCCTCTATAGCTTTCTACGTGATCATTCTGAAGACAATCGTTCAAAATCACTATGCCATAGAGTTGCTATCCACTATCACCCCGGTCGGATCTCGCGCAAACAGCTCTCTTCTACGGCGCCGCGCTCCCGTCTAGTGTCCCGCGCAGCATGCAGCCATCGCCGCCACGTACAACGCCACCACGCCGCCGTACTCCCGCGCCGCCAGTGCGTGTCCTGCCTACTTACATACTCTATTCATACTGACTACTTATTCAATAGCCCCAGTCCCGAGCTCTCGCGTACTCGCCCCGCGTGCCACGCTGGGAGCGCACCCCGGGGGGGCATGATACTAACTCAGCGATTCTGTTCCACGTCTGCCCGCTCCCCCGCACGCTGCGCGACCCCCGTGCCGCCGTGTCGCCGACGCCCTCCTGCCCGTGCTGCCCATATCCGCAGACGCATCCCTCGACGTCCCCGCCGCTCGCCTCAAGTCCACACACACGCGCGCGCATCCCCGCCGTCCATCTCACTGGCTGCATCGTCGCCGCAGACGCTCGTCCGCCGAGAGCGAGAGCGCACGCTCGGCTCTGCGTCGCGAGGCGGGACGATGCGCAAGCGCGCATCGGGAGCCGGCACATCCGATTACGCGGACTTGCGCGCACCTGGGGGGGATGTCGGGATGTCCGCGGCTGCGGGTAGAGCGTGAGTACGCACGCCGCGCCGAGAATTTGATAACGCACCCGGGCGGTTGGGATGTCTGCGCGCTAGTCGGGCACGGGGCGCACGTCGGACCGGCTGACGCCGGACGCTTCGTACCGCTCCCCGCGCGCATCGCGGTGCTCGCGCAAGGTACTAAACCGAGCGGGCATTCCTGCCGGGACTCGCGCCGCCCTGTATCAAGTAAGGATGTAGTATGGAATGAGTGTACTGCATCCTCTACCTTTCAGCTTCAAGTTTCAAATCACAAGTCCGCAGGGAACCCGAACGAGGCGCTGCGAAAGGTGGATACGGGAAGTGGTGAGCGAAGCATTGAAGTTCGGGATGGGCACAACTATTCGGATCGAGTTAGTTGGCGCCTCGTTCGTGGAATGAGAGCGACGTACCAGCAGAGAGCCAGGACCCGCGACTTTGAAATACTCCGGCCTCGATAACGGAACGAGTCTTGCCTTCGGACGAACAGCCATAGTTTCGGTCTTCCGGGTATGCAGGCGCGTAGTCCCGCCCTTGCTTCGATTCAAAACCAGGACGCAAAAGGGTCAGCGCGGGCTGGAAATCAAGGAGCTCGCTGCGTACCATACAGTCAAGAAACTGCGAGATCTGTGTGAGTTGAATAGATAGATAGACGAGGGTTGTTTACTAGAAGGAGTGCAGTACCAGCTTGAACGGAAATGAACGCAATACTTTGCCCTGGGAAACGAAGCTCAAGTCAGATGTCGAGACACTAAAAGTATAGTTGAATCTTACTGAAGCTTGACTGAAGCAGCAATTCCGGCGCAAAGTAGCGGCGCAACAACACTGAGCAAAAGAAACAAATGAAAGGTGTTTCGACTTACTGTGTTCGTGCGCAATGACTTCAGTCAGGGTTGGACCTCAGCATCAATCGAATCAATGATAATACTTGAATGAAACTCACGGTGGCCTCCAACCGAGGACTTGACTTGTTTCAACTCAATCATCGTAAGCCGAGTCAATACTGTAGTTGAACCGATTGGTGTTGAATGGGACGCACCTCGAGCATAGTTTTCGGTGTTCCAGTAGTCTCATATGGCGGTCAGAGTGCACTTTTATTATTTAGCGCAAAAAACGGCCATTTGAGCAACATTTTCGGCTGAGAGCAAAAGTTCTGGACATAAGCCCAAAAAAATGTGACCTCCAAAAAGACTTTTTTTTTTTCAACGTGCGCGCAAACTTTCCAGGATAATTCTATTTTACAACCCCCCTTGTTTAGAAAAACCGGGTGGTAGAATAGAAAGATTCTATTCACAGCGGGGATTCGTAAATAATGGAGGGTTTTAAGTTAATCCCGTTATAGCTAGTTTTGTAAACCAAATAAAGACCAGGTGTCGGCTCTCGCCGCCTAGAACCTCGCTTGCAGGCTATGGCGGTCAGAGTGCACTTTTATTATTTAGCGCAAAAAAGGGCCATTCGAGCAACATTTTCGGCTGAGAGCAAAAGTTCTGGGCATGAGCCCAAAAAAATATGTGACCCAAAAAAAAAAAAAAAAATTTCCACGCGCGCGCAAAGTTTCCACGTGCAGAGCAATTGTTTTCCTGTGCCGCATGCCAGTGTGCGCGCAAAAAAGGTGGTGTGGCTGTGCCAAGCCGGCTGATGCGCTGATGGCCTTGATCGGCGTCGGCCCGATGACCTCGGTGAGGATGCACTCGCCACCTGCGAGGGTCGTGGTCTTTGTCCATACCAGGTGTATGTCCCGCACCTCACGACCGTTCGCGCGCGAATGAGAGACGCGCGTGCCGCGGCAGGTATCGTGCTGCGTTGTGAACTTGGACGCGCTGCGAATCAAAAGCTCCCCCAGGCGACGGCACCCGCGGTACGCGGAGCAAGCCGCCGCCCAAGTCGCCGCACCGAAAGGAGAACCGAGGTCGAGGGACGCGCGCAGCGCACGCATGTGTTCATCGGTGACGGGACCACGCGGCGGCCGCTTGAATGCGACCCCACCCTTGTCGGCCGACTTCTTGAGAGCCGGCAACCACCCCTCGTCTCCGTGCCACGGTGCGTCGTTATAGAGATGCCAAAGACGCAGCCCACACAGCCAGCTGCGGATGCAGCCGCCGGTGCAGGATCCAATGGCGTCGGCGACGAAAGCGGCGAGGAGGAACCGGTCCGCCGGCATACGCGCCGACTCGGGAATGCATTCGCGATCACAGAATTGATGAAAGCGAAGCAGGCCGGCGCCATACGACTCCCGCGTCTCCGCTACCTGCGCCCGCAATAGGCCCTCGTAAACGCGACGTTGCAGCTCGATGCGAATACCTGCCTCTTCCCAGGCAGCGTGGACGGCAAGCGAAAACGGTGCCGTCCAGAGCAGAACACGCCGATCCGCAGGAACATGCGGGCGGAACTGCGATGGAGCCAGTTCCCGCCCCTTGACGGCACGTCGGGCGCGCTTCCCCGGGAGCGTGGCAGCAGCCGCCAAACGCACATCGAGGAGAGAAGCCCGGGCCTCCGGGGCACGCGACGAGGAAGAGACACGCCCGCTGATCTCATGAACGGGGAGATCAGCTGAGCGCCGAGGCGGCGGCAGGGGAGGTGGAGCGCAGGAAGTGGGACAGAGTATGGATTGTGTGCGAACTTGAAGGGGATCAACGAGGAGGCCTGGTGGACAAGAAGAAATGGAAACACTAAACCAATGTCAGTCAGTGCAACACGCTGATTCGCTGCGACGCACGGGGGAACCTGGGCGGACGCGACACCCACACCAGTACCCCAATTGTAAACAGAGAATGACGAAGTCGGCCAACTGAGTGCGGTCAGTCGATGCCCCGCGCAAAGGCCCGCCACCACTCACGAAGTATCAAGAAACCCGCCAAACGGGGCCACAACCACGGGACGACATACAGCATTTGAACGAACCAACACGCGGGCGAGCGCGGACGACGGCGGGAGTGGCGAGAAGCCGTCAAGCGCATGTAAGTGCGCGTGGCTATACGAAGACATTGGCGAGCTCGGCGGGGAGCTCGAACTCGCAAACAAGGCGATCTGCGGCGTGCAGATGGGCGCCAGGAAGACCGCGGGATGGTGCGTCTGCGAGGTTGTCCGCTGAAGGAACATAAACGATGTTCGGGGTGATCGACAAACCTGCCGTGATCGCAAAAGTCCGCCGTGCACATAAGTTGATGTTGACATTAGGGGACCGCCCCTTTGTCAATGCGCCAATCGCGCCCTTATTATCGGAGCGGACCAGTAGATGCGCACCGCGAAACTTGTCGAACTGCCGCAAGACCATAAACAAGAGCTCGATCGCGACCGATTCGAGCCAGCATATGTCTGTCCCCGGACGCTTCCACTCCGGGACAAGCTGCCACGCGTACCAACGCGCGCCAATTACCACCGCCACTCCCCACGACGTGCTCGCATCGACGTATATGCCGTGATCCTCCACCGGACCTAGCGGACTGAGCTGGCGGTAAAAGGTGACGTCGGATAGCTTCGTATCCCACCACCGCAAGGTCTTGAGCGCGGTCCCCGATAGCTGACGAGTCTCAAACCTATTCTTGTATAACGCCATCGCGTTTGAGAATACCGCGATGCGCGACGCGCCGTCCGTGAACACGAAAACCAGGTGGCATAACGACCCGTGCAACTGCTCCACCTCTCCAATCGAGAACTTTCGCGATGAACGCACGCCCCGCCACGCGTCTTGGACGCGTGCGAGGAATTTGCGGCGCTTGATATCGGGAAGCGATACGCGTCGCCGAACAAAATCCCAGAGAAAACCAAGGTAAATGACCTGGTCCAGGAATTTGTTCCCAGTCTTCACCGGGTGCCACGGCGTCTCAATGCCTATGATAGGCGCGACAATTGACTCCCGATCGAAGCGATACAGGAATGCGCCCGAAGAGAAGGGGCCCCGTCCATTTGGCTTGCGAATCGCGCATGAGTCATCTTCATACTTCAAACCCTCGCCGTCCTCTCCCATCTCCGCCCGCCAAACGTCCATGATGGCATTGAAAATTTGGCCTGCGTTGCTGCTGGCGGAAGCGGGGCCGAACGGGAAACAGTGATCAAGGTAAAACCCGCCCTCGAAATGCACCACAAGGAATGGTTTGTGTGCAGGGAGGACGGGGCACGTCCGGTGAAACGCCTTGATGTCAAAGGCACACCCCTGCGAACCGGGAGGCAACGTCGCGACCTGTGTACGCGATGAGATGCCAGTCCCCACCTCATTTTAATCCCAACAATAAGTGAAATGAGAACGGGCTCCTCAGGCGTCAAGATGCAATGCGAAAACCCGATACCACATGATGCATCGGACTGAACGAGGGCGCAGAACCCGCCGTACAAGAGCACAGCCCCTCGACACGCCGGATAAACAAGAAACGCTCGACGCGCCGGAACAGACAACAAACACCCGACGCGCCGGACTGAACGATAGACGCTCGACGCGCTATATGAGACCTCGGTCGCTCGACGCGCCGGAATAGACGATAGACGCTCGACGCGCTATATAAGACCTCGGCCGCTCGACGCGCCGGAACGGACAACAGACGCTCGACGCGCTGTATGAAACCTCGGTCGCTCGACGCGCCGGAAGAGCCCTCGGCCGCTCGACGCGCCGGAATAGATGATAGACGCTCGACGCGCTATGAGACCTCGGCCGCTCGACGCGCCGGAACGGACGACAGACGCTCGACGCGCTGTATGAAACCTCGGTCGCTCGACGCGCCGGAAGAGCCCTCGGCCGCTCGACGCGCCGGAATACGTGGCAAACGCTCGACGCGTATGGGACAAAAACCTCAGCCTAAGCTTCGGCATGAAACGGGGGACGACACGGCCCAGAAGAAATGGAGAGGGGGGAATAAACTGAAAGAATGGAGACTCACCAATTCTGCCATCTTCGAAGGCATATCAAAAGAGGTCGGAAAATCTTCCTTGAAGATAAACTCGTTGACCGACGGTGTCTTCGAGCGCGCGTCTCCCTTCGATAAGTTCCTGCACACCCGCTGCTTCGGTTCGAGGCCCGGGCCCAAATCCTGTGATGCAACAATCAAAGGCGACGAGTAAAAGGGCCCCCGACAGATCCTCTCCATCTGCTGCCGTGAGAATGGGCCCTCCATACGGCCTGCACCGAGCTCGGTATCCAAATATTCTCTGGTCGCAGCGCGCTGCTCGAAGGCCGACGGGTGGTTGTCGAGAACAATTGTCGACGTCAGGCGGGGCATGCGACCCAACGCAAAACCCCGGCGTAGGTTGTTTGGAAGAAGGGAATAGTTTGTCGATAGATTGTGTTTTTCAAGAAGAGATTCGAGAACATCGACATTGTAGGGCTGGATAACTCGGTCCAACAAGAATGAGAGCGCGTCTGTTGATGTGGACGGTGCAGGGCGAGACTCGACCGTAGGCGTCAAGTCCGCATACAAAAGGGTAGAACGTGTGGGGGGTAGGATGTGTTCTGTGTGCACGTGCTGCCAGGAGCTAAGATCAGGGCACGAAGGCCCCGTCCTTGACCCGCTTGCAAGTCCCATGAAGCGAGAGCGCTCCGTGTGTCCCTCCGCATAGGGAGCAGATGTGGAGCCGCTCGCCTGGGTGCACCCCGCCGCAATAAAATACAGACTCCCTTCGGTGTGGGTCCCTGGAACGCTGCTGCGGTGACCAAATTGCGACCGTCCGGCTTGCAGAAGAAAGGTCTGCCGTCCCGAAAGGAAGACGGGTTTGGTGGATGATGGGCTGCAACATGTGGCCCTGTACAAACGAGGCAGGTTGCGGGACCGCGCGGGGCAAAGTTCCCCCGTCCCTCCTCACCGCGCCCATATCCATCACTGCGTCCGTAACTCTCGTGACGCGGGCGCTTCGCCAGCGCATCCCCATGGTCAGCCCATGGACGCTTCCCGCCTCCATAAGCAGCCGGTGCCGCTGCCGGCGATGCGCCGTACATGCTTGCGAGCGCCTGAGCGTGCGCGTGCAAGGTCAAAACTGAACGAATCTCATCCGCCCAAGTCTCCTCCCTGAACAACCCCTCCCCGAGGAGCGCGTACCGCATCTTCCGCTCCACCGGAAGCCAAACCTCCATCTTTGAGTCAAAACACTCCAGATTGGAGAACCCGGCAAAATGCGCCGCGAGCTCGGATGAATAGTTGCGCGTGTCTGGTTTCAGGGGATCCACGGCAGGACACAACTGCTGAAATGCGGACAAAAGGTTGTTCGCCGCCTGCCGCCACAGGCTCGGCGTAAGACATTTTGCCTCGTCCTCGCCGTCGAAAAGCTTGGCGCACTTTGTCACATCGACGACCTGCACCCGCTCCCCGATAGAGTACGACGCAGACTGCTCCGCACGCGAAAACTCCTTCGAAATCATGTGCGGGGGGGGACTCCGCCGCCTTGCGAAGGACTGTGTTCGACCACCAATGCAAAGGAAAGTAGACCTTGTGCCGCAAGGACACAAGGAAGATGGTTGGAATTACCACCCCTTGCTTGAGCAAGGGTGTAACCTCATGCGCTCGCGTATAGACCATAGAGCCGAGGAGACTAGCCGTCTTGGCCTTCTCCTTCTCCTCGCGCTCTCTTTCGCGCTTGACCGCCTGCTCTGCGCGATGCTGCGCAATGAGCTTGGTCAGCGAGTAGGGCAAAGGCCCCACCGCCGCCAAAAGCTCCGGCGAGTGAAGCATCATAAGCTTCTCCTCGCTCGTATACACCACAAAAGCCTGCAACATCTCCCCCACATCTAGAGCTCCCACCCCGTTCGAGGATGCGCGCGCGTCGCGGTAGGCCACAGTCAAAGCGATACTGACCTTATTATGAGCCTCCGCGGCAACATTCTTTGCGTTCTTCGCGTCCAATTCCATTTCTTCGGTGATTTCGCCTGGGCGCGTCATATGACAAGTTTTCGCAGTCGAAATCCGCCGGAAGAGGAAGGGGAAGACCACATCGAGAGGTTGTCATGTTGATGATGAATCTGTCGGAAAGGAAAATCTTTTTGCGAGGTTAAGAGAGCGAGCAAAGCCGGAGAGTTTGCTGAAGCAGATATGCGGAGAGCAATACACGATGGGTGGCAGTGTGATCACATCACACTGCCACCCGGAACGGAACGAAACGGTCCTTCAATTTCTCTACGCTAACTTGTCTAACACGCAGGCAGGCTCGCAAGCTCGCCGAGCCTGCGCTAACAAACAACAAACTTTACCGTGTTTTTTTTAAAGAACAATTTGAACAGCATACGCGATATTACGTGTCCGTTGAACTCATTGACACACAGACAAATAACCCAGCGGAGTACATGGGTGAGGAGAGATAACAGTGCATAGGTTGCTACAAAGACTACAGAACAAATCAAGATAATAATAAGGCCCAAGATACAGCCGGCGTGAGCGTACACCGTGCCAAGGATTTGTCGTGAAATTCGTGATGCTCAATCAGGAATTTCTGCTTTCAAAGGGTATCGTCACGAACAGCATGCGGAAATTCAAGACCTAATTCATGACGGGAAATCCGCTATAATATACAACATGAAATTCATGACGGACCATTTTGATATTCAAACACCATGTTGGCGGTGGTTCCGAGGTACGACAGACTCCTCGGGATCATCGATCATCGATCATCCCCGACCTCTAGAACTTTGCTGCACCCAACTCGTTGCAGGTACAAGTGGGAGTCGCGTCGCAAAGACCGGTCACCGCTTACTTCCAAAAAGCCGAGATCACGTGCGATGACATCACGATCCAAACAAACCACCGCTCCACAAAGTCCCACTACCTTCGTTTCTACCACCAACTCTCTCATGGTCAATACCGCACCCACTACTTCTCGCTCCGGCCTGAGGCAGGCCTGACTGTCAAAGCGTCAGCTGCGCAGAAGAATATTGACCAGAATCGGTCCGAAAAGACTGCGGCCAACAAGGAGCGGCGAAAGAAGGCCGCCAGCAAGAAGAAGCAGCGTCAAAAGAACGACGCCGCTGCTGCCGTGCTGGGGGATACGACCAACACAGCGTCCGCGGCCGCTATAGCCGATCTCAAAGGTGTGTTTCTCGATTAGAAGAAATGATATCTAGTCAAGAAACGTGGCCGCCTTCCGTCTCGCTCAGAGACAGGACCCGGCGCGTCTACAGGCTATTCTTGGTCACAAAGCCGTCAATCATGCTCATCATGTTGCCCAGGCCCGTCTCCTTGGGCAGCCACTCCCCGTTATTGACGCACAGAATCTTCATGCGCTCGTGGTACTCGAGGTCGGGCAGGATCTTTGGCGTGATGAGGAAGTACTGTGTGCTGTCCGGCTTGCACGTCACTTCCACCATCAAGTTGTGCACCATGCGCTCCGCGCGCTGGTCCATGCCCTACAGACTCGAACGTAAGCCAGCGTACATCGCGCCTGGAAGGGATAGAGACGCACCTGATTGATCTCGTCGACGAGCGAGAACGGCGCGCGCGCCTCCTCCGTAAGGCTCATCAGGTACAGGATCGTCGTGAGGGAGCGTTCCTATCAGCGACATTAGTCCGTTGTCCAAGCCTACTTGGAAGGAACCTCCTCACCCCGCCAGACTGCCGCTGCCCCGTAAGCAGCTGCAGCTTCTCCGTGTCGCGGAACTTGACGAGGATGTCGATGGCCCACTGATCGTACGCCTCCTCCGGTCGCACGCGGATCTCCCCCGCGCACCCGATACCTGTGGCATGGGCATTAGGCAGTGCTAATCCTGAGATGGAAACGACGTACGATCAAACGCGGCGGAGAACTTCTTGCCAATGCTAGCAACGAGCTCCTGCAGTGCTGGCTCCCAGTTGTCCTAAGGCGCGGATGAGCAGCAGCGATACGGAGTAAACCGACCACGTACCCTGGCAGTCTTGATTCTTGCCTCCATCATGTCCGCCTGGCACTTACGGCCCTCGATCGTGTTTTGGAGCACCTCGATCTAGACATCCTGTCAGCACGCCGCGCCCGCTCTTGGTAGAACGCGCGGCTTACATCGCGCTTGCGCTTCTCATATTGCTCCACGACGCCCGGATTCGTGTTCATATTCATCTCGAGGTTCGCCTCCTGCTTCTCAAGCTCTGTCTGCAGCTCCTCCATCGAGCGCAGATCGACGTTCTCATCGGGCTCAGGTAGCGGTGCGTCGTCCTTCTTTGCCTGAGCGACAGCCTTCTGATACGCGAGCCGGGCGGACTCCGTCTCTTGGTACTCCTTGCGCATCTCCTCCGGCTGGTCCTCCAGCAGTTCCTTGCACTGCTCCAGCAGCGTCGTCGTCTGCACCTTGAGCTTCTCATACTCTGCATTGACTGTGGGCACGTTAGTGTTATGGACCATTTGCAGAGACCAAAATCCCACTTTTATTGAATTCTGCCAGGGCAAGCTGGTACTTGACGTCCTTGCGGTCACATAGCTCCTTGAGCGCGGCCTTCTTTGCACCGATCTGGATGGACTGCAGCCCCAGCTGCGTCGCGCGCATCTGCTCTTTGATCACGTCGCGCGTGAGGTCCTGCGTCGCCAGTGTTAGTACAAGGGCAAATGTAAAGGTAGGCGAAGACGTACGACAGCCTCGGCGACGAACTGGATGCGGTTCTTCGAGATTTCCAAGATCTTCGCGCGGATGTGTGCACCCTCTGAATCCTGCACAGCCTCGCCCTTCTTCTGAGCCGGATCCATCGTCCTCTCTATATTCCCTGGCCCGCACCACATGGGCGACATCTTCAGAATCGGAGAAAGGATGCCGACGCACTCTGTTTTATCTTCTGCCTTTGTTCCGCGGCGCTCTTGATAACGTTCATCCGTTTCCGGATCCCGTTCTAGAGCCACGGGCATGAGGGTCGTGAACTTGTAATGACGAGTCTAAGTGGACCGACCTTCTTGCACTCAAACTCCTCCTTCACCGTGCCAAGGCGCTTTCCCTCCGCCTCGACCTCTCGGTGCTCCTCCGCAATCTCCGCCTCCTCCTGCGTGCAGCGCTTGAGGATGTCGTCGATGCGCTGCTTTTCCGCAGGGTTCACTGGCAGCCCGTAAGAACATGCATACGATAAGAAAACACACCCTGCGCACGCCCATCAAAGTTCCTCGGCTCGTTCAGCGGCTGTGCCGACGACGAGATCTTGCGTTGTCCGTACTTCGAGCGCGAGACCTGGTGCACGGTCTGGGCATCGACAAAGTTCGTGTTCTGCGATCGCCCGTTGGGACCGGGGCGTGCCACCGTCTCAATCGCGGCTGCGATGTCACGTACACCCTTGAGCGAGATGGCCTGGAACCATCGTATTAGACACACGGGAAAGTGAGCAGGAGAAAGAGAAAGGCCACACCGTCCGATGCATGATCAGCTCCCGCATGAGGAACCACCGCAGGCCCTCCGCGCACTGCACATAGTCGATCGCGTATCCGTCAAAATTGAAACGCCTGAGCTCCTCGTCCGACAATGGCGGGGGGTTCAGGTCGGCCTTCGTCCCAGGCCGGAACCACACCGCTACGCGTGCGCGGCGGCCGAGTCCCTGGTTGTCGTTGATCGCGGAGTTGAGCGTCTCGTAGTCCTCATTGCACTGGCACACGAACATCTGCGCGCGGGGTCAATACCATCCTCGACATACGCTGCAGCCAGAGCAGGTGGGGCAAGGAAGAGGACGATGCACCTTCATCTGGGCCTGATTGAAGCAACTCTCGACACCTGCTGCGAAGCTCTGGTTCGGCACGGTGATCGAGAGCGCCGGCGGCTCGAACACTTCCATCCTGAACTTGACCTTGTTCTGTCGGAGCCACCGCACCGCGTCGCCGACGTCTCGATCCCATCGGCTGAGGTTGTTCAGCTTCACCGACTCGAAGTCGTCGTCGAGCGACTGGAGTCTGTCGGGCGGAGTGTCAAGATGGAATGAGAATAGGATAAGCAAAAAACACGTACTGCCTCTGTCCATCTTTGGTTTGATAATTGAGCCGCTTGCGCTCCTCGAGCACGTTTGCCCGCTGCCCATGTGCCCGTGCATCCGCCGCAAACGTGGACGCATCGAACGCGGACTGAAGGTTTCGACCCTCCGTCTTCAGCGCTTCCGTGTCTTCGAGCTTGACCTGTGGGGAGGGCGCAGGTGTTAACAAAGGCGATGGCAGAGCGCGGGGGCATTTCTTGATGGTATTTAGCCGGTTCTTCCCCGCCTTCTTCAGGCCGATAAGCTTGGCTTGCTCGTCCTCGCAGACATCCTCCTGTGTCGGGGGTCAGTTACATGGAGCGGAGGAAGCGAGGCGGAGGGGGGGGGGGGGGGGGGGGGGGGGGAGCGTGGAATTGCCTCGGCGTGCTCCGGACAAGGACGGAGACGACAATCAGCCGGACGGCAGGCAGAGGAGGAGGAAGGATCGGATGCTGCGGCGCAGCTGGTGCGCGGCCAGACGCAGGATGGACAAGGGGAGCATGGTCGTTGGGCAGGAAGGGAAAGGAAGAACAGATAAGAGAGGCAGAACGCACCAGCTCCTCGCTCGCCTGCATGCGCTTCTCGACCTTCGCGAGCGCCGCGCGCAGGGACTTCTGCGACGCCTCGCAGTCCTGGTTCATCTCGGTGTGCTGGCGGTCGAGTTTCCTGGAAGGGACGGGTCAGTACGAACGACGAGGGGGAGGGGGGAGGGGGGAAAGAGGTGGCGAAGATGAGGACGAAGGGGCTACGTGTAATGTGGCGTGAACGGACAGGAAGGAGAGAGGGGAGGGAATCAAAGGGATGGACGACGAGCAGGAAGCTCAAGGTATGTACGGGGAGGTCCGAAGACTGGCGGTGAACGTGGATGGTCGAAGGAAGGCAGGGCATAGAAGCAGCGAGGGAAGGGGGGTGTCAAGATCAAGTACCCGACGAGCAGCGAGGACGAAAGGGAAGGAGAGAAAGGAGGAGGACACCGTAGATGATGCCCACGGAGCACTGGAATGGAAGGGATGATGTAGACCCGGGCAGGGAGAGCACGGGGAGAAGAAATGAAGCAGCCGGAAACATAAGGAAGCACAGAAAGGGGCGGTAGGACGGGCGCGAACGGGGGAAGAAAAGACGTATGGAAGTGGAGGAGGAAAAGAGGGGGGCAGGTTGAGGAACAGATACCCACGCCAATAGCGCATGCGCAGGCTGGTTCTGATCCCGTATCTTGCTGACTTTGCAGTGCTGCTTGCGCCGGCGCGCCTTGAGCTCGTTGAAGTGGCTGCGCGACTCGCGGTAGTGCTGAACCGGGATGAGGACCTTGAGCATCGCGATCTGGGAGCGCGTCAGCGTCAGTAGCGGAACGACAAGAGACATTACACTGTGCTCGATCTTCTTGCGCTCGCGGTAGCGCTGCACGTCGCGCTCGATGTTCTCGTTGCGCTCCTGCAGCTGCACCATCGACGCCGTCTCTGTTTTGATGGCCTGCGCGCATGTCAGCCAGGGCCTGCACTGACGAAAACACGTACATCGGTGATCTTCTTGAGCTCAGTCCCCGCGCTGATGAGCGTCTCGTGCCACTGCGTCAGCCGCGGGTCGCCCGCGGCGCGCTGGGTCTCGCGCAGCAGCTGCACGGGCGTCATCGCCGCGAACTCGCTGACCTTGTCCTGCGGCAGGAAGCTGCACAGGTTCCCGCACTGCACGTTCAGCTGCGCGACGCGCGCGGCAACCTCCGCGCCGCTCGCGCTCTTCTTGTTGATCGTGAACGTGCTGGTCTTGGCGGTCGCGCTGAGATTGCGGCGGATGACGAGGTTCTGCGCGCCCGCGGGGCCCTTGAGCTCGATCTCGATGAAGCCGTCCGCGGCGCCGATCTTGACGAACGCGTTGAGGTGGTCGGCGCGGCCGAGGATCTTGGGCGGCCAGTTGAGGCCGAGGCAGATCGCGCATGCGATGGAGGATTTGCCCGTCCCGTTTGGGCCGAGAATCATGTTGAGGAAGGGCTTGGGGCGGAAGGAGACGGCGTCGTAGGTGACGAAGTTGCGCAGGGTGATGCGCACGATGGACCCGGGGATGAAGCTGCGCGTATGATCAGTTTCACCTGAAAGACGCGCGGCGCGTACCCGTCGACGTCGCGAGGCAACGTCTTGACGCGCTTTGGCGGTTCCACTCCTTCCTCCTCGTCGTGCTCGTCGCGCAGCACAGAGTCTCCCCCCTCGTTCGTACGCGCCCGCTTCGCGCCCTTTGGCGACCCCTCCTCGTTCTCTTCCCGCGCCTTGCACTTGTTCTTCGTCTTCTCGGCCTTGACCTGGGTAGCGGGGGGCGCGGACGCAGGCTCCTCGTCGGACGGATCGCCTGGCCGTACCATGGTGCGCGGCGTGGTGGTGGTGGGTGAAGATGAAAGCTGAGACGCGCTTGTCCGTGCTTGGCTAAACCTAACCCCAGTGATGCAGGTGCATCGCTTGTAACCCCACTACTCATATTGTCCCCACTTTGGCAAAGCTCTCGACGCAGCCCCGATGCCCGCCCCGCTTCGCTGCCTCTCAGCGCCGCCGCCTTCCGCCTTCTATCCCTGCGCGAGCACTCGCCACCCCGCTTCCTCTCAGCTCAGCGCCTACGTCGGGACGTAGCCAAGTCCCGCGCGCATCGCGACGCCACCCCATTCGCCGCCGCTCGCCTGCGTTGCGCGACTCTACCGCGGGCATCCCCGCCGCCACCCAGCCAGCCGTACGACCGCGAACCGTGTCCTAGGAGTGGAGGCGTCCGCAGATGCACGCGCGGCCCGATTCGTCCCAGAACGCGCGCCGCCCCGTCTGACTGACGGCGTAGCGCACATCTGCGTCGCCGATGGGACGGCTACAACGGCGCACGACGTCGTCTTCCAGGTTTTTAATGTGAAGGTTGACGCCCTGGTACTTGCTGAGCTTCTCCATCTTGACCTGCTCGTAGGAGCGGCGCAGCTCCTCCTCGCGCTTTTTTCTGGGCGCGCGTGACAAAGAGCTTCTTGCCATAGTGCCCGCTGTCGTGCAGAGCGTCGACGGCCTTTTGTGCGTCTTTGTGGTTCTCGTCTTTGACGAATCCGAAGCCTTTGCTCTTGCCCTGATCGTCAACCTGGATGAGAGCCGATATGAGGGTGCCGTGGGTGGTGAAAAGCTTCTCGAACTCGTCCTGCGACATTTCAGGGTCCACGTTCTCGACGTAAAGGTTGGTGAACTGGGACTTCATCTCATCGAACTTGGATTGACATTCCTGCGGGGTATGCCCTGTTTCTACTGTCTCTCATCCATTATTTCCTCCCGGATGCACTGTGTCTGTCTTGCAACATTGTTGCAAGACAGACACAGTGCACCCACTCGACTCCTCTACATATATGTCTCCGATTTTGCTTGTATCTGTCTGGCGCACTTGTGTAGAATGAATTGTCTGGCTTTATCAGTGAAATGCAAGGATTCTAACCCTAACCCTACGAAGGTATGAACCAGATAGTTATAATTGCCACTGGAAAGGTTGCTATTTTCTTCACGCGTATGCAACTCCGGAGCCCAGGGCATGCCAGCGGGCCGCGTACATGTACAAGTTGTCTGCCCCGATATCTCCCAGCCACCCTCCCATCTAAGATACGACGGACACGCGAATCGGCGCATCATACCGCCCGACTTGTGCCCCGCCCTGTTAGTCGTATACGGTGCGTTATCAGACTCGGCACTTGATTTGTACTTACTAGAGTTAGATTCTAATGCGCCGTCCGAGTCTGCGGCGTTAGCGTCTTGTGCGCAGGCTCGTCGCGCCCGACGACTTTGCGCTAGGGGCCACACTGCGTCGGCCGCGAGCATTGCGCGGCAAATCCCGGCGCAACGCGGCGAGCGGGACGCGCAGCGGACATGCGCCGGGACGTCGGGGGAGGGTCCTGCGTTGGTCGCGTGTAACCCAGGGGAACGCGCCGCCGCCGCCGCTGCCGATGGATTTGCGACCGCGGCGCTGGCGCGGACATCGGGGGCGGCGTGTTGGACTTGCGCGAAACGGCGTGGGCGCTGAGGACGCGCCTGGGTCTGTCGCACGGCGCCGCTGCCAGTGGACTTGGAGCATGGGCGCTCGGCGGGACGCGCGCCACGTCACTACCCGGAGCCGCGCGCGGCGGCGGCGCAACGGGGCGTTGAGAGCGTCGAGCGCGGCGGCGAGGTCTTGCGCCGGTGTCGCTCGCTGGCCGACTCTGCGTCGCGCGCGCAGCGGGGACGGAGTACTGTAGACGTAAGTAAGCGCCGACGACTCAATAAGTGTACTTACCGAGCGGCGGCGGCGTTCGAGCGCAGCGCGGGCGGAAGCGGCGGGTGGTACGGGGCACGCACGACGCGTTACGAGCGCTCTGCGCCGAGCGCGCTCGATGCGTTCGAGGCGGCGGAGGCGGGGACTGGTGACGCCGTTCCTCGCAATCCCGCGCTGCCCGCTGCGCGAGTTGCGCGGCCAGCGGGGAAGGAGTAGCTGTAGAAGTAAGTCAGCGGCTACAAGTAGATAAGTAGCATACGTACCGGGCAGCGGCGGAATCGGAGCGCGGCGGGAGCGGAAGAGGCGGGCGGCACGAGGCTCGCGCGGCGGCGGCGGGACGGACTCCTCGATGCGTTCGAGGCGGCGGCGAGAGGTCTTGCGTTGCTCGCAGGACAGCGCTGCCCGCGCGACTGGCGCAGCGGGGAAGTAGCACCTGTGGAAGTAAGTAAGCGCCGCCAAGTAAGAGAATAGCGTACGTACGGGGCGGCAGCGACGTTCGAGCGAGGCGCGAACGCAGCGTGCATGCGCTGCGGCGGCGGCAGAAGCAGCGGCCGGACGCTGAAGGGCTGGGTCGGCGTTGTTAGCAGCAGTCCCAAAGCTAGAAATCCGCGACGTACCTGCTGCCTCGTCCCCTGCGTCGCAGTCCGGCGGCTCATCTCGCAGCCCTCGCTCCCCCGCCCCTCCTCTAAACTCGCAGCTGCGACGTCGCGCTCGATCGCGCGGCCCGGTGCCTCGTCGTCGCCTACGCAGGCTGCGTCCGTGCCGTGCTCGATGTCCCCGAGCTGCGTCCCACGCACGCAGGACGGGGAACGCAGGGACGAAGCCCATCGTGGGCTTCTCGTCGACGTGGCCGTGCGGACCAGGGAGCGTGGGAGCAGCGGGCAAGTCCTCGTTCCCACACTGCGCGGCGTGCTCGAACACCACAGGGACGGGCCGCGGCTCCTCATCGGACCCGACTCCGTCGCCACCCCAGCGCCAGCGGTCCGCAAAAGGGTTCTCATTTTGACGCTCGCTATCCGCTTCGTTGGAGTAGGGATCGGCGCAGAGAGCAGCGCAGGGGGCAGCGGCGGGGTCGGGGTAAAGGCGGCGAGGGGAGGTGTGTGTGTGGCGGGAAGCTCGGGCGGCGATGGTGCTCGAATGCGGACGAGTGCGTAGAGGCGCGGAAAGGCGGGGTTCACAGCTTGGGCAGGGTCCGGGGGAGAGCGGGAGCAGGAGCGCGCGGAGCTCAAATGAGCTGCGCGGGGAGAAGGAGAAGGGGACAGAATTCATAGCTTCAGGGGTGCCGGTGGACTTCATAGCTTGAGTGGGTGGCGGGGGGGGTAAACGCCTCTGAAGGGGATGAGGGGCGCAGGGTCATCTCGAAAGACTGGTGCAACGAGATATCCATAGCTTGAGGGGAGGTGGGGCGCAGCTCGAACGCCTGCAAAGGGAGGGCGAGCGGTGAGCGCGCGCGTACTGGCGGCGAGGACGGACGGGAGGGGACCAGATGCGATCGGGAGGGGGAATGCGGTCTGCGGATGGGCAGTCGGCACGGAGGCAGCGGGGAAAGCAACCAACGCGGGCGAGGTGGCAGGCAGCGCTGAGCGCTGAGCGCTGTACATCATTACATAAGTAATGAATTCTCAAGAATGGGATCCAAAATCCATGTTGCTGAGCCAAAGGCTGCTCGCAATCCTTCCATTGTCCGCGCATTCAAAGATCTAGATGACCAGCTCGATACCTACTTCTCGGACGGGCTCACGGATGGCCGGCGTCGTCAGCGAGTCGACGACCAGGAGCGTCTTCGTGAGCTAGAACGCTCGAACTCCCGCCTTCGAACCGAGTCCCACAACGATGGTCAGCAGCTTACTCTCTTGGAACTTCAGCTCCGTGCAGCTCAATCCGAGTGTGATGCGCTTCGCACACGCCTCGAATCGCTCTCCAACCCGAAACCAAAGAGCCCCGAGTCGCTTTATGTAGACGAGATCCACGATGGTCTCGAAGTGGAGAGGATGCTGCTGGATCCTCGCGACGCAGAGCAGAATTCTCCCGCTCATTTTCCTTCTATTCATGCCGTTCCTCGACCCCATTCCGCTGAGCATTCCGCTGAGCATTCCTCTGGCTTGTGCCCACCTCCAAACAGCTCCATCTCACCTTCAACATCATTGCTCCCCATTCCGACATCTAACACACATGCACTTGCGGCGTCCTTGCCTCCTCGTCCAACTGTTGAAGTTATCGCATCATCCGGAGCGCCCGATCTACACTCCGCACCTTCATTTTCCTCCTGTCGCACGCCTCGAACATTGCGCCAGCTGCAGTACCTCATGCGCAGGGCCCACCAACCCGGAAACGAGCACGCTCTCGCTAAAATTAAGAGGCTCTGCGCCGAAGCACATCGGACTCCGCGCGAGGAAAAGACGGAACTGCAGTGGTACATTCTCCGCAACTGGCGGAACCCCAACATCGACTCCAACGCGTCGCACTCGGTGTCTCCACCGCCGCCGCTCCTCCTGCCAAACCAAGCACTCCTGCCACCGAAAGCAAACGACCCACGGATAGAGGATCCTGTCGAGGTCTGGGCCGCGTTTCTCACGACGCGTAAGGGCTCCTGGCCGCGCGGCGTGCGGCGTGCAGCAGACGGGACGCCGCACCTAGGCGACCTCCGCGCGAGCCGCACCGTTGCGCGCCTGCGCCCCGCGATCGGCGCGACCGGCAGCACGACCACGCGCACCGAGTTCATGGCCTGCGCGACGCAGCTCTTCGCGTCGCCCGGCATGTACGCGTACCTCATCCGCCAGGGCCGTCTTACCGTCGCGTCTGTCGTGTCGTATCGCCAGCACCACGCCGCGCAGTTTAGCGTTACCGCACCGGAGGTTGCGCGCCATTTTGCGGCGTGCGGGATTTCGGTTGCGGAGGCGGAGGCGGAACTCGAACCATGGGCGCAGGAATACCAGGTCGCGCTCTCCTTCCCTACGGGAAGCGCTCAGCCGCGCTACAAGCCATACACAAAGTCCCCCAGGGCTCACTCATCCCGCGCGCGATATGAACCCGGGGATCGGTTCGGGTGGAGATGAGAATCTTTTCGCTTATTATGAATTCGTTGACAATGTACATGCACACCAGCTCTGTAATCATACCTTCTTGACGGCCGCGGCCCGGGCAGCCTTGCTGAAGATCTACTTGATTACTTGTCTCATTCAATTACCGAGGCACCGTTCAGAGCTGCGTCTCTTGAAAGAAAAAGTGTTTTCAGAGAATCAACTTCAAGTCCCCGCTAGAACCGTCGTTTGGTGGGGCTGTATACACACGGCAAAATCCGGGCTTGTTGGCCACCGAAAAACGTATCGAAAACTAGTAGTTCCTGTAGCAGAATAAGGTCAGCAAAAATTGAAACCTGGAGTACTTGTGTAGGTACTCCTGAATGTGTATAGAAAAGTAATAGAATTTGGAATGGTTTTGCGCAGCCCGAGACTACTTGGTTTGGATCCGCCCTTAAACTGCACCGGAAAGCTATAGTTTCGATAATCAACACAGGGACTATCTAGATCTAATCCAGGAAGTCCTTTAAACTGCGACCCAAGTAACAGCATCTGCGGTAGCAAATCTGGAGTTAGAAAATAATACACACTTCCCTCGAAAGCGAGCTGCGGTAAGTTGAAGCAACTCAGATATGATCACAGCCTCTATGGAACGGCCTCGATGGTGAGCAATGGAAGATATAATACAATGATCAATTCTTACCTCCGCGGACTCAAACATAATAACAACTTCAGGGGTAAGAAAAATGAAGTCAGCTATCAAGGATTCGATAGAAGGACTAAGGCTTACTTGGCATGTGCGCGGGCAAGTCAGTTGGAGCAAATCGAGCATAGTAGCGACGTCTGTGATAAGAAACCGAGGTCAGTGATTGGATCGATAAAATGAGCAGGATTTGCCTCGCGCGCGCAGTTGAAGCAGGCGAGCATAGTTCCGGCTTCTATGGTAGAAAAATCGAAGTCGGCGAACAGAGGTTTAATGGATTAATCAAGACTTACCTGGCATGCGCACTGGCAGGTCAGTTGAAGCAAGTCAAAATTAAAAACGGCCTCTAAGAAAAAATGGAGTTAGCAATTGAGGATTCAATAAAATGTGAAACATTATCTTGAGAGCGGGCCAGCTGGTCAGTTCAAGCAAGTACGAGAATATATGCCACAAGACAACAATCGGAAGGCGGCGGGCGGGCGGGAATGCTTTCCGCTGCCGCGGACTCGCGCCGAGCGGACGACACGTCACCATGCAGAGCCGCGCGCGCATACCGGCGTGCGGATTCGCAGACGGCGTTGCGCGCAGGGCATGGGGCGTGCGGTTTGCGCGAACACAGGCCGTATTAGACGGATTAGACGGGCGTAGCGTGCTTGCGTAACGGCACCCCCGTCACCTCGGACGAGTCCGGGCGCTGCGGGAATGTGCGCGATGACGGACGGACAGTGCCCGGGCTTGAGGGCAAAGACAGGCGATGCGTGGGGCATGAGAGGCGAGGCGGGCGGAGTGACAGCACCCGGCGCGACGAAGCGTGTCTCGTAAGTAAACAGATCGCTAGTACTTGGTGCTGAGGGGGCGGGTGATGCACGCTGAGGCGGAAACGGTGTTCGGCGTTGCGAGCGAGGCCGGAGGCGGCGTCCGAGGCAGAATGAAGCAGCCGTGCGACAGTGGGGTGCAGTGTTACGAGGGAGGGCAGCGGCTCTTTAGACGCATTGGCGGCGCGGCGGCGTGTGTGGCCGCGGCAAGCCCTTTTTTGGCTGGCTGGCAGCGAGATTTCTTGAGTCTTATTGTTAAGTAACCTTATTGTTGAGTAACCACTGCCAGGCACGGGCAGCGTTCTGAATGCTTGTGTGAGTCGCATGGCGCTGACGTGGGTATGTCCGCATGCAGGTGGCGCAAATCTGCGTGCCCCAGCGGCTTGCGCAAACGACTCGGAGGGCGCGACTTGTACAACACTGTGCTTGCGACTTGGGCGCACGCGACTTGCGCGCCTAAAGCGCCACTCGTGAGACTCGGGCAGGGCGGGGGTGGATCAAGGCGACTCGAGGGGGCGTGCTCCATGCGTCCAGGAGGCCGCTGCGCTGATGGATTTCCGCGTACGGGAAGGCGGCGGTGTGAAGCTGGTCGCTTGGGGCTATATGGGACGGCACAGCGCGCGGAAACGGACTGGGCAGCGCAGGAGAAGGTGCGGGCGAGCAGGGGAGGGCAGGGGGTTGCGCGCGCCGCTTGTGCGACTTGGAGTCGTTGTCGGACTCACACATGACACTGGCGCGGTCAGGGTTATACTACGAAGGCGCGGAGGGAGGGCGCGACATGCGCGCGCGAATGGGGGACAAGCGGTGGGCTCGGGGCGTGCGCGTGATTCCGAGCGCGGTGCACGGCGCAAGGAACAGAGATCCCGACCGTCTCGCGCCATTGGACATTGGCGGGTGTAGTACGAGCATCGCGTGTGATCATGACGCGTGACGGCCGGACAAATCGACCTCCGCGTTTTCGACGGCGGCGGGGGTGCGCAGCGGCATGAACACCCCCACCGGTATGCACCCCCACCTACCCCCACGTTCCCCCAGCGCGCCTGCCTGATGCCCCCCAGGCCAAAACTTCGGCCCTGGATTCCACGTGTAACGGCGCGTGGTGCGTTGGCCGCTACTACATCGCAGACCCCCACTGATGAGCTTATCGCAGCCGCTTTATGTGGTCCCAGCGTGACCCTGCGCTCCGCAAGACCGGCCAAGGCAACATCTTCATCGAAAATCTCGACGAGGCCATCGACAACAAGGTACGCTCCCCCACACATCCTTCTGGTGTTCATACTGATACTGTAGTAGGCGCTCCACGATACCTTCGCCGCCTTCGGCAACGTCTTGTCGTGCAAGGTCGCCACCGACGAGCACGGCCAGTCCAAGGGCTACGGCTTCGTCCACTATGAGACCTGCGAGGCTGCCGACAGCGCCATAAAGGCCGTCAACGGCATGCTGCTCAACGACAAGAAGGTCTACGTCGGGCACCACATCTCCCGCAAGGTCGGTCGTTCAGACCCCGACGCCGCACCGTCTGACGCACCCCGCAGGAATGTCAATCCAAGTTCGATGAGATGAAGTCCCAGTTCACCAACCTTTACGTCGAGAACGTGGACCCTGAAATGTCGCAGGACGAGTTCGAGAAGCTTTTCACCACCCACGGCACCCTCATATCGGCTCTCATCCAGGTTGACGATCGGGGCAAGAGCAAAGGCTTCGGATTCGTCAAAGACGAGAACCACAAAGACGCACAAAAGGCCGTCGACGCTCTGCACGACAGCGGGCACTATGGCAAGAAGCTCTTTGTCACGCGCGCCCAGAAAAAAGCGCGAGGAGGAGCTGCGCCGCTCCTACGAGCAGGTCAAGATGGAGAAGCTCAGCAAGTACCAGGGCGTCAACCTTCACATTAAAAACCTGGAAGACGACGTCGACGGCGACAAGCTCCGCACTGAGTTCGAGGCCTTTGGCTCCGTCACGAGCTGCAAAGTCATGCGCGACGACAAGGGCACCTCCAAGGGCTTTGGCTTCGTCTGTTTTCGTCCCCTGACGAGGCCACCAAGGCCACCGCCGAGATGAACAACAAAATGATTGGATCTAAACCCCTCTATGTGTCTCTCGCGCAGCGCCGCGAGGTCCGCAGGCAGCAGCTCGAGAGCCAGATCGCCCAGCGCAACCAGATCCGCATGCAGCAGGCTGCCGCCGCCGGTCTGCCAGGCGGCTACATCAACGGCCCCATGTACTACCCTCCCGGGCCCGACTTTGCTCCCCAGGGCCGCGGTATGATGGGCTACCCTGGCCAGCCTGGCATGATGCCCCCGCGCCCCCGTTATCTTCCGAACAACGGGCCCGTCGCCGGGATGCCGATGCCTGCGCCCTACCCCCCAAGGCACGCAGCCAGATGCCCGCTGGCTTCCGCGGCGCACCCCGTGCCCCCGCGCTCGCGGCTCCAGCCCGCCGCCCATGCCCAAGGCGGCCGCCTCCCGCCAGCACCGCGCAGCGCGCACCCCCGCCCCAGGGCGTCCCGCCACAGAACCGCCCGCCCGCCACAGGTGCTCCCCCTGCGCGCGGTGCCCCCGCCCAGCCCGGATACAAGCTCAACCCGCAGGTGCGCAACGGCGGTCCGGATGTCACCTGCTGCTCTCGCGACCGCGTCGCCCATGGAGCAGAAGCAGATGCTCGGCGAGGGGATCTACATAAAGATCGCAAGGTACGCCACCGCGATTATCCATGATCCATGGCGGCTGACGTTTGTTTAGCACGCAGCCCGAGCTGGCGGGGAAGATCACCGGCATGTTGCTCGAGATGGACAACAGCAAGCTGCTGCACCTCTTGGACTCGCCCGTTGCCATAGCCGGCAAGGTCAACGAGGCACTCGCCGTGCTCCAGGAGTTCGTCAAGGAGGGGTAGATTGGTACGCTGTTTGGACCGACCGCACGGTCGGGCTGTCCCTTCGTTTTCGCTCGTGCTATCATTGATCATCTGTGACCTCTGTCTTGTCCTCATTGCCCACCGTCGCTCCTGTTGTACTTTGCTTGATGTCTTGTCAGTAGGATTTGGTGCAGGTCGTTCCTTCGTGTACTTTATGAACAGTATCACAACTGCTTGACCAAAAAAAAAACAAGATGTATTGGTATAACTGGGGGGAGTCTGCGTCAAGGTCAAACGACAATACCAAACAAATCAGTTAGTGAGGACGTCGTAGTGCGTAGACAACGCGTAAATGGCTAGCCAACCGATACTCTGTGTGATACAAGTCCTGTTGAGCATCCTTGATGATTCGATCGACCCTCGCTTCGCGGAGGCCTAGGTGCAAGAACATCGGTTTCAGTCCGGGGAGTAGAAGATCGTAAGCCATCCACTGTAGCTGGCCGACGGTCAGTATTCGAGGATCTACGCTTTGCAAATTGAGTATATGTGTTGTCTGGTTGCAAGTCATTATTGCGCTTGCCTTCGGGATAGAAGCCAATCGGAATTGTGCCCGTATATTCAGTTATTTTTTCAAACCGCCCAGTTTGCTCAAGGAGGGCTCCCAGTCGCTGGGGCACCGTTACATCGATCCCAAGCGACACCAGACAGCTGCGGTAGGTCTCCCAGAGGGTGAACCACCCGCGGGGACCAGACCCGAACGTGTACTCGACTTCGGGCTGGTCATCGGCCTGCATCGTGATCAAGTAGCGTCGAGCCGAAGTAGAATGAGAAAGCACACCAGTTGCCTCAAGTCCGGCTCAATGAGAATGACCAGGCCCCCGGGACGAACAAGTCGTCCAATTTCACTTAAGAAACGGGGATAGTTCGGGATCCCGGTGTGGACGCACCGCGCGTGGATGAGGTCGAATGTGTCTTCTGCATAGGGCATGTCGGGCATGTTGATATCCCAGACTTCGAATCTGGGCAGCGTTGGTCGAGAAGTGCAATTGTTAGACTCTCGAGGCATACCGGCAACGTTGTGGGACCTCGCTGACGACGCTGTGAGTGTGGCACTGAACGTGGTACTACTTGGGAGCCTACTTGAACTGGATAGGAGCTGCATCAACACCGGTTACATAGACCTGTGAGCATTCATGAGTGGTGAATCCAATAGGGATCATAACACAAACCCAGGGGAACAGATCACACATTTCTACTGCCCAGAATCCTCTGCCACTCCCAAGATCGAGAACTAAGGAAACTCAGAACATAGCAAGGATTAGATGAAATGAAACCATGCCTTTTCGGTACGGCCCGAGCTGGAGGGTTTCTTTGACAGGGCCGATATACACTCTACCGTTGAACATGAACTGAATGAGTCTGTGAATGAGACTGGAACGCTGCGCAGTGCGGCAGTTCGGTGTCATGCTTGGGTTCCGCTGCTCTCTGCAGCATGCACTCACCTCGAATTCGTCTTCTTCAACAGGGAGCAGATAGGCTGTGTTCAAAGCAGTAAATCGGCGCCCGTGCATATTGTAAAAGACTTGGGCAGCTTCGATAGCCTGATAACAGTCGTCGTCGTCGTCGATATCCGCCGACATACCGATGAGGTGGGACGTGTGAGCGACGAGACATCCCTTTTTTACGTCTCTTCAAGTCCTGGCGGCGACGCCGCGAGCCGTCCTGCAAAGCATTTTCATGCCCTAAAACGGAAGCGTGATTGACTTGCGACAAGGAAACATTCCGTTGTTGAGCACTATCTGACACAAAGCCGCTTCTTTGGGGCCGAAATGCAGGCTCGCCGCCGATAACAATCTTGTCCGCCACTGGAGACCATCCACTGCCACGGTTAGCCACAGATACATGGAACATGAAACATGGTATGCCTCTTGATTCTGATTGAAAAGATTCATTAGGGGCAGTCAGAGTGCCGATTTTGCCGTCGATTCTGGGTCGATTCTCGAGTCGATTCAGATGTCGATTTTGAGATCTGAGAATTGATCGCGGCCAGAATCGTGGGAAAAGTGAGAATCGACCAGAATCGTCGAAGCGACTCCCGAGCCGATTCGACATCGGTTCTCAGTCGATTCTCGAGTCTCAGTCACATCTCTCAACTAGACTAAGATTTCAATTGTTCTTAGCCGCAAGGACGGCTCGTCCCTGCGGACCCCGCCACGCCGCTGCCTCCAAGACCTCTTCTCCCTCCGCCCGCCAGACACGCGCAACTCGCAGCGCCCTATCTCGCTCGCCCCTGCCCCGTACTCAACCTCGGCCCTCGTGCCGAACGCTGAGACACTGAGGCTGCGAACTAGTAAGTAAATCCACCAGCTCGCAGCCAGCGGCAGCCCTGCAAGTCCACTTACCCAGTCTCCAAGACCGTACCCAGTCTCCAAGACCGTTCTGCGCACGACATCAACGACGGCTCGCAGCGTAGCGACACTGCACCTGCGAGCGCGGGGCCTGCGATCCGGCGTCGAAGCTGAGATGCGCACGCTCCCGTACCGTGCCCAACACGGACACGCACCAAGTGCAGCTCCCGTCTGTGACGTGGCGCCGTCAGCCCCGTCCTCGGCGGCAGCGCGGAGCGCACTGGATCGATCCTCCGCGCTCACCCCGCCGCCGAGCTCTGCATCGCGGTGAGTCCAATTCTCGATATCCTGATGAAACTATTTTTTGAGGCGTGCAGGCAGCCTCCGCGGTGCAGTTCGCCGTCTGGGAACAGCTTACCAAGGCGGCGTGGAGTCGACGTGCGACGGAGAGGCCGGAATCGAGGACATCAGCGGGATATGGGGTTATAAGCTCAAGGACGGGAGGCGCGAGGGGGGCGTATGGATTCGGATGTCAGACTCGACGCCGATGAACCTGAGCCACAGGACGACGACGAGGACGCTGTGTACGACGGGGAGGACGGCGGGCTAAGCGGCGACGGCGCTGACGGCCCGACACCAACCGCTCGCTGAATTCTTCCCACCACGATAACGACTCTCGTTCTGCTCCCCCTGGATGGCGCTCGAATGCATCCTCTGCCTCCCCGCCGCCCTCCCGCTCGCCGCTCCTCGCCCTCCCGCCCAACCTCCTCACGCTCGCTGCCCTCCACCTTGCGACCCTCCCCCCGAACCTCAGCCCGCCCTCGCCCCTCCTCCCTCTGCTCCACAGCTGTCCCACCCTGTAACAGCTCCTGCGGTGGGGCAACTGGGCCTTGTGGGGCGGCTTAGGCCGCGCGAAGTTCGCCTGCTCCGCGGCGTCGCTTCCGCCGTGGTCGTCCGATGACGAAGGATTCGGGGGAGGAGCGGGGACGCTAAAGGCCGCAGCTCACGCATTCCAATCCCACTGCCTCACCCTGCGCACCCTGTACGCGGGGGGACGTGCACGCGCCCGACGCCGGCGCAGCCCTCATCAATGCGTACTGGATGCTCGTCGGCGATTCCTGGCCTCCTGCGCCCCTCCGTTCCACGGACCTGCCGCCCCTCCCCGAAGCGCTGCTGTCTCTTCCCGGGGACTCGACCGCTGCCGCAGGGGAACGACGAAGGGGCACAGGGCAGAATCGGCGCTAGCTTGCGTGGGCGCGCGCGCGCGTTGGCGCTGCGGTTTGTCTTCGTGCGAGTGTACGAGGGGGCGTTTTGGGAGCTCGACGCTGAGGAGCGCGGGGGGGCAGGAAGGGCGGGAGGGGAAGAAATTGGGGACGGGGCGCGGAGTGGTGCGTGGGCTGGCCGCGGGACACGGAGGCGGACGCGGCGGCGCTGTGGGTCGCGTGGTTCTGAGGGTGGGGTGCGTCTTCTTCACTTTCGCTTTACTTTATTTCTCTATCTTCGAGTTTATTCCGTTCCTCGTCGTCCCCACGAGCGTCGGGCGCAGTGTGCACGCCTCCCCTTCGCTTCGTCCTCTCCGTACGCTGTAACTGACCTTCTTGCGCGCAGACACCCTCCGCGCGGAGTCTGAGCACGCGCGGCGCGTGCTCATGGCGCTGCTGCCGCCTTTTGTGGTCGTGCCGTTTCGGGTACGTGTCCTCTCGTGCTTCATTCCTTCCTCCCGTCCCTCCCTTCGCCCCTCCCACTCTCGCGCCTCCTCCGTCCCGCGCCGTTCCTTTCCGCCTCCCGCCCTGCGTGTACTAACCCTACCCTTCCCCGGCCTGCCCATCCCTACCTTCGCCCCCTTCGCTCTCGCGCCTCCTCCTCCCTGCCCCGCGCCGTTCCTTTCCGCCTTCCCGCTCTGTGTGTATCGAAGCCACAGCGACTGTTGGGCATCGTTTATGCGCGGCGCTGCATGCCCCGCGTCCGCGCCCAGCACCTTTCGAACGGGCGGCGTCGCGGAGCGTGCTCGGTGCCGTAGCTTTTATATACGTGTGAACGATTGTCTTCACAAAAAAGTATATAAAGTTTTTTGTTTACGAGACTACCGTAGCTAGCTCCGCGGCCGAGGCGAGGCGCCATCGCCGCGCGGACGATGCGCCGTCGCCGCTGAGACACGGTGCACGTTACGCCTCGTAGGCGCGTGTGGGTCCTCCTCTCCCCCTCCGTCGCGGTTCCCCGTCTTCGCGTCCCTCCCATTCCCGTTCCCATTTCCCGCCGGAGCCGTGTCCTTTGCTCTTCGGACCTTCCCATCATTCATTTTCTTATTCTCATCCGTCTCGCTCTCCCGTCCTTCTTGTCCTCCTCCGTCTCTTCCCTTCGTTCTCTGATACTCGTCTGTCTTTCCGCTCCTATGATGCTGACGCCACTTTCCGCAGTACCCCTCCACCCTGTGCCCGCCGCACCACTACGCCGTGCCGCTGCTACGGTCTGTCCTCTGCGGTATGCACGACGGGGAAGGGGAGGGTGCGGCGCGGCGGATCACGGTGACAACGCTGCACGGGCGGTTCCCGCCGTATGCGCTCGGTGATCCGGGGGAGCATGGAGATGTGCTGGAGAGGAAGGAGGAGAGGGAAGCGGATGCGGGACAGTGGATTGCAGCGGAGGAGGCCGACCCCGACCGACTACATGAGGAAGACCATTGACTCGAGGACACCGCCCACCGCAGCCCGAGCACCTCGTGCTCGTGCTCGCGTCCCCATCCACGACATGCGCGCCCGCGTTCTTGCCGCCGCTCGCGCTCGACTGCACACTCCCCGCGGTCCACCCGCTCGTCCACCCGCTCGTCCTCCGCGCACCGACATCTGCCCCGTCCCTCTTGGCGCCACCCCAGATCGTCCTCCGCATGCCCGTCCTGGCCTATCCCGCATCTTCTTCTTCGCCTCGCTTGTCCTCACGCCCGCCCCGCTCCCCGCGGCTCTCCTCCCCTTCTTCGTCTCCTGCCGCTTGGGCTCTATCTCAAGATCCTCATTTTCAAGCTCAGGCTCTTCATCCCGGGCGAAGTAGGCTGTTTTCCGCCCCGCGCGCCTGCTCTTCTTTGCCCGCGTGCAGGCCGGCGGGCGTATGGGTGCCCCCCCTTTTCTGGCGCGGGGTCGACGGGAGATGGGGGAGAGATGGGTGGCGGGCGGGGGTGAGTCGGTTTCGCTACTCGATTTCGTCCTTTGTCGTCCGCGCTGTCGATGAGGAGGCTCGCGAAATGGGGCAGCTGCGCGCCGCGCGGGCGAGGAGCGGAGGCGATGACGTGGCGCGGTCTGCTCGATGCCACGTCACTATTATCATTTTCTCTCCTTCCTGCTCGTGCCCTCCACTCCGCCCTCCCTCCTCAATAACACTGACACGCTTCTGCAGGCACGCGTCGGGTCCACCCAAGAAGATATCCTAGAGAAGAATGCGAGGCCGGTGGTGCGCTTCGAGGCGCAGCTCCCACGTACCCCACGCCTGCGCGGCCCCCTGCGGACGCCGACTCCGCCGCTGCGACGAGCGGGACTTCTGCGTCGACGAGCCCGGTAGAAGCGGCGCAGACGGGGCTGTCAGCAGCGGAGGTGCACGCCGCGCCGTTCGCTGCCGCGGACCTCGATGCGGACGTGGAGATGAATGACATCGGGGACCGGTGGGCCGCGCGCGACTGTGTACGGGGTACACTGCGCGGGCCTCCGTTTCGCGCGAGGGGTCCTCATTGGGTGCTGACCAACTTGAACAGCATATAGGAAGTTTTGTAATCAATTTTTCCGAACTTTCGTTGAATTAATTTGGCAAACTTTCGGTGAATCAATTCTCCAAACTTTTGTCGAATTATTTTTTCGAACTTTGGTCGAATTATTTTCTCGAACTTTTGACTGAGTTTCAGAGCTTTTGACTCGAGTTATTTCAAAAGTCCCCTCGGAGATACCTTGCGCGCCATCAGCGCCATCAGCGCGCTCAGCCGAGCACTACTCGGGCACTGTACTCGGGTCTCCGCTAGTGGTGTCAAGGTTCGGTTCGGTTCAGGTTCAGGCCACTTTTGCCTGGACGCTGAACCTGAACCTCGCGTCCGGTTCAGGCACGTGCCGAACCTTGAACCTGAACGCGCGTCCAGCGTTCAGGACGTTCGGTTCGGCGTTCACACGCGTTCGAACGCAGAACCGAACCCGTTTTGGGCAGAAAAAACCAGATGCTTTGAATATCGCACGAGAAAACTGCATACAGAATACGGAGACCACGCAATACGGAGACTCAGGGGTGAGACCTACTGCATCGGTGGCGGCGTCGACAAGATGGAGGTAAGTGGGTATACGGGGAGAGACGACACACAAATAGCCCAGACGCGTGTGACGACGAAGGCCTGGGCAGCGAAGATGGCGAGGCAGAGGGGGACCATTTGCCAGGACGCGTAGACACAGCAGAATCTGGCGGACGTCCCGAGGAGGTCCGCGAGGACCCACAGCGCGTTGCACCCCTGGTCAGCGGCGCGAAAAATTACGGGGGGGATAGCAGGACGCACACGGGCATGCCGCGAACACTCAGCGGGCGCCAGCGCAGCCCCGGCGCCACACGCCACACTCCCCGTCGCAGGCCACACGCTCACCGCTGCCCCCGCTCGTGCCCGCGCCACGCATCACACACCACACCCCTCGTTGCTGCCCCACCCGGGTCCGCGCCGCTTCGTCCCGCCGCTACCCACCGCGCGGCGAACAAGCGCCTCTCGTCGTCTGGCAAGCGGACCACCTCGCGCCGACGCCGACGCCACCTGACACAGCCGTTGTCCACGCACGTTCCGCGGCAGAGGGCGCACATCCCGGGCCCGCGCGCGCACCTTCGGACTCGGCATCGAGACGGGAACCGCGCGTCAGTCCGACGGCGCGACAAGCTTTTCGTCGTCTCCGAGTCGCACGCGGACCTCCTCGCGCCGACACCGACACCGACCTGATGCAGCCGTCGTCCGCGCACGTCCCGGGCGTCACCCGGCGGGGCGAGTGGCGGGGCGAGCAGTGCGACTTCAGGCGGGGACCCATGGACTCGACGAAGGGGCCAGATCACGGCGACCTCCACGTTGAGCGACGTGAGCAGCGTGGCCGTAGATTGAAAACGTACGTGTTCACGCGCGCGAGGCGCGCGTAGTCCGCCGCGACGCCGGGCGCGTAGTCGTCGGGCCCAATCGCGCGCGCGGAGCCAGGTATCCGGGGCCTGCTTGCTTCTTGCTTCTCTTCGAACACGGATAGGGGAGGGTGGTGGAGTGCGACGGGTGGATGGAGGGCGCTCGCGCCTTACGGCGGCACATCGCGGCGGTCGGCCTGCAAGGGGGCGGAGGCGGGGGCGGAAACGGGACCACGAGCAGAGGCTCAGGGAGGGCTGTCGACTGCGGACCAGAGCGGAGATTCAATTTGATCCGATCTATACCGCTGGTGTCAATCATTGTCAATCAGGCTGTCGCCGTCATGATGAGAAAAAAATGGGACCGGTTCAGCGTTCGAACGCGTTCGGACGCGTTCAAGAGAGCCTTACTCCCGCTCGAACGCTGAACCGGACCTGCGGTTCAGGTTCAGTGATTTTGAGTGATTTCCTGAACCTCGAACCTGAACCTGGCGTCCGGTTCGGTTCGGTTCAGGTTCGAACCGATTTTTGAACCGGACTTTGCCACCACTAGTCTCCGCTCGCTGTGGCCTTAACGCGATTTCGACACCTCGGAGCGGCGACCATTTGCTCTTGTTGATCTGTGCCCCCGTTGGCACAGCCATGTCCGCTTTCGGAGGGATACCTTATGCACAATCTGTGCACAATCATCATCCTTCCACACCACATCCTAGACGACCGACCTGAAGCTCGTGAACGCGATTGCTAATGATGTGTCGGGCTTTCCAAACAACGTGTCGGATCTCTGGAGAGGCGCGTCCCAGAATGGAAGGTGTGTCGGATTTCTCAATCTATGTGCCGGAATTTCAAGGTGTGCCGGATGATCTAATGATTGACACCCCGTGTCGCGGTGTCGGGTTTCCTATATCCTCGGGTGTCTCCCGTAACACCCTGTCAGCACGGCTCAAGGAAGCTGGGGTTGATCGCAGCTTTGCCGCATTGCGAAAGTCTGATTTGGATGAGCTTGTGAAAGGGTTTAGGACTGCGAAACCGGACTCCGGAATCCGATATCTCATAGGCTTCCTTCGCAAGAAGGGGTTACGCGTTCAGAAACGTCGGGTGTTTGCATCTATTCGGCGTGTTGATGGGCTTGGCCGAGTTCTACGTCAGCGACATACGATCCGAAGACGAGCGTACAAGGTTTCCCGGCCCAATGCGCTCTGGCATGTAGACGGCCATCACAAACTCATCCTCTGGGGCTTTGTGATCCACGGATTTGTTGATGGCTATACGCGAACGGTCAGATCTACTTACCGAAACACAAATCATTGGCTCAATAGATCTAGGTTACCGGGCTCCGAGCAAGTACCAACAATAGGGCCTCCACGGTCCTGGCGCTGTTCCTAGATGCAGTTGATGCATACGGAATGCCAAGTCGCATGCGTGGAGACCGTGGTGCTGAAAACAAGTCTTGCTCAATCTACATGATTCTAAAACGCGGCCTTGATCGGGCGTCGTTTATCTGGGGATCGTAAGTTGCCGGCTTTATACAATCTACACAACTGATAAATTTGATCCTCAAGCTCAACCCATAATACCCGAATAGAGCGTCTTTGGGTGGAAGTGGGCTCACAGTTTGCTAGACGCTAGCGGGCATTCTTTTACCGTCTTGAAGCCCTTCATCAACTAGATCGAACCAATCCAAATCATTTGTGGCTTCTCCACCGGCTCTTCCTCGACATGATAAACGAAGACTGTGCAGGGTTTCAAGCAGAGTGGAACACTCATCCTATCTCGGGTGAAGGACACGACCAGAGCCCCAATGTAAGTTGATACACGTGAACCTTTATATCTGCTTACAGTTTCCATAGGATATGTTTCTGCTTGGCCAACTCGAGGGCGGTGTATACACCGATGATGACCACGATGATTGTGCAGGGGTACATCCCGACGTCATCAGGGAACTTTATGGTGTGCACGGTCCTGTGACTGAGAGAATCCCTGGTGAGACTGGAGCGGGCCAACTTGAGGACGAGGACATTCCATTTCTGAACGAAACTGGCCTAGAGCTGGATACTGAAGACTGGGAGGACGTCATTGACCAGATCGAAACTGCAAACGAGCACCAGTTTCATCCCCAACCGGTCTCCGTGCCGAAACACAGCAATCCTTTTTCTGATGACGCCTCAGCTGTTTTTGAAGAATCTCTCGCAGAGGCCGAACGGTTGCAGGTGATTCCTCCAGGGTACAGGCTGCAGCCGCAAGAATGGGAGAACGGAGTGTATCCTGCCTTTGAAATCGCAAGGGCAGCAAAGAGCTCCGCGTTGCTTTACCAGATTCTATATGGCGACCAAGAGCGGAGATGTGGGGGCGTGCTCTTGCTGTTTTGAATCAAGTTACTTATATGTACGAAGGAGGTGGGTCGGGATCAGAGTCCGACTAACTGGATTAGGTGTTTTTGGCCAGAAGTATTCCATCGTAGCATACAATTGATATAAATGTAGCACCTATAATATTAATAGCTGATAAGCGAGATTTTCCTGGATAAAACACGGAAGGGCCAACCTTATAAAGTGTCACGAAGACGTTGTGTCACCTCAACTTTTTCCTTTCTTTCACAACGACTTCATCCGACAATGACATCCGAGAACTCGCGTCCGTGCCAGGCTGAAGACAGTGATGGTGACGAATGCGGCTGTGAAGACTTCAGGCCCAGGATTTGCCGCCGTTGTCTTCATACACTCAAGCACCACCCACAGCCTGAAGTGCAGGACACGGTCTCTTCGATCGTCATGAGGGTCCAACAAGAGCATGAGGCTGAGGCAGATCTACTGTCCAAGGTCAAGAGCGCCAAGGATGAGACCCTGGAAGGGATGAGGCCATGGAAGCCCAAGGCAAGATATTCTGGGTCGGCCGCTTTCTGCTTTCTGACAACTACCTAGGGTTTCACTTCCAAAGTTCTGCCCAGATCGAAGGCGGTCCAGAAGCGAGGGGTTGAGAAACGTGGTGTAGGCCGTCCGCCAAAAGAGCCACCCTCCACAGCAGTATTCAAAGTAGACGCTATCATTTTGCTTGACCAGGGGCTCGTGAAAACCAAGGTACGCGGTTGCTTCAGCAACTCTAGTTTAGTATTAACAAGGAAACCAAGGACAAGAAATTGCGGCTCAACGATGATTCCATTCCCGACAAAGCGGCCATACAAAGCCTAGTCAATGAAGGCCTGGCGTATCGCAAAGATGGTCAGATAGAGATATCTATCAACGCGACTTACGAAGAGGTCGTTGATATCCTTTCGGAGGTCCTGCCTGGACCTATGCGATACCTCGATAACTTGACGGGACTTGTTGTCTTCGAAAGAGAAGGGCGCAGTTTCAAGGCAGCCCCCTGGGTTCTTACTACTAAGGTCAAACAGCGTCTGGAGGTCGTTCCGATCGCGCTGCCGACAGGACGTGACCTCTTGACTCATCGAGGATCCGGATCCGAAAATCGGTACATCATCATTGGTAAGCCATAATTCGGTCCTTGGAACATCTGCTCATTGTTATCCAGCGGCCAGCCTCTCGATCTCCAATCCCCGAGGAAGAAAAGGCGGCTTGGCGCACCTTGGACTCTCTTGCCTTCGGCACCATGTCGGCATCTGCCAGCTCAGACGAAGGCGAAGGCGAAGAAGGTATGTGTTCCAGATTGTTGCTGTGACGGAGGCCTGAATCAGTCCATCCAACCTTCCGCAGATGCGCGTACCGGGAAGAAGAAGACCAAGCGTGTCCGGGGCAGTGACCCAGATCACAACTGGGACTGGCTTTCAGGCGACGACTCTGTTTCGAAGAAGACTCTTACCCCCCTCCCAAAGAAGCGCAAGTTGGATTTCGAGAACAACCGTGAGTTGCTGAACGTTAACATCTCCTCAACGCCTGTCCTAATCTGAGGACATCCTAGAATACGTCAAAGGTTGGAAGCATTACATGTCGGTGCCGAAGTCGGGGTCCTTCAAGTTCTCCGATGACGCCGACCTATTCTATGGTAGCAGTGCCGGGCCCTCTGGCAGCAATGCTGTAGCTGGGCCATCACGCCTTACCGATCCCATTGACCTTACTCGGTCTCCAACTCCGGACTTGCCAGCCTTCTTGACCGGTCCCAAGACTCCAGAAGCCAGTTACATGGTCGACATGGTCGACATGGTCGACACAACGTACTCGGATCCTGTTGAGTACAACTATACCTCTGGGCCCCGCACTCCGCCCAAATACTTTTGATTCCTCTGAATGTCTTTACCTAGAAACCTTGCGACATGCGTTATACCCTCCCTCAGTCTCACAATCGTTATAATCCTATCCCTTACTTTAGTTGGAAACTCCGCTACTTGCGTTATACCGTCCCTCAGTCTCACACTCGTTATAATCCTTAGTTTCACACCACAGTCTTTACGTGTCTTGTCCAGTCAATTTTTAATATACTCTCTTGTTCTATGTAATTTCCTCTGTGCTCTAAACTACGGAGGCCACTGTCTGAGGTATTTGAGGAACGTGTGCCTTTGCGAACGCACCATCTCATCCCTGCACCGATCCCTATGCTGATCCCTACGCCAATTGCCTGCTGGGCGAGACTGTTTCTTCAGGATCGACTTGAGCCTCGCTGCAAACACATGTCAGCGGCCCTCAATTGGATAGCAACATACTGCTTGGTCTCCTTCTCAAGGGATCCCTCGGTGCCGGTGACCAGCTTCGCATCCTTGAACGATAGATCGTGGACATTCCTGGTCGCGACGAAGAACTTGCTCGCGAGAGCGTCGAACTCTGGCAACGGCTGCCTGGAACACGCCGGGTGTATTGAGCCCGTCCCTACAAACAGGTGCATGCTACTCACTTGATCCGCATACCACACTTTTCGTTGAGGAGATTGACAGATTCCTTCTCGGTTCGGCCGCCCTCGTACGCCTCGGGCTCAGTAGAGCCCTTGGGGAAGAACTTGATCAGGGGGAAGCTGCTGACGCCGTACTATTGTGTGAGGACTGGATCTTCTTGTCATCTCAGTCAATGTTTGCGATGATGCACTGCCAGGCACGTAAGCCCAAGGTTTAGCCAGACCCGACGACATCTCTCATGTTGCACTCTGGCTTGATAAGTGTGCGCGACTGGAAGAGAAGGTCAGGGCGGGCGCGGGAAGGCAAGGGCGCGTAGCTCACCTTTCTCGTAGGTAGGCTTCATGCTCTTGCAGTTGCCGCACCACAGCGCCTACGAAATGAAAGAAGGTGCCGAAGAACGGTACTTATGAGCGCGCGAAACGTACGGTAAATGAAACAAGAACGTCCTTCTCTGGGTCCCAGAACACATTACCCACCCACCAGCACCACCACGTCGAAGGTGTGATAATCGAGGATAAGGGTCTCGGGCGGCAGAGGGGGGCTTGATGTTCGACTTGACTCCTGCCTCGGTCGTGATGCTGCCGCGGCACTCAGCGGACGCGGACCTGTAGTAGTGCAGATGAAACTCACAAGCTCGCCAGTGTGTCAAGGTCCTGGCCACCTTTGTACGGGCTCATTCGTGCCGTCCGCATGAAAGCAATCACTTCAGGGCTGCATGTGGTGAGCCGGTGCATGCGAAGCCGGATGGGAAAGTGCACGTACTAGGGAAACCGGTTACACCGTATTTAGAGCCAAGTGGCTTGCCCTCGCCGTTGGCATTGACCTTGGTGATGATGACCTTGTCCTTGACGTGTGCATAGGTGTCCGCGAGCTGCTTGTAGACCGGCGCGAGCGTCTGTGTTGTTCAGTACAAACTTCGGTGTATGTCGGCGACACGTAGTTTGCAGTGTCCGCTGGACGGCGCGCAAGGCGGGCGGTTACCAGCATGCTCACGAGACAGGTTAAAGTAACGTACTACCAAGGCGCAAAGCTACCGGCATAGATTAGCACGAGCAGTGACTGAGTAGGGATGCAGAACTGACAATTTTACGAGACCGGGCTACCCTTGGTCGATGGTCGTGTCCCAGTGGTCAGGCTTGAGCTGGAGGACGTTCGAGGTGACCGCGGCTATTATCGCCGCTGCAACGAACGAGGCGGAGAGTCCCATTGCGGTGGTGTAAGATAAGCTGACATGCCTGGTGGAGGGAGATGAAGGACCACATTTATAGCAAGACAAGTATAGAGACGTGGTCTAGGGCGCACGAAGTCCGTGGAGCTGCCCTACTCGTGGTTGACGGCGCTATACTTTCTGCATGACATGAGCTAGCGGGATCGTAGGTCATAGCATAGCACTAGCGAGAATTTGGGGGATGATGGAGGGCAGCGGCAATGTTGCGAAAGCAAGAAGTGAGGTGGCAAGGGGCAGCGTGCGCTGGTGGACTTGAGTACGTGGCACGGCGTTATGCGTGGTGGGTGGTACGCCTGTGCGGGCTCGTTAACGGCCCAACGGGTCTGGCGGCAGCCGGCAAAACACCACAAGCCGTGCGCGCACAGCACCCAACGAGTTTCGCGGGTGCCTCTGCGTGCACGGCATGTGGGGCGGGCTGGCAGTGGGATGACCACGCACCACATAAACCGGCCTGACTCTGTTTGTCAGTAGAGATAAAGAAGATATGTACATGACGCAGCTTGCATCCCCAGCCCATCCTAGGACTACTTGACTGACGCTTGCAGACTCGACGTTCACGGCAACACTGTACAGCACGCCGAGCGCAACGGAGCGGTATGCGGACGATGCGGGCACGGAGATGGCGCGCTGACGTGGGAGTGCTAACGGCGTTATAGTTGGGCGCGACGCAGGGGCGGGGGGTTCTACACAGGATTCGGGGTGGGATTGGCGCTGGACATGTGTGCTTTGTGTGTGTGCGTCGGTGGTGGCGGACTAGGGCCAGCAGCAGGGCTGTGGAAGGGGTCCTGGTGTGCGACGACGTGGAATGGGATGAGCGAGCTTGAGATGAGAGTCAGCGGCTGTGCCAACGGGGGCACAGATCAACAAGGGCAAATGGTCGCCGCTCGAGGTCGTCGAAATCGCGTTCAGGCCACAGCGAGCAGAGACCCGCGCAGAGTGTCCGAGTAGCACTCGGCTGAGCCCGCTGATGGCGCTGATGGCGCGCAACCTATCTCCGAGGGGAGTTTTGAATAAACCCAGGTCAAAAGTTTGGGAATTCACTCAAAAGTTCGAGAAATTAATTCGACAAAAGTTCGAAAAATTAATTCGACAAAAGTTCGGCAAATTAATTCGACGAAAGTTTGGGAAAATAATCAACGAAAGTTCGAAAAATTAATGCACAGAACTTCCGAAACTAATTCGATTTTTTGGGCAACTTGAACAGCATAGGACGGAGCTTGGACGGAGCACCCCAGTTTTGCTGTACATATCTACTACTGTACATAGTACTTCGCGAGCCATGCAGACGGAAGTGCAATCTTCTAGGTACGATCTGGTATCTGAAGGACCCTTCCTGATTTAAGGTATCATCCATTATGCGGACGAAAGTGGTGAAATCAGGGTTTTCGGATCGGACATTGAAAGCCATATGCCACCTGCCTCTCGTCGTCCCGACCAGCCACTACCAACCGCCTCGAAGCTCCCAACTCAGTGGCGTTTTACGCCGGTGACTTGGTCTCCTCTTCCTTCTCCTGAGCATTCACGGACTTGATCGACCTCAGAGCGCTCTGTCGACCGCCGCACCTATATTCGATGTCGAAGAACTTCAGATCATGAAGGAGCATCGTCGAGGTATCATGGCATGGTGGGTTCATCCGCTCGAATATACTGGGACTAAGGCTGATTTTGGTGCGGTGGGGGCTCTATTGGAACGTGCTCCTCGCTGCGGAAATACACATCTGTGTACTAAAGCAGGTCTGGTGGAGCGACAGACAGACGCCGCTAGGATCCCGCGGATACGTGGCCAGCTCAGGCGCACTGCGAGCCCGTCGGTACCGGGCGCACTGTAGCACGCACAAATGCCCTTCATCGAGCTCAAACTGCGCGGATAGGACATCAAGGTGAGGCGTCCTTTACCTGCCACGCAGGATGCATCATCCTGACCCAGTCCAGCCCCGCGCAGTACCTGCTCCACGACGCGACATGCGCTCGATCCTCCAAGATGCCCCCGTGCGCAAGGCTGGGCGCATGGAGATTCCCGCCGTGTATGGGTAGCGGCAATGCAAGCCAAGCTCAAATTCAAGAGACGCTGCGACTCGATTCTAGCCTCTACAAATACACAATTGGAGGTACGCCTCAATTGTATTCGGCTCGACTTTTACTGATGCAGAAGCAGCGATGCGCCCCCTTGATTTGCTCGGATTCAGGCGCGCGAGACGAGCGCCTTCGCGCAGAAGGAGCAGCCTGAGCGCGTCGAATCCGAGCCAGCAAGAACCGCTGCGCAGGTCCGATGAAGCCCACCGAGCCCGAACGTGGTGAGTCTGCGCAGCCCCTCGAAATCTCCCCCCTCATTCCGCCCGTTCCAAAGCGCTCCAAGCCGCACGGCTCAGTCCAGTACGGAGCTACCCCGACCCGGCCATGGCGCTCGTGCGCTGCGTCCGATGCCCTTCCCGCGCTCCCCCAATCCGAATGTGGGCCGGGGGAACACTAGACGCACGCCCCGAGAATCGCGGGCGGCGGGACCGAATCTATGAGGGGTGAAGGCTCGATCTCTTGAAGATAAAAGTACATGTTTTGGATCTCGACGGTCTCGTCGCTCGGTGGGAAGGGGAGGAACCAGCTGATTCGGTCAGCGGTTTGGACTTCGAGAAGATCGGACGTGATGAAGAGGTCCTGGGGATCGACAATGAGCACGAGACAAGAGAGAATGAGAGTCCAGGACACACCTGTCTGTGACGTTACCGAAAGCTGCCGCAGCCATGGCGTCCAAATTGTCGACGAGTTCTTCAGGATCTATGGGGTCGATGCCCGGCGGCTCTCGGCTCTGATTCGACGGTCGTCCGCGCTGTCCATTGACAAGACCAGCTGATGGTGGGTGATTCAAGGAAGGGAACGGGGCCGCCGGACGCACGGTGTTGCTAGTAAACGTGCGGCGGAGTCGATGACGGACGTCCATAAGGGTAATCCAAGATTGCTCGACGCCGGGATCGTTGGCGTTCGCCGATTTGGGAAGGACATGATCCGACGAGTTGTCGAGGAATGAGCAGACAGCGGTGTAAAGCTGCGTGTCGTCCAGAATGTCCTGTGCACCGCCACCGCGCATCAGCCAGCTGCTGAGGATGTCGCGCGGCAGCTGCTGCTGGTCTAATCGGAGGAGCCGCGGGTCCGTATCGCTGTCGACGCGTCCACGGAGGAGCCCGGCGCGGTCAACGAGACTGGAAGTAGAGAAGACTTCAGGGAAGAGGAGCGGAATGAGGGAGGCGTATGGCGTTTGATTAGCGGCGCGAGTCCAGTAATGTGGCTCGAATAGGCCTTTCCTCCGAGGCTCGGCGGTGAGGGACCGCGACATGAACAAGCGATTGGACGACGGGGCTGCGCCTCGTGGTTTCCGGCCCCCGCGGCCGATTCGCGAGGGGCGCAAAGGGCGGGAGGGCGCGGGCTCGAGCGGGATGAGGGGGCAAGGGATGCGCGGGTAGGTCGGACTTTGCACGTGCGGCGCTTATCGCTGCAGCGGACGGAGGGAGCTGACGGACGATCGTGGTGGGCGGCGGCGGCGGCGCATATCTGCATAGTCTCCATAGGTCAGTGTTCCCATGTAGAGGTGCTGTGCGTTTGCTGACCTCCGCAGGCGGCGGATCGACGCAAACGCGTTCGCGCGGCGACGTACGCAGCGCCGCGGCTGCACGTGCGGGAATCGGGCAAGGCGGGAGGACGGAGGGAGCGTGGGCTGCGGGCGTGTTGCGGCTCGCGCGCCGGAATCGCGAGGGGCGCGTAGAGGCGCGCACGGTCGGCATCGCGCCGACAAATGAATACAAGATGTGACGGAATGAGTGGAGGGAAACGGATACGCAAAGAATGTGCAAATGCGGAACAGCACCTGGGCATGCCTGCGTCAATACAACATCTCAGTTCAGAGACATCCAGCGCGGGCTGCAGACGCCCAAAAAGTGGAAAGGATGCTTAGTCAATCTGCTGACTAATCAACGCGCCAATTAGTGGAATTCCGCCCGAGGACGCGCAGGCCCAAGGACGTCCTCTCGGTGCGAGCTGCGCGACGGGACTCCCCCGCTGGATGTCCCGATCCCCACGAGAGTCCCACACGCTGTCGATTAACCTTTCCATCGCTGTTCTCTTACCATCACCACCCGCCGCTCTCATTCGCATTCTTCTCTCGTTCTCCAGTCCCACGACCTCTCGTTCTCCACCCCCAAGACCTCCTGCATGTACCACCGCCCCGCCTGCCGTCGTCGTCGCGCTCGCGGCCCAACTTCGCGATCCCTGGTCAGCGGCAGCGCCCTTCGTACTCGCCGCCCCGCCAAGCGTCGCCTCCGGCTCGCGACTCGACCCACCCTCGCGCGCATGTATGCAGACCGCGTCTCATCGTCTTCTTCTCGCCTCAACCCCCTCGCAGCCGCAGCCGTCCGTACTCGCAACAGATCCTCGACCTCATCGCGACTCCCGATCTCTACGTCCGGGAGGGTTTCGGTTTCGTCTACGTCGGCGGGCGCGTAGACAACGCTATCCTCGCCGACTATCGCGCCGGGCACCTCACGCGCGCGGAGTTCCTCGACCGCCTCCTCATCAAGATTGGACACGCGCAATTCCTCGACGTCCGCCAGCGTGCCTATGATAAGTGTGACGACGGGCAAACACATCTCTGGTTCTTTGCCTTCTGCCCTACTCGACGCATCGTCTCCGGTGAGTCCTTCGCTGCATACTCTCGATCCGCCAACCACTCTTCCTGCAGAGCGCCTCTGTCACCTCCGGTTCCTCGCTGACGGCGCGCTCCGGGTTATCGAGGAGTGTCGGGGCTGCCTTGTGCGCCACCGAGAGTACTGGCGTTATCGCGACGTCGGCCCATTCTCTCGGATCGAGCAGCAGACGCGGCGTATATTCGCGTCGCTCGGTGAACCCGGTCTCCCGCGGTAAGTTTTGTACCTTTCTTTTTGGTCTTCGTCTTGACTTGATTCTATCTGCAGACATGATTTGGCCGACGTCGCAGTCGCCTTCCCCAATCGTAATTAGTCTTGTATTGTATATAGGGCCTACATGTAACCGTCAAGCTCTGGGGAGCATAGCAGTGCGTATCCAGTATCCCATGCTATAATATTTAACTAACGTTGTTATACAGGGTCTTGATATTTTCTTCATGTAGTAACATATGACGGGGCGTAAATACACAGTGTCCCGCGCCTTGGCTCACCCGCATCTGTGGTCGCAGGCGCAGAGCCTGGAGTGCCCGTTTTCGGTGTGTGTACTCCACTTGATGAAGGTCCGCTTCTTAAAATGGTCTTAGACATCCAAATGGTTGCTTGAAGCGTTCAGGCGGGAGTATTGGCTACGTACGGACACCATCCATGTACATATGTAGCTCAATGAATATATCAACTTCTTTCTCTCTTTTTTTTCTTTTTTTTCGCGTCTTGCTTGCAAGTCACGGACGTGTCGGGGATGGAACAATCATCCGCGAACAAGGAGCTCTCAAGCATGCTCCAGTAGCTTAGAATGGGAGCCACGCAGGACGCACCAAAGCTCAAAAAGATAAAATAACTCCAAAAACGCACGCCATAAAGACAAGCAATCTCGTGACATTCGCCTACTTACACCCACCCACTACCTACAGGGTGCGCAGGGCTCGCGCGCGCCCACCCGCCGCCGCCGCCGATGCCCATCCCCACGCCCATCCCCATGCCGCCGAGGTCCATGCCCATGTCGCCCATCCCCGGGTGCGTACCTAGATCCATGGCGCCGAAATCTATGCTACCGTGCATCCCCACGCCCATGCCTATCATCCCCGCAGGCGACATCGGCGATATGGGCGAGAGTATCGCGCGCTCGTCCTCCGCAAACCGGTCGTATCCGTGCTGGCCGTGGTGGTCCTGGTGCAGGTAAGGTCGAAGTCTTCAGTTTCGGCGCGCAGGACGGCGTCGGAGCGCGGGGGCGGCGTGGACGGCGGGACGCGGGCGCGGAGGCGCCATTCGTTGACTTCCTGCGTGGGGAGGGGGTTAGTATGAGGGTACAACAGACGAGAGGCGTGGAGGGGAGAGGAGGGCAGGAGAGCGGGAGGGAAGGGGAAGCAGACGTAGGTACGTAAGGAGAGGAGCATACGAAGGGAGAGGGCGGAGGGCGGCGGTAGAACAGGGGAGCGGGAGGGCAGGCGGATGGGCCACGGGACGCAGAACGACGGGAAGCGCGGTGGCCGTACGGTGACCGACGATGATAGGGGCACGTAGTAGAGACGAAGGGGAGGCGCAGAGGAATGGCCGCGACGAGAGGGGTATGAGGATCGAGTATCATAGAGGACGAGGAAGTGACACGTGACGGGGATGAGCGGGGCGCGCTGGAGGCGGGCGACGCTAAGGACAGGGCAACGGACGTCGCCCTCGCCCCCCGTCTTAGCCGCCCGTCCATCTACCGTCCATCCATCCCTCGCCTCCGCCCAAAGCGCGCCAGGGAATCGATGACGTCACCGCATCGCCGAATGTGGACACAGCGGCGCAGAGGCCAGAGGGTAAAGGGACGAGTGGGTGGGACGGGCGTGGGGTTACGAGGAATCGGAGGATGAGCGTAGCGCGACGACGGGAGGAGGGGCGTGGAAGGGATGCGGGGTATGGGTAGAGGCGCAGAGGAGCAGGGCAGGGAAAGGGGCCGAGGACGGAACGGGCGTAGGAGGAGATCGACCTCGACATCGAAAAACAGAAAAAGAAGGGAAAAGCGAGAAAACAGAGAGACAGAAACGCACCCTCCTTAGCCCCTCCGCCTCGCGCCCAGCGCGCGCAGCGTCTGCGCTGCGAGGACGCGGTGCCGCCCCGCGGCGTGCACCGTCGCGATGCTGCATCAGAGAAAACGATCAGTCTCGGGTCGACCTTTTTGGGCGGAAAGGAGGAGCAGGGAAGAGAAGGGAGGCACGGCCAGCACATCGACGCCGCCTGCCGCGACTTAAGCTATCAGCCGTCAACGCCAGCCCAGCGGCGCTCGCGGATCCGTCGCCTCGTCTCGCAGCGACGAGAAGAGAAATGAGACAAAAGAGCGCTTGAGGTAGAAGGCGCGCATCCTCGTCCCCTCGGCAGCGTCGACGGTATCGGCAGTATCGCCATCGCGTCGTCGTCGTCTGCGGCGCCCCCTGCCACATCGCACCACGTCCATGTCGATCGCAGCCCATCGCCGTCAAGCACTGCCGCCAGCGCCACCGCGGACAACAGAAAACGGCATCGAAAGCGCCCGGGGCTGTGGTTGCGCTTGTGGAGGCGGGGGGTGGGGGCGGGGAGCGCCAGTGCTGGTCGTAAACGACCAGCAGTGGTGAACGTCTGAACGTTAACGCGTTAACGGCGGAGTCAACGGACGCGGATGCGGATGAGAGACGATTCCGATCAGTGGCGGTGCTAGCTCTTCCTCTCATCCGCGCATCCTCATTCGCTCCAACTCACTGGCGTCTTACGCTGGTGACTTGCTTGAACTCCCCTCCGTTGAACCGCGGGATCTCCCGCCTACTGGACCGTCACATGCATCTCCGGCCTGCGGCGGAAAATCGCAGGCAAGAGCCGCTTGAGCTAGAAATCGCACACAACCACCGAAATTCCTCGCTGCGCCCGGGCCTTGTGCACGCAGCGTCTCGGGCGCTGGCGCGTGCGCAACTTCGCCGCGCAACTCCTCTTCGACTTCGTGCTCGTCGCCACGCTCGGCTGGCGGCCCCTCGTGTACCTCATCGCGAGCAGCTTCTTCGCGGGCAGCCTGCACCCCTGCGCGGAGCACTTCCTTTGGGACGGGCTCGCGCAGGAGACGTACCGCTACTACGGCCCGCCCAAAGCCCTCGCGTACAACGTCGGTTACCACAGCGAGCACCACGACTTTCCGTCCATTCTGTGGGTTTGCCTGATTGCGCTGCGCGCCCGAGGCCTACGACACGCTGCCTTCGCATCCCTCGTGGCCCATGGTCATCGTCAACTTCATTCGCGACAAGGAGGTCGGCATCTTCGCGCGGACGAAACGTCTCTAAGTCGCCGCGGTGGCTGCTGCCACAGCGAAGCATGTAAATCGCTTGGCGCACCGACGTACATGCCTTTCCACTCCTTGCGGCGTTCTGACGTGTCCCTCCTACAACACGGTATGACCGTGACGCCTGGCGCTACCACACGGGTATCTACCAGTCTACCAGCGTAAACGCAGGGACCTGCTCGCCGCCCGCGACGCCTCCCTCTCCCCGCTTGCCCTCGGTCAACTCATGGATCTACCTAAGATGTGCCTCTTCAACGTTCAGAAGTGAAATCCTCAACGGGTTGCGCGGCGATGGGTACAATCTGGACGCACGCCTTCGCGTGCCGTGCACGCAGGAATATCCGTGATTTCACGGAGGATTCCGCATGCGCGGCTCACGGCAACGGCGGGCGGACCTTGCGAAGGGGCTGGGGTTCTCGCAGCCCCTCCAATGCGAATAAGACTGAAAATACGCGGAGGATCCTGGGCGACGCTGGCGGACGGGTAGCGGATGATGGGCCGGCGGGCAGTGGACGCTCGGCGGACGGAGAATTGACCGGCATCGTGCTGACTTGAAGGAGGCGGCGAACGAGTTTCGCCGTGATATAGAGGCTGAGAAAGCGCTGCGACGTGAATGGGCAGTCCGAAGAGCTGCGCTTAAAGCACAGATCGACGAGCTCAGGAAGGGCTCATTGGCTGGAGTGAGACTTCAAGGCCGGCGTTCGAAAGCCCGTCCCTTGGCAGAGCACGACTCGGAGGACGTCCCAGGTTTGTTGGAGTCATCTTCAATGCTACAGCCATCTCAACTCCGGTAGATGGGATAGGTCATGGGGACCACTCTTCCCCGGAACAACTCCAAGGTATAGTGTTACTACTTCAGTGTTGTCCCTGCTAATATTTTTCACAAGAACACCATCACGCGCCGGCGCCTGGTCTCGATGAACATCTCGATGTTCCAATGGATTACAACGAGAACATAGATCCGGCGAACACTGCAGCTCTAAACGAAGCTGTTTTCGGGCACTCTCTAAACAGTGACAGTGCTTTTCGCTACAACCATGCGAGGTACGAGCACCAATTGGTTGTAGCGTCTGTTTATAAGAGACTACTCAGGGTCTGGACCCTAACTTCAACATCAATGATTTTCTGCCTGACTTCGATCCACTCACATTTGATTTTGGCTCTGTTGGCCAAGGCACTTCTGATGAGCCGCTTCCGACTCTCCCTCTACCGGCCTCATCTCCGACCAGACCATCCACTCCAGAGGCGCCCGAGCCTAAAGCGCCACGGGGGAAGCAAGGTTGGAATGAGGTAGACGAGGCAAACATAGTCGGAGGTGTCCGAACAAAGCGACAGACACGGCGGATCATTGGACATCATGCACGCCGCGTAACCAATTGGCAGCACATGTCCAGTTCCAGTCCTTGGAACAGGGTCAGTGCTGAGGAACATACACAAAAGCCTCTTTTGATCAGAAGATTGATTGAATATTCATATTTGCTCCTTGCGGGAAACGCGAACGCTCAAATATCCGCTGGATTGATCACATCACTGGCACCTTCAAACAGGCTCGGAAATTGCGCCAGAATATATTTACCTTACGGGAAGTCACCCAGTTAAGTCTATAGGGTACCGTTCATTTATCTATCTTGATTGATCAGCTCTATGTATATCTTGGTCCAAAAACTACTCTTTCATACAATTACGGCCAGGCCGGAATTGAACATGCCGGGGATGCCGGTCATCACGAACTGATGCTAATCAACGGGCATCAAGCCGATAGGTGCAGCCGAGTCGCACTGCAAGCACCGCTCTGAGCGCGAGTCCCACTAATCACGGTGAGTCCGACTCCCACTATCCTAATAGCGGATAGTGTGACTGGGGGAGTCCCACTTCCACTTCTCTAGTAGTATACTTATACTCTCATTGGCGCATGCGACGCCGCCCGTGACGAGCGCGGGTGGTGCGTGGAGTCTGGACGCGGTGCCAAGAGAGAGAAGCGAGCAGCGTGATCAATATATCATTGCAGGTCTCCAACTGTAGGCATTGATATATCACGGCAGATGGGGCGCTGCCCACCAAATGATATGATAATATCAAACCCCATATGCGTTGCATATCCGCCTACCAGACAAGGAGGGCCCAGTGCCGCGGTGTGACTCGGCGGTAGGCAAGGAGGAAAAGTCGAGGGTGCGGCCTGTAGTGCTCGTACTTATTTTGATTTTTGCTGCATGGAAGGGGTTCCGGTTAGCTCTTCCGTCGAAGAGAAAAGTGAAACTCGGGGGCGCACGGGCGTGCGCATCATGAGTGGTGCAGAGGCAGACTTGTGTTGTGTCGGACACTGTGCGGAGTCAGACAACAATTCCCTGCGCAGGAGAGACTCGCACAGGCTGCGGCATCGGGGCATTGGGGTTCAGTATTGGCTTGGTGAAGGCGTGCTGGAGCTGCGCAAAGACCGGTCTGTGTCAGCGTCAGCAATGAGCATTGAGGGCGAGGCGGCGCACCTTTGCCTGGCTCTCTGCAGCGCACTGGGTGTACATGGTATGGTGCAGCGAGACGTTGCTCAAGCTGGTTGCGCGGGGCAGGCAGTGCAGCGACGACGAGAGGCTCGGAAAGGCGACGAGGCCCTTTTTGTTGGGCGCAGCCGACATGGCGGGTGTTGGCAATGGACACGTGCGGGGTAGGTAGAATTAATGCGAGGCACGGAACTTCGGAAGCAAAAAACGACCCTTGATCGAGATCTTTGCTTGATCCCCGGGGTAGTAGTAAGCCGTCACTCGAGAGGGGAGACTGGATGCTTCATCCTCGGGAGAAGCGCCGGCCCCGGCGCGGTAGTAGCCGGGCATTCTTTGACTAATTTCGACGTCTTATCTCGCCCTTCCCTTTCTTGCGCGTCTTCTTATGGCGCATAGTATAAATATTTTTATTCGGCAAGCAAAAATTACTCTCTGTCATTGCAACTTGAATGTAGCTTGAAAAATCATGGAACTACTATATGCATTTTTTGTTTAATTTCGGCCGGATTTAAGTAGTTTTCTGTATTCTTTTCTGGCCAGATCAAAAGGAAATCCAATACTTGCAAGATTTTCTCGAGCCAGATCGAGTTTGACTGATATTTATTTTCGGCATGCGGGCATTGAGTTCATCGCGTGAACCAACACCAAGTTGACAGTGTCGAGATGGGACACTCGCGCAGACAGGGCAACAAATGACTCCCCGACAGTCTGGAGTTGGTCTGGAGGCTTCAGATATTACTGAAGCACTAAACCTCATTTATGTATATATATACCAATTGTTCTGCCCGAGCTAAGTAGGTCTAAAAAAGTGTTGCAAGGAAATATCGGATGCAAGTCAAGTATACATGCAGCACTCAACGTTAACCGGTCACCAGTTAAGTCCCTAAAGAAAAAGGGCGCGATCGCGGCGGCGATGCGCCTTGTGATGGCCCGATGCCATCACCGGTAACCACCTTTCCCGTCCGCGTGCTTCTCCCGAGGATGAAGCATCCAGTCTGGACTCGTCACTCGAAGCTTTGGCAAACGTTGTCGAAGTCGAAGTGGACTTGTAATTGCGTAATTGGGAATGCTGTCCTAGAGTCTTCTTGCGCACTGCAGCCGAAATTCGATCCCTTCCCAAGAATAAAATCCTGGTTCTTGGACGACTCAGGCGGCCACTGTGGGGCTGAGAAGAGTGTGAACTTAATGGGAGCCGCCCGATATCGAGAGTGTCGATTCGAAAATAACCTAGACGAGGGGGTGGCGACATCAGAAACAAGCGCTAAAGGCATAGATAAGGAAAAGGCCAAAGAGCATCGATGATCAGAGTCTGCAGACACCAGTTCCCGCAGGAATGACGCAGAAGCCAGTACCCGCCATATCGCCCCTGTTGCACAGCCTCAGGCCTTGGGAGCACACCGAAGCCATCTGGGTCGAAGTCGAGCCGCGGAGCATGTATCAGACCGAGGGATATGACGACGCAGAAGGATTGCCTCCTACTGCCGAAATTCGACCGACTATTCCACACGATCCACCCTACCGAGTGCGGAACCGAGAGCAGCCGCGAATTTCGCTAGGATCAGTACTCCGCTGCAGCATGTTTGCTGATGAACTGGTGCCTCGTACCGTTACTCGAGGAGATTTCGGCACACCCACCTTGACTATCAAATGCGTGGGCCGCGCGCAATGCCAAGCAGTGTATATCGAGTTCGATCAGGCAAGCTTGCGTTGGGGTATTCCGCCCTTGGACCAGGAAAGGCGCATTTGTTCGCCTAATGGAGATGTCAGTGGGGAAAAAAACACTGGGGAAACAGACGTGAACATCAGGAACCGACTGGCTTTCATGGACATTTTTACCATCAGGCCGGAGAGCGAAGTTGGATGGGGCGACCAGGAGTCTCTTCTAAAAATTGTACAAAGACGGTAAACAATATGGGAAAGGGGATTAAGGCTGGACTGAGGACAGTCCATTTTTGTCCGTCCTCCGCGGATGTGCCGGCGGCGGCCGCAGCAAAAATGTTTGCCTAAAATGTTCAGGGACCCTCGACCTGAACTTATGATCCAGCAGAAGTCACGGAATTCATCCTGAATGATCCTGATGGAGCACTTTACTTGATAATACCAACCAGGCGTCCCAAGCCCAAAGGCAAGCCTGCGTTGGCGGCGAGCCATCCGCAGCTACATCGTACGCCCCAGTCCCGCCGCTTGCACCCATGTACAGGTGGCGCGCGCCGCACATGCCACACAACCTTTGAGCCGTCTTCTCTTCTCTATTTTCTCCATCTATGATCCAGTATTAATCTGAAATATCTGATATGCAGTGCTAGGTCCTGAAGGAGGGTACCAGGGACTGCCCGGAGGGCTGCCGGAGGGCCTTACTAAGTAGTAGTAACCAGTTATTTACCTGAATTAGTTTTCGTTTCGTTTGTGACTCCCCACAAGCCGTAAGCAGCTAGGAAGCAGACTGTGAAATTGTTCTAGTCTAACCAGGGTCTAAAGTAATTGGGGGAGCTTGCCTCCCCCGATTCTATCCAGGTGACACCGATTTGCGTGTCACGTGAAAACCGCGTCTTTGGCTTTGTTATTTTATCACGTGTTGCGCTGGCGCTGCCGCGCAGCGGCAGGCCACGGCTGCTTCCGATGTTCTCCCACAGCTGGGACTATGGTTCAACTGGCCTGAAAACTCCGAATCAAACATGAAAAAAAATGCTGCACTGTGGGTAGAGAGGACTTGGTTAAACAATCATCTAGTGACAAAATTCAGCCTTTGCCTGATCATGACTGCAAAAAAAAATGAAACATGAAAGGAAACAAAGGAAAGCAACATGAAGTATTTCTCCAAGTGCCAATAGCTTATTTCAAACTGATCAATTCAAATCCAATGAGTTTTCCAGTCATTCAGTGACCCTAAACAGGATCTATCACCAACAAGGAGAGCTTGGAACAGGTTCCATCAGATTGGCCATGGTTCAAATGGTTAGTTGGCTTTGGTCTCTTGAAATAAATCAGTTCATTTGTGAACCACTGTGGGGGTATCTTGGTATGGACTGGCATGCCTTTAGAACCTATTGGTGTGCCTTTAGAGTGCTGGTAACACATCGAAAATGGTAAAAAAACCCCATTCATTAACATACAACTTGAACCTTGCTGCATCCTTACATATGGAACCAAATATGGAATACAGGCTAAGACACTCAACTGACCCGGCTGCCCAGCACTTCGACCGTGCTACCTGCAAGGCTGTGACAACAGTGCTGACATCTCTGTGGGCTGCCACTACATCCATGCTCCCAAAGCTCTGGTTCATGAACACGTAGCATACTGATCTGCCGGTTCAGGTCAGTGCATTGAGGACTGAATCCCTACAGATCTGCCGCCAGATATGTGCCCCACGCCCTCTCACCCCAGATACATGCTATATCATTGTTCTTTGGCTATCTGACTTTACTTCTAGCTACTGTATTCTCTGCATATACTCTCATCACCAACGCTCCTAGCTCCTGTGTCGCATTCGAATCACCACCTTACTTATCCTACCTTGCACCACTTTCACAGCCTGCTGCTTGCAGCTTAACTAGGTGTATGTGCTACATGGGCCCTTGCACACGCAATGGATTTTGAATTGCACTTGGCTTATGTAAAAATCTGAATTCTGAATACAAGAGTCTGCATCAGCGAGCTCCCCCTTACGTATCCGGGCACCGGAATACAAGACATATTAGCTGATCAGGAGCTTTGTACGGTATCCCCCAAAAGAATGTTTGATTGATCAAACTTCAAGTTAAACATTAATCGCGTGACCCTCCCCGGGAATTCCCTGGGACATCAGCTCGAATCCTTAGCACCTTGTTTCCCTCTTTCGAACTCCTCCCGTACTCCACAATCTATATTTGTTGGAGGTTAGGATCCCATGAGGTTACAACTGCCACATTTGGACCACGCGAGTATAATATACCCCCCCCCCGGACAAGAATATCTATTCATCTATGATATTCAGAGGTGCAACCTGAGCAGAAACTTCACAACGTTGCCACGCTGCGCTCATAGGCGTCGATCACGGCTACTAGTATCCGGGCCGAGCGGTGACTCTTGCTTCCAACTTGCTTCTCACCACCACAATAGGTTTCTCTCCACCCATTTACCGCGCCCCTGCACATCCTCAAATTGCAAACACGGCTCTTCTATTCCGCATATCCCTTCGCCTTCCCGACTTTCCTCCGACTTTCCTTAGGCTATGTAGCGTCTGCGACGCGGATCTCGGCACACAAGCGCACGATCCGCATAACGCGATCGGGTCGCATCCTAACCCTCTTTTTGGGTGTCTCTCTCTGTCCTCAGCGCAGCGCTCTCCGCCACCAAGAAAACCGCCGAAGCTAGATCAATGGAGCTTGAGCTTGATGCATCAAGTGTAGGATCAATGTGCTAGCGGCCCCGCCCTTCGGTGCGTCTCCTCCCACCTGCCCCGTCCTGTCTGACATTCATTGTTAGTCGCGAAACCGACCGTCCCATCGTTGACGATGGTGTATCGTACGATATCGTACGACAAGGACCTTACTTCCGCAACTCGCGCCGCAACGCCACCCGCGTTCGCACGCAGCGACTACGCGCCCCTCCGCACGGGGACGTCGCCGTGCCCGCCCTGCGCGTCCACCCAGAGTCGCGCAAGTCGCACAACTTGTTCCTCCCGGCGCGTCCGCATGCCGCAAACAACGTTCCCCGAGTCACGCCCGCCTTCATCCCCCCATACCCCGCTCCGCTGCCCGCCGCGCACGACGCCGCCAACGCACCCCGTGCCGCACGCGCAGAGCTGCCGGCGCATCCGCGGGCTGCTGTGCTCGCGCGGCTCCGGGCGATGACGTGGCGCCCTCCGCACCGCGCTCTGCACCCTAACGCCCACGCCGGAGCAAGCAACACCTCTGCGTCAAACGCGCCCTCCGCATCCCCTACCACCCCCGTGTTTTAGTCACATCGGCACCGCCGCCTGCCCGCCTCCCCCTCGCGCAACAATGTACGCATCGCGCTCAAGGCTGAGCCTCAACACTGCTCTCAATTGACCGTTTGTATCGCACAGAGAGGTTCAACACAGGTGGATCGCCCGTTGCGCCCTCAATCTTGCCCGCAAGACACTTCTCTATTCTAGCCGCGCGTTGAGGTACGTCGGCTGATTATTGAGTTTTTCTTCTTGCTGCGTGCTCTCAGGCTCCGACCCCGCTTGGTTATTCAATGCACGAGGACCATCTCTGTGCTTGTCCCTTTGATGTCAGTGGCTGCACTCCCGCGTCCGCAGCCTCGCTCGCATTTTCTTTTGCTCGGGCTTCGAGACTGCGTCCAGGATCCATGCGGCGAGAACGCATCCGCCCAGCTCATCTGATATCCACTACAGATTCCTTCCAATTCTTTTTCCAACCTCATTCCCTGCTCCCCAGTGCGAGTCGCTCTGGTGACTGCCAACCTCGAGTCGTGAGGCTTCTCCTTTCCGACCCCATTCCCTCCTCTGCACCCAACGCCGAGAACGAGGAGCTTCGTCAACGCGGCCGAAAACTATGCTCTCGTATCGTTCAAGGTGCGCTTACATGCTATCAGGGCAGCACGTTTCTGACGCGACCGCAAGTTCAAGTCCGTACTCAAGGTGGCGGATGCGACGCCCTCCTCCTTCAGGCGCACATCCCGCGCCGCGACCTCGCGACAAGACACACCGACTCTCGGTTTCCTAATCTAGCGGACTGCAACACCTCCGGCTCAACAGCTGGTCAGTTTATAGGCTTTACGATTCCCTACAGCGTCGCTATCCCAAGATAAGCTTTACTGCACCGCCGTAGTGCGTTGTAGAACTGCAACGGCACACGAGTCGTTTCGGGTATAAAGCCTACAGCGGAAGGTGTAGGTACGCACACTCATATCACGTCAACTCAGCCGAATCCCCGTCCTCGACCTGCCCATCTCGGACCGCAGGCAATGTCAGCTGTCGACATGTCTTCAGTCCTGTAAAAGCCCATACTGTGCCCCACTACACACTCAAATACCTATTTTGAGCACAGGTTTCCTGGTCTTTGTTGCAAATACGGTGAGACGTGCGCCCTGCTTGCGAATGTTCGATTTTTCTATCCCACAGATCGCCAGCAACCTTGAAGGACCACGGCCCCGCCTGCGGCGCGCACCCGCACCGTCGCTGTATCCGCGCACACACTATTAAGCTCCCAATGCAACACGAACCGCAATGCTTCGCGCGCTCCTGGCCGCGCTATTTCTAGGGATCCCCACCGTAACCGTATAATACGGTATACGGGCCGTATTTATACGGTATCCGTACCGTCTCGTACGGTCCTCTGGAGATCCCTCGTACGGTACGGGCGTCAACGTAAAGGCTGCCGCATACGGCCGTATAAAGACGGCCGTATACGGCACCGTACGGCCGTAAATCGGCCGAGATATGCGAGCTCCGATAGAACGCCGAAAGCGCTGACGCGTCTCCGCCAAGTCGCTTCGCGGACCATCACCAAAGCTGGTGTGTCGGGAGTCGGGGCCCCAAACGCCCCCTGCCTTGCTCTCGAGGTACCGAGCCTTGAAGTTATGCTTTGTTCTTGTGATCCAAGTGCAGAAGAATGACCTTTCACATCACCACCGTGCTACCTGATAGTAGTATCTCCTCAGCGCTACATCATCCGACGTCCACGCTTGGCTCGCCGCTCAAGCGACCGAAAGCCCCAGAACGTTCGGTACCTTCCTGCCTCAGCCGATGAGATACAAAAGGGTGGTGTGCAGTGGTCGAAGGAGTATCGTCGCTCACCATGGAGTCCTCTGCACGGGAGCATATTAAGAAAGGCGCGTCTCGTTTTTAATATCCACTCATTCCCACTGAAAGCTTTATTATCAGCTCACAAGGGCCGCGAAACACGCGGTGTCCTGAATAAATCTACCTCCAAAACTATTGCCGCATCATCAACCTATGCTTTCTTTTTGAGGTCTTTCTTGGCTTACTTCGCACCTCTTTTTGGAGGTCTCTCAGTCTTTGTTGGGGTGTCATGCACGCTCTCGTTGCCTATCGCCATCGACCTCGTTTGTGGTGCTCTGAGGGAGGTACACTGGGCCCTATTCTGCTCGTTGTATGTCTACTGGAGCTTTGTATGTGGTTACCTCGGTGAGTGCTCTACAGATTATGTGAAAATAGAGCCTAAATATCTAATCATAGTGTATATTGCTCATCCCCACGCATTCGACGTTGTGAAGTACCAGACATTTCGCACTCCCTGGCGATATCGGCGAGACCACGTCTCACATATGCGGCTTGACCGGCTGCGACGAGCATGCCATACAGAGTCAGATTCCTCATCTGCAGCAGAGTCACAGCGCCCGGAAGGTAAATGATATGCTTACTCTCATGGCCCGCACTCAAACATAGCCAGATCGTCCCCCGGATTCGATGACAGTCTTTGTAAAGACAGCGGCGGCTAGCAGTATTGCGCTAAGTAAGTCCGCTACTGATATTTGGGTTATATGACTAGAGCTTGCGCTACAGCCGTGAAACCAACCACAACAGTGCGCGATATTCGCGAGGCCATCTGTCACAGAGGGCACGTCCCATGTCGGGACCAGGGCCCAATCTACCTGCTGAGTCGTCGGCGTCCCCTCGGCCTCACAGAAACTATGTTCGACCTTGGCGTTGAAGGTCTTTGCCACTTCATCTTGCCCCCCCGGCTGTTAGGTGGTACAAGCGGTATCATTTCTCCTTTCCTCGCAGAATCTATGTGCTTAATGCAACGCTTATAGACCCGGATCTTGCCCGCAGAAACGGCTGGGAGCAGGGCGCTTTGAACGACGATGGATCCTTGAAGGATCCCTCTCAGATTGATTTCGGTAAGGATCCCGGTGCCGCTCCCCAACCTTCAACATCGACCTCCGGTACGTTACACCTTACACCCACTATGACCCATCGTGGCTCATAATAGACCATTTCCAGGATCCAATCGTCGGCCCCGGCGTGACGAGGGGCTGAGCAAACGCATGAGAGAGGCCATTGCGGCTGAACAAAGGGATGACTCCCCGCAGCCACGCGCACAGAAGCGCAAGGCAAAGAGTCGTTCCTCTGCGAAGGGAAAAGGAAGGGAGTTTCAGGAGCTTTCCGATCCCGAGGATGGCGATTTTCTTGTTGAAGATTCGAGTAGTAGTGATTCTGACAGCGACGCAGAAGTACAAGTGACAAACGAGGAGGTATGTATCTCGTTCTCGCCGTTTTTCTGTGGTATTGATATTGTTAAGATCGCTGATGGTCTTCCTACGAAGACCATTCCTGCAGGCGCGTCGCGCGGCCCGAAGCAGGCTGAGAAACATAAACGAGCGCGCAAAAAACAGATGACGGGACCATCAGCACCCCAGGCTACCTCAGACAACAGTAATGTGACCGAACTCAATGACAATTCACCCGAGGTACGCTCCTCAAGATGATCATGCTGGTGATCTTATGGTTTCACCGTAGGTGCAGAGACAAACTGGCAATCCTATCCGGCATTTCTTCGAAAATATCACCAAAACACGCCACGCTAGATCCCACGAGGCTCAGCCTGGCGATCAATTTTACCGTTGCTGCCACGGTGAGTCGAAGAAGATACTGAAGATCACTGCGCGCATGCACTCCAGCGTAAACGGTAAGCTGGGAGCATACACTGTGCCGCTATTCCGTTGATGAATTCGTTCAGGATTGACGGCACATCTCAAGGCAAACGCCCCTGATATGTATCGATTATTCGAAGCGTTGAAAAACCGGAAAACCCCACTCTCAGAGGAGGAGTTCGAGATCGTGAAGGGTAACAAGAGCTTTGTGGAGCGCGACGATCTCATCGCCTTCATCGAAGCGTGTGAGCGATCAGGGGCTGCAGTGGATGCCCGTCAACAAAGCATCCGAGAATCTTTTGCACGGGCAGGTGAAAAGAATCTGGCAAGTCCTCGTTCTTTTTTGGGGTGGAAAGCCGACTAATGAAATTTCCAGGCTGCTTGGGATCAGGCGACATTCGAGACACTTCTCGTGGAGTGGCTAGTGGCTTGTGACCAGCCATTCCAGGAGGTTGAACGCCCCGAGTTTCGCCGGCTGCTTGAGTATGTTCATCATCGTGCGGTGGGACTTGATATTCCCTCTGCAACCACCGCTCAAAGGCGAGTGACAGAGTTGGGAGAAGTCTTGAAGAAAGAATTGAAATCATTCTTTGCTGTACGTTTTGTTCTCGGTTCTTATTCACTTGCAATTTCGCTATTTTGATCACCCTGTATAGTCTCTCGAGGCCATGATTTCCATCTCTCTGGACGCCTGGACTTCCTCAAACGGTTACGCATTCATTGCGATTGTGGCGCACTATGTCACGAACGATGGGCGGCTTGGTGGGTCTCTCGATATTTCAATAAACATCTGGCACTGACCATCGCACTAGAGGAGCTACTTATAGATTTCCAAGAGCTCATCGGCGAACATTCGGGCGATAATATGGCCGAAGTCGTTTGGCAGACGCTCGAGGATTACGGTTTGACAGGTCGAGTAAGTTTGCGCTTTCTATGCTGAGTTAGGAGTTAGATTAAAATATGTCCAGGTCATCGCTTTCATGATGGACAATGCGACAAATAATGATACCCTCGTTGAGGCCATCGAACGCAAGTGCTTCGTAAGGGGAATTAAATTCTCTGCCAAGAATTCCCGTCTGCGCTGCATGCCACACACCGTTCACCTTGCCGTTCTTCAGGTTCGTACAATTGTGTCCGCCCAATTAATTCTCAACCACATCACTTCATAGCTTCTAGAGGCTATCGGCGCCGTCGAGAAGACAAAGAAGGGTGCGCGCAGCGCGGCCTATCAAGACTCCGTTACAGCACCCCCTGAGTCGGACCAGTTGGACGAAAATGCAGTCGCAATGGATGATGAAGACGACAACGAGGCACCTATCGAGCCCATGCCTCTCGGAATCAAGGCTTCCGTGCGGAAGGTGTGTCTCTTGCTACCCGCTACTGGTGACATAATTAACCTATCTTCCTCGAAGCTTCGTACAATTATTCGTGCCGTCCGTTCTAGTGCCCAACGCCGCCAGCAGTGGTACAAGATTCTTTCGCCAGCTAAGGCTCTTGCTGGTGTTCATATGCTGATCCTCGATGTCAAAACGCGCTGGTCATCTACACACCAGATGATGAGTACGTTCTGAAACAACCTGCGGAGCAGAGACTAATACCGCTGTAAAGATCGAGCCATCAAGTACCGCTCAGCAATCAATCAGTTCATTGCTGCCAATCGCGATCTCCATGGCGCGGAGCTGAGCGTGCAAGACTGGGATGCAATCATTCTGGTCTCTGACTGGCTTCTCCATTTCCGATCTGCCACAAGCCAAATGTCGACAACGTCCCGTCCCATGCTGTCATCCACACACTCCACTTTCCGTGGTCTTCAGAGGACCCTGAAAGATAAGCTGACGGCCCTTCCATCTGACTCCCCTCCTGAGCTTGTGGCGGGCTTGACGAATGCTCATCGTAAGCTCAGCGATTATTATTATAAGTACGACCAATCCCCGTTCTACATCTGGGCTGCCCGTACGTCACGTACACCTACGTGGATCAGCAGCCTACTGACATCTCGGTTCTCGACAGTTCTCGATCCTCGTTTCAACTACAAAAAGTTGCGGAAAGACTACGCGAACGATGTGGATCTTGCACAATACCTAGAGACTCAGAAAGCGGCGCTACAAGATTATTTCCAGGAAAACTATCCGGCCGTATCGTCTTCCACTGCTGCCTCTGCCCCTGGGGCGGGATCCTCATCACAAGGATCGACACTCAAGCCAGGTATCATCAATTTTGCTGCTTACGATCAGGGCTCCGACGAGGAGGGGGGGGAGAGCGATGAGCTTGATCAATATTTTGATGCACCTCGTGCACCTGGCCACACTGACCCGGTTCAATGGTGGTATGCGCGCAAGACTGAGTTCCCGCGCCTGTATCGGCTGGCGCGCGACATCATGTCGATCCCTGGTGAGTCAAATCTTACGGTTATCTTACGATTACTCATGGGATGCACAAGGCTCTGCTGTTGCAGTCGAGCGAGTGTTCTCTGGGAGTAGGGACACTATCTCCCTGCGGCGCTCGCGCTTGCAGCCTGAGACTATTCGGACTCTGATGTTAGTTAAGCATCACCTTCGGCTGAAGCAGAGAAAGCTTGAAGAGGCTCTGAAAGCTGCCCAACGGGCTGAAAAGTGATTTTTTGGATGTCTGTACGCCGTATTGTACCGTAACGTACCGTATAAACATGCCGTACCGTCCCGTAAGGCCTCTTTCACACCGAGAATACGGTACGGTTACGGGTCAGAATATGTACGGTACGGGCCGTAAGGTATACGGCCCGTACCGTATACGGTACGGTGGGGATCCCTAGAGCCTATTTCTCTCTAGAGTCTAGTATCTCAAAGTAGTATCTACCCAGCTCAGCCAGCGCGACATTCCTTATCGGAATGGGGCACTTAGAGCCCCGACGTAGCATACAAGTGACCACTGACGATACTCACAAATAGTCGTCCGACCAAGCATGGCTCCTACCGAGACACAAAGCATGTTTAGAACATGTACAAGTATTCAACGTGGATCACGTGAACCTTTCCGGGAATTCCCTGGCAGTGGCAGTGGGAGAATCGATCTGCAAGAGCCGCGACGAACTCGAGGCAAGTGATCAGAGCCCGGACACAGTCTAAGGCGTAGATTCATTGCCTTGCTTTACCGTGTCTCCTTGCGCGCGCTCAACGCGCGCCGCTTGCCGCGGCCGCACGTCCATCTTCGCGCCTCACTGGCAGAGTACATCATTTGAGTTACAAAGCCTTGCATGATATATGAGTATCGATACACCTTTATTGTGAATATCTCAAGCCCTCTATATTGCGCGCGAAAGCTTTACTCCGAGCTCCCCGCCACAATAATCTGTGCCGTCGGCACGCCGAACGCGCGGATCACGTTCCGCCGCCAGTACACGTGGCGCACCACCTGCTTCCACCCACCATGAGCAAATTTCCGCTCGAGCTCTTTGACTGATTCTCTCCGGAGCTCTGAATCTTCAACAAGTGAGGCCTTGAGGCCTTGAGGTACGAGCTTTTTTTTGTTGAAGCGTCTGTCTAGGAGAGACTACCGGAGCTCGTGCTCGAGGCTCCTGCCGTCCTCATATGAAATTCACGACATCACTCGTGTTGCCAGCGCCGGCGACGCGTCGCACAACTCGCGATTGTGCCGAGCAACTTGTTCTTCATCGATTGTTTATTGCCAGATGTGCCTGCAGCGCAGCATGCACATCCCGATCCGGAACCAGCGGCTCTCGTTGAATTAGCCCGTTGTGCTGGAGAAGCCTGTATCAGTGGTGCGTGGCGAAGGCCTGATCTTCCCTTTCGTGCCCCCTGATCGCTCCCCATGCTCTTCTTTTCTTTCCCGTGCCATCACGGAGCGCAGATGCTCTGCACTCCCCGGTGGCTTTTCCCGCTTCATTCCGGTCCTCCTTCTTGGCCGCGCGAGCCTGCGCAGCAACCTACGACCTACGTATCCCATCCGCCGCGAGCCAATGCTCTTGCGCGTGCAGCGGGGACTCAAACAGTGCTGTGTGCGTGTTGCGCGGATGTTAGCGCTATGCGGGGTTCCAGACCTATCATCTAGGTCTGTGTCTACAGCAGAGTCGTTCTCTTGACGTATAAGTCCAGCGCGACAGGAACCCCCGGGCCCCGGAAGCTTCAGGGTGGTACCCTAATCCCGTTCCTCGACGCTAATGTCCGCAGCCCGTTGTTCTTCCGTCCACCAATCGAGCTCTAACGCGGTCTATATCCTCAGATTCCGCCTTTCAACGCCCGCGAACACTGCGTCTTTTCGCCCTTAACCATCAATGTTTACCGTCCACGATAACTTGCTCGTTCTTCGGCCTGAGGCCTTTCTATCGTACACTTTCTCTTCATCTCGCGAATGTCTTCGCTGACTACCTCATAGTGCTCATTGCCGCGCAGTCGGAACCGTTTCCGCGCGAGGGACCAAACCCCTTCAACGAGCTTATTGCTGCGTTCGCGTGTTCTCCCCTCCGTAGGTCGATGTATGCCCCGCCTGAAGCAATACAGCGAAGGTGGCGTCAAACCTACGCATTTATAGATTGCAAGCAGGACCGGTGGCTCAGGGCGATGACATGGTACGTAGCAGGTGTTTTTTTTGCTCGATTATCACGCGCCCTTGCGCATCTGAACGCTAGGCGACTCCGCACCATTTTCATGCTCCACCATCTCAATTCCAGGTGCTCTTTTGTGCACATCCATTCTTTGCCCTGCGCGGGCTGTCATTCCCAAAACCGTCGTTGTTCCTTCATTCAGAGTAACACTCACGTCGCTGGCTTTGTAGGCAGCTGCAGAGCGCAGCGGTCTCCCCTTCACGAGTGGCTCTTTGGTGAGTTTGATTTACCCATCCTTTTCTTAGGCTCAAAATCGCACTCTGTTATATGGTATGTGCTTTATGCTTCGTGGCCTTCATTTTAGCATTCGTAGTTCGACTTCAGTCCGGCGATCTTAGCCCACCGTTTGAGTTGAGTCGCTGGTTTGACTCCAAAACGTGCAAGCCTAAGGGCTGGCTGGCACTGCAACTTCAAACATTCAAACAAGCTCTGGTATGTGGTTCATTGTATTCTTCGTCCTGACTTGAACCGCAGCTAACGACCTTTAAAAATGCCGACTCAAGAATGTAGTCTAACAGACACGAGCCCCATAACTGGTTTTGACTTCGAACAAGCGATGGCCTTCAAATCTTCGGATCGGCTTTGAAAGAGCTGACGTAAGTGCGTATTATCTGTGGATCCTCTATTCATTCCGGACACGCCCATTCAGAGCCTTGTGCTCATTCAGGGCTTCACCTACGTCCATTCAGACCGTTGCAGTCATTCAGGACATTCGCTACCGTACATTCGAGCCTCGCGCTCATTCCCGACACGCCCATTCAGAGCCTTGTGCTCATTCGGGGCATTCACTACGTCTTTTCAGACCCGGTACGCCTTCAAGACTTCCTACCATCGATCCATGCCTCGCGCTCGTTCGGAGGACATGATCATTCAGAGCCTTGTGCGCATATTCGAGCCCGCTGGCATCCGTACCATCCGAGCCTCAGGCTAATTCCGACCCCGTCCTCTCATGCATTCAGGGCATTGCATTCATCCGAGCCTTACCCTCATTCCCGAAACACCCCTTTTAAACCTGAAGCTCATCCCGTACATTCCCTATACCTATGCGACTATATCTATGCGAACCTGAAAATTACTGTTCTGGGACAACCGCACATGCCACACAAGTCGAGGCTGGCACCAAACTAGTCGGCCGGCGACACCAACGACGACGAGCTAAGGCCTTGGCCGTCGTCTTCCGGAAACGGCCAGGAGTTGAAGCGATGTATCGCCAGCTTCACCACAGTCTGGGGCTATGATCTATATTTATATTTTAATAGACCACGCTGACCTGATGTATCAGACGCTCCGCTAAATTAGCGGTTTTGATCTATCAGTGTTTCTAGGCAATTAGAGGAGCGATGATGTATCAAATCCCCACATACGCCTGCCAGCTTGACGTCGCCATCAGCTCAGAGTAAAAGACAGAGGAGTCCTCAGCGAACGCGCAAGGAGACGAGCGCTGAATCCAAGTACCTAAAAGACAGAGGAGTCTATGGTACTGTAAGTATGAATAGCAAAGAAAGACCGTGTAGCACGCACCCTCAGCGAACGAGCGCTGAGCGTGACGTGTTTGACTACAAGACCAAAAAGGAAGGTGCGGATGGCGGCGCCGAAGGCCGAAGAGAAAGAAAAAGGAACGAGATTGTAATTAGAACTACCGTATGTTAACACAGAGCACACCACTGGCCATGCCCTGGACGTTGTCTGAGCTAAAAAGGGCATGCCTCTAACGCGATACATCGAGAGCTCTCTCATGAGAGCGTTTGATCGATCGCGTCTTTGCTCTCATCTGAGGCGTCCGATGTATCACTCCCCCAGCCTGTGGTGTCCCACGGTCGGAGTTCTTCCTGATCTTCAACATACCTCGCAGATTCATATTTCTGCGGTTCATGTCAGAGGGAACGGCAGAAGAAGGCGACGGTGCTTACCAGGTATGCATTGATGTCCTCCGTCGTCCATTCCGGCAGGTTGGTGGTTTCGATATCGAGCCCTTGAGCTTCCCACTCGGGGAACGTCACTGGCGCAGCTCTGACCGTGTTATGAGCCCCGCCACTGTGGTCAACCGACAAGCGGAGGGTATTGAGCTTCGCTGTCCCCTCCACGCCGCACCACCTCCGTGCGACGGTCATCGTCATAACGCGCAGGTCGATATCAAACTCGGACTGCTTGATCTGCAGCGTCTCCAGGCCGCGGAGCTTCTCGTCGGGAAAGATCCGTTTGAACAAGTAGTTCAGTTCTTCTCGGGACCATTCGCATAAGTGCAGGTTGAGCTCGATGATAGAGGGCAGCGACCAGAAGCATTCGAATGCGTCTGTGAAGCTCGCCTGAATCAGGGTCAGGGAGCGGATAGCGCACTGGGAGCGCTCGAAGAAGGCCTCCAGGAGGACGCTGTACGCTTCGGACATCTCATAGACCTCCAGCTGCTCGAGGGCGGGAAGAGTGAGACGGTCGAGAAGCGTTATATCGTCATCATACAAGACGAGACGCCGGAGATATGGCAGGGTGACTGGGGGCTGCGCAGGCGCATCCGGGACCCAGGGTTGAAGAGAAAAAGAGAGCCTTTCGAGACTCGAGGTTTGCGCGAGGATGGCCAGGGCCTCATCGACGCAGTGACGCGAAAGCTTGATGGCTGTAAGCTGCGTCCAAGGGAGCAACACTCGCGTGAGAGTAAGCCCCGATCCGATGAGGGAAACGTCGCGAAGCATTGGTGCATCAAGGAACGCAGTAATGGGACCATCGAAAAAGCCCTCCAACTCGAGTTTGAGTGTTTTGAGCGAGGAAAGAGGGGCAAGGAGGCTGCCGGCAGGGAAGCAAATAGGTTGCTCGGAACGCAGTTCGAGAGTTGACCACCGAGAGGAGTATTGCGCGAGGGTCGAGAGAGCCGTGTCCGGCCGGCCGCATGAGGGGAACGTGACCGCTAAATTGAGAGGCACTGAGGCAGGCCGCCCGCGCGGGGCAGCCACATCTGAAATCGTCGCGAAAGTTTCTGGGCGTCCCAGTTTTCAGATTCGGCGTGTAATCGATTCCAAAGGCCGGGGGTCGAGATCGCTATCGCCCGCCACGAACTGCAAATGCGAGTCAATCTCGGCGGGTGGCCAGAGGGGCGGCCGTGGACATAGTGCAGGAAGATTTCAGAGATGATCTCTGGAGGAAGAGTGAGGACAGGGTAGACGATGGCGGCCAGGCTCTGCAAAATTGCCTCTTTCTTGTTACGCAGACGCGCCATCTCCTCCGCCATCCGCCTCTCCACGTCGGCCATATCCCGCTCGATGTCGGTGAGATGCGCGCGGAGCTGTGCGGCGGTGTGCATAGGAGGGGCCGCGCCGCCATAGTAGGCCGGGGCCCCGTACATCGCTGGTGGGAGGAAGTGAGTGGGGCCGTTTCTCATACCTGAAACGTTGCGCAAAGCTTGCCCTCTAGCCGAACGGGAGAAGAAGTGCGCAGTGAAGGTTATTTGCCACTGGCGTAGGGCATGCAACCGTGCGTAATACGTGCACGGGCGTATTTTTTACGCCGTAAATTGCATACGTTACGGCTATAGCCGTGCGTATAGGTCCGAAAAATTTCCTCGGACGGTACGGGTCCCGTACGTACCGTCCGTTTACGCGTAATTTACGGAGTTATTTCCCCTTTTGGACAGACAGGTGAAATCACATCGAGAAGTGAGCCGAGGGTGAGATATCTCTTGATACAAGCTGTCTGAGCCACAGGTATAGTAGATAGTACCACTTGAACTTGGAATGATCATAGTTTCAAGTATCAATCTGCCTCGCTGCTCCTCACATGATCAGACACGTGCAGCCGGCGTGTGTTCCATTCAGGACTTTTGGTGTTGAGGTCGTCGGCAACAGGCCGGACGGTCGATGGGTGGTCGCCGGCTTGCCAGCCGAGTGATAGTTCGGTCGATCTCGGTCCATCAACCATGAATGACAAGAAATTGATCCCGGCTGGCGGTACCCGTAAATATACGCGTAAACGGCCGGTTACGGCCCCGCCGTATACGGGTATACCCGTACCGTACCCGTCCCGTATCAGGAGGTAATAATCTCGCTGACGGTACGGGGGCGTTGTAGTAGGATGTTTGGGTAGGGCTTCTGTAGCTTAGTCATCAGGTCCTGTCTTGCTATCGACGACCGTCCGCTAGCCCACCCCCCGCTATCTGAGTGTGGCCCACCCCAGCGTAACCGTTTTTACGGCCCGTATTTCCGTAAATTTACGGGACGGTTGTATGCCCTACACTGGTGGCAGCTGCCGCAGCTCCGAGGTCCTCGTTCAGGGCTGTGAGGACAAGCAGCGGTGCACCGGTGAGCCATGAGATCAGGAAGAGAGGCTTAGGAATGCCGGTCTTGGTCTGTCGAAGGAGCGCTACAGGCGCAGACTAAAGTAGACGCGGCGGCTTCGACAAGCCTCACGTGGTAGTAGGCAAATCCTTGTTTAAGGCCGCCCTAAACGCACGCAGTGACATACTTACAACATACTTACTTACATTTTTGTAGCCATCAGCCTTAGCATGTTATCAAGAGTCGTGTTCCCCACCATGGCATCGATCCTTCATCGACGGCGGACGTCGCTGGTGTCGAGGAAACACGTCGGGGGCAGCGGGATGGTGGTGAGAGAAAGGAGGTTCAGGCTTTCGGCCGGCCAACTTTCGGCCGTCCATTTCCGGTGCGAGCTCCTGCCATGCAGGACCACACAGCGTGTCTGAGTGCGTAGTGAATGGGTACATCTCCGTAGATCTCGGAATAGCTTAACTGAGTAGTTTGCGACAGCGGAGGCCTCCGGAGCGAGCATGGCGGGTGGGACCTCGGCCACTGCTCTCGCCGCCGTTTGTCCGATGGCCACGCGTTAGCCGAAATGCCGCGCTCCTTACCACATCACCAAGTAGCTAATGAGAGCAAAGGGGCTCGTTTTTTCAGCAGTGAGGCAGCGCCCGTTCACCCCGCAACAACTATCATCGATCATCTAGAGTATGCATGTGTCGCTTTTCTCGCAGCCCTCGGCATCCCTCAGCTTTCCGCTCCGCGGCCAGAGCGCTGAGCCTCTAACAAGTTTAACAAAAAACTGACTCTGGTTCAAGACAAGGAGAGCATTGTCAAATACCTTGGTTGCCATCGGCGAAGCGACTCTGGGCATATCAGGCCTTGAACCGTCCTGAATGAAGCAGAGGAATGCCTAAACCAGGCCGGCCTAGCTCGGCTGATTGGACTCGGATCAGTGAGCTGGCCATTGCCGATGGTGTCTTCCGTTTGCCTGCTGGTCGGCACTTGTTTGGTTTAGATAGGGGCTATTTGCCGAGGAATCTCACCATAAATATACATGAAAGCCCTGGGGTGGTCTCACACCCAATAAGACAAAATCTTGACCTACGGAGAAAGTGCATCTGAAACAATGTAAATAAATTGCAAAATTATAATTGACGGAAATGTTAATAATAATAAAACTTGGAAATGACTATTGAAAGGCCAGCTTTCAGCATCCGTTTCAAGAGAAAGGAAAGCCTTTCTTTCAGTACAGCTGAAAGACTGCCTGAAAGAATGTTTTTCAGCACCACTTTCAGGTTTCCTTCCAAAATGTCTTTCAGAAGCTTTACAAAGGAAAAATCACTGAAAGTTGTTCTTTCAATAGAGCTGAAAGTGTTGCTGAAAGAAGTTCTTTCAGGCAGTCTTTCAGCCGTATTGAAAGAAAGGCTTTCCTTTCTTTTGAAACAGATGCTGAAAGCTGGTCTTTCAATAGTCCTTTCCGATTTTTATTATTATTAACATTTCCGTAAATTATAAGTTTGCAATTTATTTACATAGTTTCAGGTGCACTTTCTCCGTAGGTCAAGATTTTCCCTTCTTGGGTGTGTCTCCTGGGTCCTCGACTGAAGAGGCGCGTTGTGGAACCGAATAATGTCATATTTGATCCAAACGGGGCCAGATCCTGATGGGAGATGTACCCATCGACTCACTACTGAGCGTGTCTAGCTGTCGCATCACTCTTCTGGACTGCGGAACAGCCCATCAATGCATCACGTCCATCATCTGAAGATCTGAAGACTAATCTACCTAGTTGTCGGAAAAACCGGCCGAAGCCGATAAGATTTGATAAGACCTGATCAGGCTATCAGATCGCGGCGGCTAATCCTGACCTGATAAGTGAAGCCAATCTTATAAGGTGCAGGCTTATAAGGCCTTATAATGCTATGGGTTTTGAGAAGGTAAAAGTTCATTTCCTAGTACTTCTCTTACTAGGAATCTTTGCTGACTCATTAATCCTTATCCAACTGTATCTAATCTAATGTACTGTATAATGGACTGTATCACTAGGATCGAACCAGCGACCTTTTAATTACTTACAAGTTGTACCCTAACGTAGAATAACCAGTACACTACAGAGCCTTTATTATATCCATTTGAGAGCTTGATAAGAGTAGGTGGGAGACCAGTGGACCGAAGTTTGGCCACAGTGCTCACTGCTAAGTCGTTGCTATTATCAGTAGTGTTGATCCTAGACTAGAATTCAGATAGATGGAGCCATTCGCTACTGTCTCAGCTTCATACTCGAAGAAGTAAGAAGAATACATGAAGTATGTAGGAGGTAAGGTGTACGTCGTGTCTTTCTGAGGTATACGCCCGACGAATAATAGATAGGTTCATACTGATATATCAGGATCGGTCTTGTCTTGTCGTCGCGTGCGCGTCAAGGCTTGTGTGTGCATCCATCTGCCGTCATCCACAGCGCGAGTGCGTCGTGCTTCCGTTTACCTGTCCACGCCGTCGCCTCAAATCCGCCTCGATACCCAACGGACACCCACGCACTAAACCCGGCAGCTCCACCCTCTCCCTCGCCCCGTCTCCTTCCCCCGCTGTGCCGAAGAACTCTGTCATCGTGACGAGTCAGAGTCAGCGCAATGCCCTCTGTCCTGAGCGCGGCGGGAGCAATCTGGTAGGGCTCCACGATGATGCTGGAGCCCGAGCATAATTTGATGTGAATGGCAGGATGGTTGGTTATTTGTGTCAAGGAAGTGGCGGACGATTTAGTTGACGTGCAAGCAGCGAGATGGGCACTCATCTAATTGGAATCGGGCTTGTGGTCGGGATGGCGTACTTCGTTATCCGGTACCTACGCCGAGTCTCCGTCATACCACCTGCTGAGCTGCGCGAGGCCGACGTACTGATCCATGCGCAGGTGGCGCACCGTGCAGAACTGCAAACATGGTATCTTGCTGCGGATCTCTGCCGCTGCCCTGCACGCTTGGCCCCCAGAGGCAGCGCGATGTGCTCTTGATCACAGGATTAGTCCGCCGTGTAAATGGGATGGAGGGTAGCGTAGCGCATGGCACTGACTTGGGGGAGAGCGAACATGGCGCGTCGGGGGCGGGCATGCTGTGCGGGACGGCTGGAGGATTGAGCACTACCTGTGCAGAAGTTGGGCATCGGGCGTACGCACAATGCCCAAGCACGGTGTTCGAGCGCGGGCACAGGTGGGTATACGCAATGTCCGACAATGTGTACGAGCCGCCGCCACCCGCAGCGTTGTCCCGAGTGCGCGAGCTGCAAGCCGCGCGCGCACAACGGCCGTGTATCCACGGGCGTCTCTGCGCATGCGGCATGCGGATGCGGGTCGCTACCGGGACGGTCTTGCGCATGCTGCGATGGAGGCGGCACCCTGTCATATACACAGGGTCAGCGCTCAGGCTTGAGCGAGGCTTGTGAGCCAACGAAGGGGGGGCTCACCCATCCGTAGTGAATCACCCTCTCCACCCCGTTCTCCCCTCCCCATCCCATAATCTTCGATGGGGAGCTCCGAGAAGCAGGGGCAAGAGGGTGCCCTAAGAATCGTTGTAAGCCGTCTCCGGGAACCCTGCGACGACGCATGCAATCGAGATCTTCAGCGCATGTGTGCCTAGCTGCATGCCACCATCCATCGAAAGTCTGACTAGTAGTTCGGGGTTTCAAGGCCTCAAGTGAGAGTGGCTGAGCTTCAGAAGATCGGCTGGAGTTCATTGAAGACGATGGCGGCGCGCAGAGAGCGAGAAGGCGGAGTAGGTCGTATGGGCGCATTATCACACCCACATAATGCAGCGAGGCGCCGGATAACCGGCGAATCAGGTGCCCGGCTGCCTTACCAGGATCGGATCAGGACCTTATCAGGCCGGCTTCTTATAAGGCTATTTTGGTTTTTCCGACAAGTACCTACTGCGACCACCACCATCAGGTCGCGGTCTGTCGTCGTTCAACGTTCAACGTTCAACGTTCAACGCTCCTCTGATGGATTTTAACGCATCCTCCACTTTCATACCTTGTTCCGATCGCTGCCGGACTCGGAGCGCCCGGATGTAGCCTCGGAATGCAAGCTGACGGGCACGCTCGGGGATTGCAGCTTCACGAGATTGTCTCCCACTGTTGATTCCCTGCTTTGCTTCGTCACTTTTCCCATGTAATCTCTGACACGCCCTCGACTACCAGGTCCCCGCGTCCCGCTTATCAGCGCCACGGTTGTCATCGTGAAGCCTCGCCTCGTCGTCCGTCCGACCAGTGTGCGGCACACTCATTCCCTAGCCCCTCGCCGGCCTTGCCGCCGAACCTTGCTCCCATGTCCCGCTAGAACCCAGTGCACGCTACGACCACGCTTAGCGTCCTTCAAACCAGCCTCGAATGGCGATTTTGTACCGCTTCGGTTTGCGATGATCGGGTACACAATCATCCGTCAGCAAAGGGTCCCCAACGGCCCTACTTTAAGCTTATATAACTGCTATTTGGGGCAACTGCGGCGGGTCCCTCTCCCTTCCCCACGGCACAACATGCACTCACTGGACGAAACCGACCCTATCGCAGTGGCACTCGCGCCCCCGCAGAACGAATCCCCCGAGGAGCGACGCGCGCGCATACAGATAGAGCGGGCCGCGAAGCAAGCTTCAGATGATATCGACGAGCAGCTGCGCAAAGAGCAGCAGCATCTCAAGCGACAGCCGAAGCCGGTGAAAATTCTGCTCCTTGGTGCGTGAATCCAATATGCACGTGGAGTCTATATCTCACTGGCTACCTTTGGAATGCAGGCCAAAGTGAATCCGGTGCGCCTGACTGGGAGATCTTCGAGTGCCGCATCGCTGCTCACCGTTCTCAGGGAAGTCCACGACGCTGAAAAGTCCGTTGTCCCGAATCCCGTCCTCTTGCTATCTGACGTTTATCTGTAGACTTCCAATTAATGTATGAACCTAAGGTCAGCGGGATGGTACGCATCGCCCGCGAGGCGCCTTCTCACCGCGTCGATAGGCATTCCGCGCCGAGCGCGCTTCGTGGCGCGCAATCATACAGCTCAACGTCATCCGCTCGTTCCGCATCATCCTCGACGCGCTAGCCCGCGCCTCCACGGATCGCCCCTCCAGCGTGTACTCGGGCCTCTCGGTCTCGTCCGCCGGTGCGGTGGACCAGGAGCCAAATTTTCCTGACGCGGAGCTGATGGCTCTGCGCGCGCGCTTGCTCCCGCTGCTCCAGATCGAGGAGACTCTCGTGCGGCGGCTCGGTGCTCCTGATCACGGTAACGTTGGCGAGTCCCGGTCTTTGGGGACGGCAACGAGCTCATGGCAGCTCTCACTTCCCCTCTCTGCAAAACGCGCGGGGAAGGAGAAGGAGGTCGCGGTCCCCTCGGGCGCAGCGTGGAAGTCCGGGTTCCTGCGCACGGACCGCTCGAGTGTCGACACAGCCCACGCCGTCGATTGGGACGCGCCGGGCGACCCCGGCCCTATCCTACACGCTTCGAGCGCGGATATGCAGCGTCTGTGGGCGAACCCGACGTTGAGTGAAATCCTTGGGCGGCAGGGAATCAGGCTGCAGGAGTCTTCTGGTTTGTAGGTCGTTCATTGCGGCCGAGGTTCTAGGCTAATCCGGAGCCAGCTTCTTAGACGCTCTAGAGCAGGTTACCTTACCACAGTATACTCCTACGGATGGTGTGGCTTTCATTTGGGTACATTCATCTACTGCGGCTTATGCGCCCAAGATCACATCCTCCGTGCGAGACTCAAAACTTTGGGCGTCTCCGAGCATCGCATGAAGCTTTCCGATCCGCGTGCGTCCCTCGTGTGATGAATATTACCGCTGTCGCTCATCGCATTTCTCTCAGATGGCGGCGTCACCCGCGAATTCCACATCTTCGACGTCGGCGGGCAGCGGTCGATGGTCAGCCGTCAGATTTCATGCCTACGCCCATCTGACCCCCTCCCGTCTTTAGCGCCGTGAGTCTCTGCTCCGAGTTTTGTGTTTAGTGAACCCACAACCGAATGACCGACCAATAGCCAGGTGGATCCCGTACTTCGAGGACATGGACTCGATCATCTTCCTCGCCCCGATCTCGGCGTTCGACCAGCGGCTTGCGGAAGATCCCGTTATCAATCGTCTTGTGCGCACTTTCTTTCAATCCCCCTGTTAAATAATAGGGCTTCAATCTATGTAGGCGGATTCCTTCGAGCTCTGGACGACCATCGTATCCAACAAACTCCTCGCCAAGACGAATCTGATCCTGTTCCTCAACAAGGTCGACATCATGCTCGCAAAGCTCGCCGCGGGGATCCGCCTCGCCGAGTATCTACCCGCCTATGGGCTGCGCCCGAATGATTTCGACAGCGCCTCCAAGTGTGCGTGACGCTTCTTCCCCTCCTCCTCCCGCACATCACATTCCATTTGGGTCCCTCGTCTTGTGAACGTTCAAAGCGCAGCTCGGGGGGGATTGTTTCCACAGTCTTGTATAATTTGTTTGCGCTCCCCGCCCGCACCCCCACATTTCTTGCCAAGCTGACTGCTTGATCTACTGCTGCACTTCATACAGTCCTACGGAAACAGTTCGGTACGTCCTGGCTCGATCCGTCACCGCCCTTGCTCACGGCCTTGAATTGAATGACAGGCACCATCCTAAAATCCCACTCGCCCAGCCCGCGCGTATTCTACTGCCACCTCACGACCGCCATCGTCAGTTCCCCCACCTCCTCCTCTGCCACATGTCTCCTTTGCTGACTGCCCCCGCCGCGGCGCAGGACTCCAAATCAACACACTACGTGCTCGCGAACAGTACGTCTCCGTTCCTCGTGTCGTTTCGAATGACACTACTGAAGGCGTGATTCAGTAAAAGACATGCTGATGCGCTTGAACCTGAAGGAGTCGTACCTGATTATATGATGCCCTGAAGACCGCCGCGTATTGTCCAGGCGCAATCCCCCGGCTGAGAGCACCGTGGCTGATCGGCGCGCGCACCTAGGTAGGCCGGGGCGCTGGCCCATTGTTCTGCTACAGAACGACAACGTACACATACATAGCTTCAATAATCTAGCTGCGCGGTTCCGTCGTGAGGCCGTGATACGTGAGAAGGCTTGGTGTGAGGCTAAGATCTCCAGTTTCTTTCTTGGTCCTAGTCATATAACGAGTAAAATATGCCAAATCCTCGTTCCACGTTGGAAGCTGGAAGCGTGTTGCCTCTTTGCGCGCCAATCGACGGCATTACTCAAATGAGCACAAGTGGCAGAACAATGACCTCGGAGCAGGGTATCCGTGCATGTATCGCCTTTGCATAGTGTCCCTCGTCTGATGAACCAGAGCTTAAATAACAACTCCACGACATGCGGCGAGTGGTGAAATCGATTGCACAAAATTCAACCACCCCCGGGCCGCGTCCGACCGCATTTGATGCATCCGTCTACGCTGACGTGATCGCCGCCCACCTGCATGTGTCGGAAAAATCCTAGATCAGTTTCAACAGCTTGCACCTGGATCGAAGCCGTTGGAAGCCCCCAATAGTTAACTGGCTTGGAACTCGCGGGAGTGTGGGTGCGCGTTGGATGGGCACTGCCCAAGAGAGACTCTTGCACCAGCGGAAATAAGGGTCGGCCGTGCTGCGGTGCTCACTCCCTGCCCTGCGCGCACTTTACCTGGGCGGGCAAGAAAACAAAACAAAATGTTTTGATTCTTGAACAAGCAATTGTCATGTGACTGTCCCCGGGAATTCCAGGTCACCCCGCGTTGAGGTCAATCACTCTGAATGGTCTGCGCGAACGGTTGAACTCGAACCTGAAGGAAGTAAGGCCAACATGGGCCGCTACGATAAACAGTGCCGCTGACGCGCCGAGCGCGCGGATCAAGTACTTTCGGCGTCGCCAGTACACGTGGCTAGGATCTAGGGTTGCTGTAGGTTCGGAACAAGCCCGCCGATCATCGATCATTGCTTTGCTGATGCGATCAGATTTGGGTCAAACTCTCCGAGAATGGCCGGCTCGCCGGCCCGGAGACAGGCTTGCTCCGAGGGTTGCTGGCAGCCTTGTTGCTCTCATGGCTTCATCCCCCCGTCCACCTCTACCGACGCGCTCCCGCCCACGCCGACGAGGTACGCCCGTTTGCGTCTACGTTCGAAGCCCCGCCCGCTGGACTAGCCATCTACGCTACTCCCAGCGTCGATCCCCATCCGCCCACAGACTCGGCGTCAAGTCCCGCCCCGCACCCAACTCGTGGCATGACGACACCAGCGTCGCAGCAGGCATCGCCAAGGACGCCCTACCGACACCGCCGCGCGCGCCGGCCGCACGCACACTCGCGCCGTGCCGCATGCGCATCGCTGCCCGCGACTCCCCGGGTCGAGGAACGCCTGCAGCTCCGCGTCGTGGGGTGCCGACGTCGCGCCCGGAACCGCATCGCCAGCAACACCCACGCTCGCACTGCCTAACCTAGCTTCGCACAAGTCCCGACGCGCGCCGCTCGCCGCGTCCGCTATCGCACCTTCAGCCGACATGGAATGTTTCCCCAGCTGCCCCAGGTTGCGAGGTACGCCCGCTATCGCGCCCTCGCTGTCCGACTTACTTACAACGCAACTATGTACCCTCCCTCTAGCCTCGCTTCCCCGCATCGAGCCCGACTCCGCTCCCCGCGTGATGCCGATGCCGCCACCTCCGGCGCCGACTCGATCGCAGACGCGCACGACGGCGATGAACGTCACGCACTCGATGTTCGCGAACTCGCCACGTACGACACTTGCTGCCCCAATGGACGCTCCGCGCTGCATACGTCACAACGAGGTACGCCCTTAGGCACTCAACGCAACATCTACTTACTCGAGCACTCACGCAGCCCCGCCTCCCGTCGCCCTCGATCCCATACCTCGTCACAGCCGGGCTGCTTTAAGTTTGATCTCCGCCCATCGACCTCCGTGCCGCGCATGCAGCCCCGCCCGCGACTCCGCGGTTCGGTGTGCATGCGCGGTTCCTCGTTGCGCTGCTCCCCGCGTGCGCCTTGCCCGCGCCTCCCACTGTGCCGCCCCGTGCCGCGCGCGCAGAGTTACCCGTGAATCCGCGGGTCGCCGTGCTCGCGAAGCTCCCGGCTATGACGTGGCGCCGTGCTCTGCACCACGATCAGGCCAAAGCCCCCACAGCTGGCCTGCAACGCCTCATCTGGGGCAAGCGCGCTGTCCGTGTCCCCATCACCGCACCCGCGTCTGAGTCACGTCGGCGCCGCTGCGCCCGTGCACTCGTACGAGTCGCGCGGCGCCGTAGCTCGCTGAAGTCACACGGTACCGCAGCGATGCACGCTCCACACTCGTGCTACCTTTTGCCCGTGCGCGCAAGTCCATGCGCGATGCCTGGCCAGCGGCACGAATCCCCGCCGTCGTGTTTGCCCGCCGCCCCTGTCCAAGCCGTGCGTCCGCGCCCTTCAATTGGCTGCGCGATCGATGGCGGCTACCTTGCCCGGGTTGACGTCGCCTCAGCCGCGCGAATCGCGTCTCGAGCGGGACGGTCTGCGGACAAGTCCCCGACGGCGCCGGCCATCCTCACCTTCGCGTAGGCGCGCGCGGATACATTCGACTTTGTACTCGAATCTAAACTGGTTAACAGACCTACTTGGGTTGAGTCAACCCTTCGATCTTGGGTGCGACGAAGTGATTTTGCGAATGATTCCACATTTCGCAGAACCGAGTATCATACTTGGTGCACTTTCCATATTAGCCACCGAAATCTACGAGCCCCCTCACTACTTGGATATATGTTCGTGTCGGTGGCTTCGGAAAGAGGCGCAGTGAACGACAGCTTGAACGCTGCGGAACGTTCTCCGCGCTGCGCGGCTAAATTTGCTCACTCTTTTTCTTTCTTCACACTCGGTTTCAACCTCGTTTGAGTATGCGCAGGCAGCTCTGCATGCTACAAATGTCAGCGCAACTCGTGATTCGTGAAAGCTTTTTCTCGGGCGCGAGTTGCTTTACAGCTCACACGTCGCGTCTTTGTCAGAATTGATTCTTTCCTTCCCCACTCTAACCAGGAATGATTCAACTGTGTATCGGCGCAGCGTTCGTTTTGCTTGCGTGTTGCACCCCTAGGCGCGGATCAAGGCTAGCTCCGTCCCGGGACACATGTCGCTCCTTCTATTAGTCTCTCTATAGAGACGCTTTATCGATACCAAGTTCCAACTCGTACCTCGTTCGATAAATCCTTCTATTGCTTTCAGCCACCACAGTCGATTTCCCGCTGTCCCTTTGCTTCACGTCTTCGCGTTCTCAAGCGGGCCCAGTGCCGTGAACCGCCTCAAGGTGACCTTCGTTGTCTTTGCCAATATCAAAATCGCGGCGTGGACCGTGTCCAGTCATCGACTCGGAGCCGTCTCGTTGCATCTCAGATAGTAGCACCAGAGTCAATCGCATCAACCCAGTCGCGTTCCGCACCTGTTTTCGCAAGCCTAGCTTCTATCCGCGCTCACCGTCTCGCGCTCTCCGCCAGCTGCACGGTCCTGGACGCGCGTCTTGGGATTTTGGAGCTAGCATTGTATCGATGCGAGGGCCTCCGGGTACGTCGCGGTCTACTACTCAGCATTCTCTCCTCTCAATCAAATGTCTCATCCATGCGCATACCAAGAACACCTTGTCGTTGGATCTGTGCTTCCGTTGCCTCCTCCGGACTAAGGCTCCAACTCAAACGGAAACGGTTATAAACCGTTTTAAAACCGTTTCAAACCGTTTCAAACAGTATTTTTTGGGAGACGTAAAGCACCCAGTAGCTAGTCCCTAGCGCAGAAACCCAACGATGCCTCCTTTAGTGAGTCATGATTTTGGTGGGAATTCCTTTCGTGATTGCCTCAGGCTTTATAATTTGGAGAAATCTGATGCGCTATGGGCATTTCGGCAAGTGCCGGGAACTGAACCATATATGGGTGGTCATGTCCTTGTCCTGTCCTGCCCTCTCAGCACCTTGCTGATACCTTGGCAGATTGGTCTGGATCCTTTTTATGTGTAGTAAATCAGGTGAGAGTCTGTATGTATGTATCATTGGCTAAGTGTGGGCCCACTCGGTAAATAATGGTTTGAACCGTTTGAAACCATTTTAAAACTGTTTGTCGAGGCCCTCAAATAAAAACGGTAAAAAAACGGTTTTAACCGTTTGAAACCGTTTTCAAACGGAAACGGTTGGAGCCTTACTCCGGACAAAGTGCGTGATTATCTCGAGTCCCTCGCACTGATCTCCAGCCATACAGAAATAGCGGCCGAAAGGATCCCTGTTCATCAACCAAGGCGCGATAGCTAACAGACTAGCTTGCGATCCTTTGGAGCTGTTGACTTGCAAAGTCCCTGGTGCGTCGATTACGTCTGCAGACGTGCCAAAGACGTGCACATTAGCTTCAGGTTTTGACAGGCTTTGAGGCGCGGCCTAGCCCTTCGGGGGATTTAGGATCAGCGGGTACTCGAGCCAATTATGAGGGTGGAGAGACCTTGACAAGCAAGGTTATTCGAGGCCTGTCACGGGTCCGTCGGCACAGCCTCTGCCGAGCCTCGTCGGCAGAGGCCGGCAGATTTCGGCCTCGACAGGGTCTGCCGAGGTCTGTTCCCAGTTCAGAATATAAGGAGGAGGGGTGGCACCACTCTCATGAATTCTGTCAGGGACGTTAGGGTAGACGGGAGAACCACAACGATCAAGCTTAAGGTTTCCCAAATCAGACTATATTTAACCCGTCGCAAAGAGTCAGCTCCCAGTGTGTGTAGGGCAACGCAGAGAGGCACAGAGGCAGGAACAGAAGGGGGCGGCCTCAGGCCTGTCGAGTCTGGAGGAAAGGCTCGGCAGGGGTCTGTCGCCAGCCGTCAGCAGACGTCGGCAGGGCATCGACAGGGCCTCAGCACAGGTCGGCACAGCTCTGCCGATCTGACGTCGGCAGACCCTGTGGAGCAAGATCCCGTCGGATCAACCGGGGTCCACGACCTCAGCACAAGTCTGCACAAGTCCGGCAACCCTTGTCGAGGGGCCCAGGGAACGGTAGTGTGTCTGATTGATTTTGGTCGATTGCGCAGCTTTCAGTATGGAAGCTCTAAATTTATTGAACGCCTTGCGCACGAGAAGCGCAGCATGCCGCTTCAGATTAAGTACTTGATGTACGCCACTGCATATATTTTACGTGAAACGGAAATCAGGGCAGCTAATTGTGTCTAAGCTCAAGATCTAACTGTCTATTCAATTATATATATGGCACATTGCGCAGTTTTCTTCAAAGAAAACAGTGCGCTCTGCCGAATGAGAAGCGCAGCACTGGTCTGCTTCAAAGTCGGTGGGCCGAGCTGTATAAAGGCGCAGCATCGTCCAAATTGACGCCCATTCTGCCTCCTCTAGTGCACCACCATGAGCATCCCAGACCACGCCGATCTCAAGGACGTGAAGCAGCCTGACGTCGTCGTCAATCGCGCCGCAGTGCCCGTGCGTCTCCTCGTTCATCCCAAGCAGACAGTAATGCTGATTACCTGGCGATATACCAGGACGACCCACCTCCCGCATACTCGACTCCTCCCGCACAGCCGAAGGCGGAGTCGGCGCCCAAGTCTGAAGCGCAGCCTCTCGAGTCTGAAGCGCAACCCCTCGCTGAGACAAGCGACGCGCTCCCCCAGCTGCGTACTTTCGAGGTCTCCGCCGACGTCAAGCCAACAAACTTGCTCTCTCTGAGCCGCCGCAACGGGTTCGTCAAGGGCACCTATGTCATCGACCCGCGCGTGAAGATCCCGCAGGCGATGCTCCCGCTGCTCGCCGATGAGGCAGACGGTGTGCGCCGTGACGTCTTCCTCCACACCAGCAACGGCCCCATCGACGCCGACCTCTTCGTGTTCGGCAAGGGCCGCGTCGAGATGCACCTCAAGTCCACGAACGGCCCCGTCACCGGGCGCATCGTGCGTCTCCTTCTTCTTTGAGTCTAGAAGCTGAAGCTAATCCACCGCCGAAGCACGCCCCCGACCCCGCGCGTGCGCCGATCCGCACCAGCGTGCAGTCCTCCAAGGGCTTGATCACACTGCACCTCCCGCGCACGTTCCGCGGGCCCGTGACCGTCTGCGCGCGCAACGGCTCAGTGAAGTTCTCGGGCGCGCTGCAGACGCAGGTGACGACGTTCGCCGAGGGTGCGAAGACGCGGCGCTGCTTCATCGGCGTGTTCGCGGACTGGGCGGAGGGCGAGGCGTGGGCGGGCGACGAGGTCTCTATCGAGTCGGAGAAGGGGAGCGTGAAGCTGCAGTACGACGATGAGCCAGACGGCGCGAAAAAGGGGTCGTTCTTGGGGCGCATTTTTGGGGGCATAGGGATTATGCCGCAACAGTCCTTTTTGCCGCACGCTTGCGGTAATCTCGTTGAGTAGAGCTCCCCAGATATTCCCCCAAACCTCAGAATAACAACTAGATACATAGCACTCGTCGTTTCTTAGTATGTCTTCCTAACTCTTGGCATTCGGGTTCGAAAGTCGAAACAGTACACTATAGTGGTGCTCGTCGTCCGGGGCCGTTCTCAGCTCTTTAACCAGTCCGATAGACGCAATGGCAGCTCGGCTATCCTTTAACCGCAAGCTAACTTACCATCAAGTTAACTTGGATGACTTGTTTGACTTGCGGCCGGCTTGGTTGACTTGTGAATGACTTGTCGAGCTTGGGCACTGAGTTGTAAGTGAGAACACATGTCCTAGTAAAGTAGCGCTCGGCGATATCTCCTATCCATCTGACCATCACCAACGTTGAGGTGGACCAGGTTCGTCCTTAAATTCGATCTAGGCACTCGAATCAATCGAGTCCAATTCCTACGTTGATAGTACGTTGGTAAGTCACCCCAAATTGGTAGTCGTGATGTTTCAATACTGCAAGCTAACTTGCGGCCAAGTTAGCTTCAGTCATTCGATTAACTGCTGCGCAAGTGGGCTCGCAGCGGGGCTGCAAAGGTGTATGTATCTCGAGATCTCTGACCATACATCTCACTCGCGCAGCGCCCGACGCAGATGCCGGTGCCGATGCTGACACAGGTAGCGCCGCGTGCCTGTGTCCTTCTGGTTCCCCCGCCTCCCTCGCTTTCCTTCCCTCACCCCGTGCCCGCGTGCTGACGCCCTGCAGGCCTCTCACCGCAGACGGGTCGGGAGCAAACAACGATGCGTCCCACCGGTGGCCCCTGCCGCTTCAAATCGAAACGTACCCGTCCCCACACCTCCCGTGCACGCGACGCGGACAAGGGCACTGTAGCGCGTTTCTGCGTCCGCTTCCGCGTCGGCGATCGCTGTGCCCCGCGTTACGTCGAGCGCTGTGGCGGCCAATAGGCCGCGCGTTATTCCCGCCCGCTCTCGCCTCCGTGTCTCTGCTCACAGCACCGCCCACGCCCGACCCAACCCCTTCGCCAAACGCGGACGACTTGAACCCGCTCGCGTTCAGCGGCGTGTCCGTTCCAAAGCGCGCATCTTGCCGTGCACGCTCTCGTCACTCAGCACGGACGTCTACACAGATGCTAACACCGCCCTTTCGTTTGTGCCGCCCGCGCTCGTACCCCGCGTCGTGTAGGGCGCGGCAGACGCACGCGGGTTCGGGCCTGGCTCCCGCGCCGTCTGTTTCTGTGTCTAGGTCTAACACGCTCCGCACTCTCAAGTGCCTCGCAACCGGCGCAACACGCGCTATGCGCACAGCGCTGCCCGCGCGCCCCAGTAGTGGGTGCTGCACTTTACACAAGTTACAATTTTAATTTTGAAATAGGTCACGGTGATACCAGAATTCTATCAAAGATTCTATGCTCGTGAATATTAGTTGAGTTTGCTGATAATTCTTGGACCTTTCCGGGGCCGTCGTAGCTGACGCTTTGGTCTACTAGAGACTAGGGGATGCATTTCAATGTCATCGTTCATGCCGATAGGCCCGGGACCAGCATAGTTTGGGCCCCGCTGTTGCATAGTTCAATGTGAGAACGAATGTGAATGATCTGAACCCACCTGGAGTTCTGATTCACTTTCGTCTTCGCGGTCATTATGATTCCAGTGAGTAGGAATATTGATATATGGGGACCAACCATCTTGATGTGGTCCAATATCCAGGCCCCACTGTTGATTCCCAGCGCGACCGGCTTCGTGCGAGTCCTCGAACAGCCTTTCCTCGAAAATACCCAGACATTCACGATCGACATCAGTGAATCGGAACGTTGGACGGCCGACTTGATATCCCCACGCAATGTGGAATATTGCAGTTTGTCTTTCCATTGTGGTGTACCGGGAATCCCCTTGTATTTTATCCAGTATGCTTTGCCGATTGTGCGATGCGATGAGGATAGTATATGCATCGCCAAGCGGGACACGTCCCAATCACATGTGAGTTGCTTCTTTCGCACCGGCAACACAATTGTAGAACCAATTGGCGACTCTAGCGCAGTCTATGCTTCGTAAGTCACCGGTATATGGGATGCCGCCCTGGCGCAACAATTCGGTAGTTTTTGTCTTGGACTTCTTCTGGGCCCTGGCAAATTCTAGTGCAGGGATATCTGGATGATCGCCATCTGGATCTGTGAGGAGAGCTTCGAGTTCTTTCAGGTGCGGTCGAAGAACTGTGTCGATCTCGTGGGTATATGGATGATCCCTAGATGCGAATAGCATATCTTCTTCATTGGGAGCCTCATTTGCATGCATCCATTGCCCGAGCTGCAGATTTTCAACCCAAGTAGAATATAATGAAATGACAGTGATACGTACACGTATCTGACGCCGATCAGACGCCGTGCAAAAGCGTTGGCCCAAAGTTCATCCCGAATATCCATTTCGGACACCTTGTTAGGCGGAAGCGCTTCCTGGTTGAATTTATTACCTCGCCACCATTTCACAACCCAGCCATCGGTTTCCTTGAAAATGAGTCGAACAGGGTACCAGTATGTTCCATGTCGCGCAAGAGCACCTTTCCCTGGACTGGAGTCTGTCAGTGATTTATAGCATGCTCCTGTTGTTGCCGAACTCACAGGAGTCGTTTAGATAGCGAGGTTCGCGGTGCTGTATCTGCTGTCTTCTTCTTCCTCTTCCGAGGCCTAAGCATAGTTAGTATCAGAGAGGATCAATGGTAGAGAACCACAGACTGTGTGCGAGTTACTCCCAGAACTTCACTGGGTGGACGGCATGAATCACAGCGAAATGGTTCCTTGCCTGAGGAGGCACTTCCGTTTCGTTGACATGCAATATGAGATCGAGCATTGCAAACTGTGCACTGAATGAAGAGTTCGGGTATGCCATCAAACACATTCCCCTGGTATCCACATCTGCAATCAAACAGCACTTCCTCATCGCAGTCAGGCTCGCCTGATTTATCCTGTGGTCTGTCCGTGGTCAAGATTTTGTAGCCAGATTCTTGTGAATTTTCCGAGATCAAAATTGGCTCTGAATCGTTGTCGCTGAGGATAACCAAATTCGATCGGTGTGGCCTTCGCTTCGCAGGCTTTGATGATTTTGCGCCCAAGCCCAACTCATCATTGTTCTCAATCTCTTTCCGGTGCTTCTTTGCTGTAGGCAACTGAGAGCCATCGTGATCCTCCGAGTCGGTGCCATCCTCGTTGTGGAATCGGACGCGCTTAGACTTGCCGAGAGGTTTATGACGTGAAACAAAGTCAATAATTCCTGTTTTCCATTATGGGTTATGCAACCAAGAATGATCTTCAAGAGCCATTTCTTGAGCATCCAACGCTCGACGTCCCCCTGATAGACCTGATAATCTCGAAGACTGAGTGTAAAGGACAGGTTGGCTTTCAACTTCTTCAGTTGCCAGTGTTGCGGTGTTTGCGGATCCCCAGAACATGCTCGGAGAAGGATATGATAGCTGTGAAAATATGATCGTGCAAAACTGTATGCACGATTCTGTTGACGAGAGAGCAAGCCCTCGAGCCAAGCCTAAATCCATCAGTTCGTGACTCGAAAGCATAAGGAATGGCATACAAATAATGGATTGTATTGATACGGCTCGGGTATAACCCAGGCCTTCGCGAGAGACTTCCGAAGACCATCGCGTTGGAGAGCAAGAGTCCGGAGAACAGTGGGACTAGCCCCTCCGGCATTGTCAGACTCCACTGTGCGACGCAGGGACATATGGTCAAACAATTTCTTCAGTAATTCATCGGGGTGTAAGGATGCCGACCGAGCGCCGAATTCTCGATCAAAAGCTTGTGAGACCGTCTGGAAGATAAGTTCCAGCGAAGTATCAGAGTAGCACGAGTTCCTGTGCCACCGATAGCTCGGAAGTTTTTGCGCAACTGAGATGTGGCCTTGTGTATCCCGTGACGCCCGGGCCTTCGTACGAGATGAAGTGTTTCCTCGTTTCGAAGAACCTACCAGCTCCTCTGAGGTATCTGGGGGCCTTCCGTCCTTGCGATTGCGACGCCTCGAACGCCTGGTAAGGCCATCCTTGCCTGTCGAATACTTCCAATCCTCCGGAATCCCATATCTAACTTTGACTCCCGCTATTGAGATTATGAGACCCAATGTAAAAAAATGGCAGGAATGACTTACAAGATGCAGCCGCGGCAAGAAGCGCGTAATGTTCAGCCAATTGATGAAGTCCCTTCAGTCCGGGGATGAGCTGATGCTTCTTTCCGATTGCGGCATATATTTTCCGGTGCTGAGATTCTTGCGCTCTTGTTGTATCGGGAATCGACTCCCAATCTTGTACAGTCATTTTCCGGAATGGTTTGAAAAGCATCATAGCATTGCACTCGCGCGCCCACCAGCGAGCCCATCCTTCGGTCCGGGGGAATTCCTTGATCAGCTTTTCAATTTTTCTTGTGAACGTTGGAAAATCTTCCACATGGAGTAGAGCTAATGCCTGGTTCGCGAACACATCTTTGAGGCCCGGGTGAACAACAGCACTGATCTTTTTTATCAGAGTCACTTGAGCGCGGAAATGCTCCTGACAGCCTTTCAGGAGAGCATTACCAGCCTTTGTGAGCTCCTCATCTGTCCGTGTGTTGTCTTTACGGCGTTTCCAGAATGCAACAAATGCTCGGACAAAGCCCTGTCGCTCGGCTTCACTGAAGTCCATAACCTTTCCGGACACGTTGACTCGAAATAATATATGAGATTGACAAGGCAGACTCACATTTTAAAGTCGCTGTCCGTGATGTTCTGCCCTGACTTCCGGCGTAGGAGGCCATGCTTTCGAACATGACTAGAAAATGGAAGAAAAAGTGCTCCTGTGTTGCGCCGTTCGCATATGTCATGATTCCGGGGACCCAGCAATCAAGATCTAAGCAGTAAGAGGAGCACATCAGGTAGGTAGGTAGGTAGGTAGGTAGTATTACACGGCCGGTCCCGCTAGTAAGGCCGTAGGGTCGATGAAATATCCATGTGCGCCATCTGACACAATGCCGTTGATTGCGTCTCGGAGAATCATGTGGTTCTTCACCAGCTGTGTAACCATGAAGGGGGTCTGCATAACAACAACGGTAACTGCTCCGAACTGGGAGAAGACCACAAACCCCGGGCGGTCCCGCTCGAATTGTGCGAACTCCTCGAACTCGGACTTCCCTAAATTTCCCTGCTGTTTGAAAATTTGACGGCGCGCCGTTCAGATTTAATTCGATCCTTGTTGAACAAGACAGGGGAAATTTCTGCCACAGAGGGCTCTGGACCATGGAGCCCTGGTCGCCCAACAAGAAGTGATAAATGATCCCTTTCGCAGATGGATGGTCCTACTACTTCGAAGTCCCTTTAACCGTTGATGCTCTTACGACGCTTCGGCCTCCTTGGTAAGTAAGCACCTGATCTCGTCTATTCATTCCTTTCCCAAACTCGGGCTTGAGTGCACGGCAATCCTTGACTCGAGTCCGATTTTCGTCGCAAGTTAACCAGCGCGGACGCCCTGCGGCTTCTCGGACTCCCAGACCGAACTCTCGCAGCGAAAACAACGAGAGGGCGAGGCAGACGCGGTTGAACTCACGCCTTCTCTCACATTCCTTCCCTCAGCAGCGCTGAAACCTACGTCTCGCAGGGCCCGGTGGCTCCCGGAGCGCGTCCGCGTCCATGTATCGTAGTCGGCATGGCTGGTCCGTGGAAGGCCCGTTCGACTCGGGGCTGGGCCATGTAGTCCGCAAACGTTTTTCTTGGTCTGAGGTTGACGCACCTCCATCCCTGCGCTTCTAGTCTCCACACCAAATATCAGGTTTTTTCTTTGAGATAAAAAAGCAACCTGACGTATGATGCGACTTTGGGGGCGCAAATATCCATGGGGGTTGACGAAAGCAGCAGGGCCCGGTAGCACTCGGTGTGCGTCCACGAAGGTTAAAGTCACTAACCAAAGGATCATATCTGCGGAAGACCCCGTTCGACTCGGGCCCGGGCCTTTGTCAAGTTCAAGCACGGTCGATGAGTTTTTTCCCGGCGCTCCCTGATTTGATTTAGAACTCACCTTATCGACGCGGGCGCTCGAGTCGATTGGGTTCGCGGATATCCCGTCTAGCTCTGACCCTCTGGCGCGCGGGAAGCCGAGCCGAGCCGCGACGAGATAGGTTGTGGGGGAGGGGCGCCATGGCACATTCCGGGTTACCGCGCGGCGATGATGGGCAATAGGACCGCGCCCAGGGCCAGGAACCTCTGCAAAGCAATTGCAAGTTAACTTGCACCAGCATCAAAACAATATGGGGTACAGACGGTGCACGATGGACGAAGGACCGAGGTGCTCTACGGGCTCGTGGCCGGCGCCCGCGCGGGTGCCCGAAGCGCCCAACGCCGCAGTCGTATCTGCGAAAAAAAGGCGTTAGATAGATACCCCTCGGCCAAGGAGAAAGAGAAAGGTGCACCGTGAATACGTGATTCGTAACGAGTTCAATCCCGAATCCCGATAAAGCACTCGCCCACCGCGCCCCCGTGGACGACCCACGGGCCACAGACGAGGCGCGCGGCCACGAACGCCGGCTGCGGGCCGACGCCCTCGATTGTGGTGGGAGGTGCACGTCACCAAAGAAAGGGGCGCGCGGACGGGGTGGATGCGCAGCGCGAGGGACGTGAGGCGCGTGCGCTCGGATTTGCAGAGCGCAGGAAGATAGAGTGGGCGAGGGTGTGGACTCTGGAGGCGGCTGAGGAAGGCATGGGATGGGAAGGCGAAGGCGGGCTGTGTGGAGATCGGGGCTGGGACGGCGAGGGGCAGCGCGACGAACCTGGGCGGCGGCGAGGCGGCGAATATGTCGAGCTGGACTCGGGCGGCGCAGGACGTGCGCGGGAGTACCGCAGATCGCGTGCGTGTCTTCCTGAGAAAGAAGCCGCGGAAGTCGATCGCGACTCGCGAACTGGGCTAGCCCCGGGCCAGAGAGCGCAGCGTTCAGCGCCTCGCCTGATGTCTTAGTTTCTCCTGCCGCCAGATCTGGGTGTTAGGTTTCGCGCTGGAAGCAGGACCTTCGGCGCACCTATCAACCGTGGCTGCTCCTCATCTGCATCACGGCTCGCCTGCGAGCCGCACCCCCCGCACGGCGGAGGCCACCGAGGAGCCACATCCTTAAAGGAAGGACACCGCCTCCGCGCTTTTCATGCTGTCGTTGACCGTGACAACACGGAAAGCGAGCGGCGTGGTGAGTGTTCGTGCTAGAGGCGCGGCCTCTGTGGCGGCGACGATGGAGGGGGTAGCTCGGCAGACAGGTGAGGCATCGCGCGGAGTGGGGAGACTTTTTCCCAGCGTGTGGCAGAGAGCAAACAGAGAGAGACGCTCCGGCGTCCGGACAGGCGGTGAGAGCAAGATGAGAGTCAAAAGCAAGATGCGAAAGCGGGCCGGCAACCCGAAGGCCGCTTACGAAGGCGCTATCACATATTTTGGGCGCCTAAAATCTTCTTTCTTCTTTGCTCTCTACCTCTGCATGGTATTGACACTGGCCGTCTTCCAGCGACTGGAGCCTACCGCAGCGCGACGCCCTCAGCGCTCAGCCGCCACGGGCGCTCGCTGCTCGCGAGTCACGACCGAGGAAGACGTGCACGGGTCGGAGCTCGCGCTCTCGAAGCGCACATGCCACACGAGGACTGGATCGCAGGACGGCGGGGACGTCGGCACATGCGTTCTCGCGGTCTACCAACGTTCTCCTGACGACGCCCGATCCCATGACTGTAGCCCGAGAGCGCGGTGCCGCCCTGCGTCGAAGGCACTGGCTCGGCCTCGGTGTCAGAGGCCGAAGCCGCGACGCGCTCCTTCCCCGCCCTCGCGCGCTCGAGGGGCGGCGGCACCCGGCGCACCCGCTGAGCGCCGTCTGAATCCTTGTCCTCTCGCTCATCTCATCCCTCCCTCGCGACTCTCACGCTGTTCTGAGACCGCCTCTAGCTCTGGACCACGACGGTGGACTCGTTGACGAGGATGGCCGCTTGCACGGGGTATGGTGCGTGACGGGGAGCTCATGGGCTTGCGTGGGGAGACGGAGCCGGAGCCCTTCGTGACGATGTCGATGAGGCAGGGTGCGTTTCTTTGTTTCGCGTAGCTTCGCTCGTACTCATCTCAATGCCGCGCAGGCTTCGAGTACAAAATCTCGCACACCACCAGGGCATTCGAGTTGGCGTAACCTGTGTACCGGGGGCCTTCAACATGTACCGCCTCAAGGCGCCCAAGGCCCAAGGGCGACGGCATCTGGGTGCTGGTCATCGCGAATGCGGACATCCGCACATCGTCAAGCACTGCTCCGAGGACCTTGTCGACTCGCTTCACAAGAAAACCTGCTCCTCCTATTACGGCGGACCGCACCTGACGACGCTATGCTCAAGACGTTCATGGGCATGAAGCTCGTGCTGCCCGCCACCATCACCAGATTCACTCTATCTACCATCCCATCACCTACTCGCCCGTCTCGTCCCACATCACGCCGACACGCCCGCCCCCTCGTGCTGCTCGCGCTCGGGCTCGCATCCGGGCTGCGCGCGTTCGCGTTCGGGCTGCCGCTCGGGCTCGGGCTCGGGGTGCAGCTCGTGCTTATCATCGTCATCGCCACGCTGATGACGCGCAACGCAAGATCGCGTAAATCGGTCGGGTGCGTATCTATGTACCTCACCGGGGTCTCGATCTGGACTCGCGGCATCCGCTCCCCGCGTTCTGCACTTTGTCGACATCCCTTGGGGCAGGCTTGAACGCGCAACCTCATGGGACACGGGCGACAAGGAGGGCGAGCTCGCGGGGCAGCCGCGCGCCGCGCAGAATTTAGAAGATTCAAGTCTCGACTTTGCCTGTGCCCCTCGGGCGGATTCTTCTCCCTCTCCAGCCCCTCCGCACTTATCTCTTCTGGGCATGGGGCGCAGGTGCTCTGGACTGTCGGGCTCACGTCCCGGGGCCCGCTACTGTTGTGTCTGTCTGCCTTCCGCACCGCCCGCGACCCAGGCCTGGGCGGAAGCGCGATTCCATGACTCGGATTATCACCGCGTCTTCCTTGTCACCCGCGCGGCCTGCTTGGAAAGCAACGTCCGGACTTCCTCCAAGGAGCTTCCCTGGGCCGACGGCTCCACCGCGCCTGAGTCAGATTTCCGAGTCTGCAAGAGAGTGATAGCAACTGCGTCGCATCCTAGCGCGACGTGACGCCCTGAGAACCACTTCGCTCGAGACCCTAGGATCGTATCTAGGTTCTATATTCTGCAACTGCAGGCCTAGTAGCGATCTGTGGACCCCTGCCAACCGCCTGACCGGAAAGGTTCTGGGATCCGCTCGTTCGAAACGAGCACAGGCAATTTGTTACCAACTTCTTTTTACTCGTGCATTTGTCCTACGAGTCTTGATGCCAAGGCGCAGCTTATACTGGGGGCAGCGGTAACGCGAGATGATGAAGCTCGTCCCAGCCTGAGCCGTGAGTGATTTATGATTCTTTCGACGCTTGCTAACACTTCTGCACGTTAGCATTGCTTCAACTATACTCCACGAGCTCCCTCGCAGAAGGCCCGGCAGCGCTCGCGCCGCCTGTGGAGCAACAGCGATCTCCGCATGCGCAGGAGACGCTCGTTCGATTCGTAGCCGGGCCATGTGCGATATACAACCTGCTTTTTGCCCGTGGCTTCACCTTGGGCTGCCTTTCGTGCGTATCTTTACCATACACTACTAGCAGTGTCGTTGAAGGTCCGGTAGCGCCGCGGAAATCGCTGCCGCATTGAGTACCAGGATACTCGTAACTGTATCCGGGCCATAGCATCGGGGAAGGTTTTTTTTTGCCGGAGTCTCCTCCTTAGGCTATATTTCGTGAGTATTCATGTTTCGTGCGTATCTATACAGTACTCGAAGCTCCCTCGCAGAAGCTAAAGGCCCGGCAGCGATCATTGGAGCGCCAGATCTCCGGAGTCGTGGGAGACTACAACGCTCGTTCGATTCGCAACCGAGCCATGCATGGAATACAACCTTCTTTTTGCACGGGCCTCCTCCTTCGGGTGCGTTTCGTGCGTATCTATACGTATTCATAGCATCCACTACTACTAGCCCCTCGCATAAGGCCCGGCGGCGTTGGCAGTTAACGGAGCGCTAGGGATCTCCCGAGACTTTCGTTCGATTCGTACCGCGGCCATGCGTACAATCTACTTTTTGACCGAGTCTCCTACTTGGGTTGTATCCAGTGCGTATTTCGTGCGTATCTTAGTATTCACTGAATACGTGAAGTAGCTGAGACATCGTCGAATCAAGGCCGTGAGCGATTGGGCATCCTGTCGCCGTATGTATGTATGTATGTTCCGGCTACTTCTCATGTTGAGTCTGACCCTAGTCGGTAGCCTGCGAATGGCTTCGGTCTAGCAAGTGCGATTTAAGATACTCATGCAATCGAGTTTGTGTTATCATGGTTACTCCTCTCTCGTTCCTTTAAGCTTTATATCTAGGCCTTGGAGCGCAGACTTGAATCGGACACCCTGCTGACTCGCGCGCACACTAGTTTACGTTTAACCTGGAGGGCCGAGGCCTGGAGCCGGAGGGTTATGCCAGAAAGCCGCAAGCGATTCCCAGAACGAGCCCATATGCCCGTTTCTAGATCTTGTGACAATTGGACGTCGGACACGGGACGCTGCAGAGCGCACTGAGATGTCGCAGCGAGACCCGGACCGTCCTCGTTAGAGAGCGCGCGTCGTCGAGCGCCGGCAACTTGAATCAAGAAGAAGCCGGGGATCACCGATCAGTGGCGGTGCCCGGCATTCCCCGAGCACGCGGCGCGTCTTGTCCTCGACCTCCATCGTCGTTCCTCGTGCTCGACGATGCAGGGGGCCGTTCCGGCCGACTATAATTCGAGATGAACGCACTGCTCTCGCACGCTTCTCGATGCCGCTGGCTGCAAAGACCGTTCGGCGTCTGCATCATGATATCGCTCCCAGAATGAGAATCTCCGGGACGCCTACGCGCGGCGCGATCGCTTGACGGTGCGCGACCCACGCGCGCTCTTCTGCTCGCGACTGACTCGTCTATAGAACAATCCGTGTCTGCGCCCTTCCCTGCCCCTGCGAATGACCCACGGATCGCGCAGCGGCATCGAGCGTCGCTTTCTGCGCCTCGACGCCCCCACGCGTCACGGTCAGCCCAGCGTCAAGACGTCGTGCCTTTCTATCTCCATCTCGTGAGCCCGCCTGCACGTGCCCGCCGTCCGCGCCCGCCGTCCGCGCCCGCCGTCGACCCCAGCCCACCGCTTCGTCGTCGTTCTCGACCTCCGTCTATCTCCACCGTCCTCCGTCCCCGTCTCTATCTCCATCTCTATATTATATATCGTCGTAGTCATCTTCGCGGTCGCCGCACGCCGCCTGCCGCAGACCTTACGCCCTAAAACGCACGAAGCACGGCAGTAGGGGACGCACGATGGGCGGGGGAACGAAGGGGGACGAAGGAGGCAGCCGCTGTGCAACGCAGGCACTCCAAGCCGCATCCGTGCATTCGACGTACTTGTGCACGGGGTACCCCGTCATATATTCATAGGCGACACTCTTCATTCATACCACCTCATCGCATTCAGCTTCTCAGGGCCACGGCCGCGCCCCGCCCCTCGCCCAGCGCACCCCGCATCACCCCCGCGTCCTCGCGACTCAAGCTGCTCAAGCCCTTCAAGCATAAGCCCGCCTCGTCCCCAGACCACCGCGCGCCTCGCCTCTCGCCGCGCCCACCACCGTTAATCGATCATCCGTCCCGCGTCCGTGTCCTCGCGCAGTCAGATCTAGTCAGACCTCGCCTCGCGTGCCGGTGATCCCTGCTGCCTGCTCGATCCCTACGGCGACTCTGCGACTCTGCGTCCGCGTCCGTCACCGCGCCACCGCGCCACTCGCCACTCGCCCTCCTATCCCCACCGCGTCCTCGCGCAGTCGGTCCCCGCGTCCGCGCGCAGTCAGACCGCGCCTCGCGCACCGGCGATCCCTGCTGTGTGCTCGGTGCCCACGGCGACTCCGCGTCCGTCACCGTCGCCCGCGTCGTCAAGCCCTCGCCCTTCGCTGCTCGTCCTCCCGTGGCCACTCAGACCGCGCGCCGGCGAGTCCTACTGCCTCCTCGATCCCCACGTCGACTCTGCGCCGGCGTCGTCAAGCCCCTCGCCGCTCGTTCTCCTGTGGCCGCCGCGTCCTCCCGCAGTCAGACCGCGCGCAGGCGTTCCCGGTGCTCTTCGAGTCCCGCGCTGCCTCCGTCCCGCCCACATCCGGCCATCCGGCGCATCGAGCCCCCGCGCCCGCGCCCGCCCTCAAGCCTCGCACACCTTCGCTGTCGATCCCGGCGTCTCAGAAGCCCGCGAGCATCGATTCGTTTGCGCTGACCGTCGTCCTCTGCTTCGGCGTCTCCCGCGTCCCACCGCCCACCGCCCGCTGTCGCTAGTTCCGCGCCCGCACGTCGCGCGCATCGTGCCCCGGCGTCTCCAGCGCCCAAGCCCCTTTCCTTCGTGCCGCTGTCCTTCGAGGCCCGCAAGCGCTGTGGATGCCGTCGCGCATCGGGCCCCCCTCCTCCGTGTCCGTGTCCGTGCCCCCGCATCCTCGACTATATCCCTGCGGCGCGTGACGACGCGAATGTGGGGAGCTGGACGCAGGGGGGGGGGGGGGGGGGGGGGGGGGGGGGGCTCGAGGGAGACATAGCGCGCGTCCGCCGCCGCCGTCGGTCCCCCCACGTCCCACAGCCCGCCGTCCGTTGTCGCCGTCGCAGTCGCCCTCTCCGATTCCGCGCACGCACGTCGCGTCATCTCCCTCGTCCCCGTCTCCCCGCGTCCCCCAGCATGCTGTCGCCATGGCAGTCGCCGTCGCCGTCTCCGTTTCCGCGCCCGCATGTCGCGGGCCGCCGCACCCCTGCTGCGCGCATCGAGCGTCCCTCGTCTCCGTCTCCAGCTCCGTCTCCCCGCGTCCCACCGCCCACCGCCCGCCATCTCCGTTTCCGCGCCCTCGTGTCGCGGGCCGCCACGCGCCTCGAGCCCACGCGTCCGCGTGCCTGCTCATCACGCATTGTCGATGTTGCCGTGCATTCAGCGCCGCGTCCGCGTGAGGACGAGGGCGAGGGCGAGGGCGAGGGCGAGGGCGAGGGCGAGGGCGAGGGTGAAATGGGTGGAACGGGTGGGACGGGGGATGGGACCAGGGACGGGGGACGGGGGACGCGCGGCTGGGACATGAGGGGATGGGGACGGGGGGACGTGGGAGACATGGGGCGGGGAGGCAGTGGACGCACGGCGTAGGCGTGGGCTGCAGCTGAACAATAGACGACGTATAAGTCGGAAGGCGGCGGGGGAAGACGGAGGCCACACGCGCGAGAAAAGGAGGGGGGGAAGGGAGGGTCAGGATGGAAATGGAAATGGGGAAGGAAGGCGCGTCGCTAGCCCCGCGCCGCGCTGCACCCCTGCACACCAGCGCTCGCTCTCCGTGGGCCGCCATCCCGGATCGTGGGGGACGCTGGGGGACGCCGCGCGTGGAAGCCTGTGTGCGGGTGTGGGGCTGCAGGCGGACGCGAGGGACGGATGTCGGCGCGTGGACGCGCCTCGTCGCGAGCGCGCCGCCGGCTCGGGAGGGCGGGCGCCGCCACACGCCCTCACGGGTGTCGCGGACGCTGACGGGCGGAGGTGGGCGAACGCCACGAGCGGGACAGAGCGGGGCACGGGCTATGGCGCGGGGCGCGGGCTCTGCGTCTACGGACGGAGGGCGTCGGCGCCGGCGTGGCGACACGGCGAGCGACGTAAGACCTAGACGCAAGCCGTCCGCGGACGAGGGTCCTCGCGTCCGCCCCTCGACGCCCGGCGTATTTCATCCTATGCGGCATCCTGAAGCACTGCGGGCGCGCTGCTTCATTTTCTCCCGCGGAAGCGGCATACGCCTCTTTGCGCGCTTGAGTGATGTTCTGACTCTCCGCGCGCCCGAGCGACCGCTTCTCTGTGTAGCTCCAACTTTAAATCAATACTACGCGCGACTTGGGTTGTTCAGATCGTACAACCTTCCACCAACGTTAACTAGTCCCTTTTGCGAATCGGAAGTGACGGCGGGACTCCCAACGCAAAAGCGAATGAGGAACAATGAAACGAGGTGAGCGCGATACTGCGAGTTCTCTGGTTCTGTTCGGACTCCGGTGGAAGAGATGTGGGTACCTACTCACTATTACCTACATCTTTTTCTTCAGTTTGGTGTTTGTCCCAATAGCCACCTAGTCCAACCATTCCATAATCGTGTGTTGTACGCTAGTAATACATTCAATTGCCTTCATCGGGGGCATCGTAGCTAGCCATATTCTTCCTGATGACTTGGCCAGATCTCGGATCGCTGGGTGTACAACAACTGTGGTCCTGGTCGGGGGTTGGTAAGGCCCCTGCGCGAACGTACGGCCCAGAGCCCTATCAAGAGCCCTGGCTGAGAGCTGTGTCTTCCAAACCGAATACACGCTGATGAAAGAGAAAAGCGTGTCAGAAAACGAGAATGATACTCCAACGCTATGACGGTGGGAGCTTGGAAGACGAGGAATGAAGTGGTGTAGAGACTTGGTGGAGACGGCATCGTTCAAGGAAGAGTTATCTGGGAGGTTGAGACTGGAGCTGGAGCTAAGTATTGTCAACTTCAGCGTCGTTCAGTGCGCATGGCCCATGGGCAGAAGGGGACCTCAGGCCACAGCTAAAATCGTCCAACAACACAACCCGCACCAGGAACCCGGTGTCTCCAGCGATGAAACTGCATTCCGCAGGTCCTTCCTTGTTTTTTTTTTGAATAAAGACAGGGGGTCTCGGACACTGAGAACAACGAGGCTGGGCGCCTGGTATCTCTGGCGGTGAAGCCCAAATCCGCAGGTCCATCCTTGTTGTCTGGTATTACTAACAACGACTCTGCGCACTGGCGCTATTCCGGACCTTGTTTCCCAATTTAGTGTGGCGTAGTGCGAGGACGTATAAAGCAGCCATGGAGGCACACCCGACTCGCTGCAACCAAGATCTACCCAAACACGGCCTCGGAGCTTCAGCGCAAACGAGCAGATGTTCGACGCCTGCCCCCGAAACCCGAGCGTAGACCGGCAGACGGAGAGAGAAGCAGTTCCGCCCACGTAGCGTCGGATGCGGCAGGAGAGGAATCAGGAGAGAAAGACCTGGACCCAAGCACGCCCTTCGAGTCGGATCCTCCTTCGGATCTTCATCGCGAGGGAGCAATTTATCGGCGCCCGCCCCAGGACACACGCCTCGCCCGGCATACGGTGAGGGCAAGAGAGCAGCCCAGGGATCCGAGTCGTCTGATGTCGCAGGAGAGAAACCAAGAGTAGAGTAGAACTTCCGAGCGCGGTTGAACCACACTGGCACGTGTACCAGAATCCGCCAATCAAGAGATTTGAAGCTCTACGGAGAGTCGAGATTCGATACGTGGAAGTCGACATGCAAGGATCCACATCAGTCGAGGAGCAGTGGGAGGATGACTTGAGATTGTAGCGCAGGGCGTCGTCATTCGAGAGTGCACCAGGATTTATTGATTATTGACATCAATTATTACCGTCGGACAGCACCAGTTCGTGTCGAAGGTGAAGAGGATGCGCGCGACCGTCTACCACCTCAAACGCACCACAAGAGGCTTCGTCGACCCAGGTGCACCCTCCCACGCAGTCCGCAAAACATGCTGAGATCGATCGGTGGAGGCGGCCCCACCCGGGGACTTGGGAAATTTGTCTTTTTGGGCGTGTTTGTGACCTGAGAAGATAATCGTGTGAACGAAGGGAGAAGGGAGAAGGACGCACAGAGGATTTGCGACGCTGCGCTCTAGCTACTACTATCTCCCACCTCGCACGCATCGTGAATCGACATCGGGACTTGGCCTTAGGCCTACAGAAAGTCCCCGTCGCGCTCAGTGTTCGCTCGCACGCAGTATGCGGAGTGCGCACAATTGAATCGGGAGAGGCGGCGGTTCGACTCCGCCCGGGGACTTGGTAGAACTTGTCGTCAATCTTTGTAAATGACCGTGTTCGCAAACTGACAAGATGGTTGCAGCAGAGGAAACTCGAGGAAGGAGTCCGCACCTTGCTTTGCGCGGGATCCTAGCCGATGTGGGTGAGCGATGTGGGCGATAGTCTGATCGCGACTGCAGGTATCTGCGCCCTAATTATCCGCGACCAGCTTGCAGAGCCGGTGGCTACTGAGTCCCCAGCTTCGTAGCGGTAGGCGGCGCTCTGTTGCCCGGCCCGCCGACGCAGGGGTGTGCATATAGCGCATTCTGTTAGATCTGTTACAGGCGTAGACACGACGAGTGGATTTTTACGCGCCTGAGTTGATAGCAATCTGAGCATAGGCGGAGACTGAAGGAGCCTGATCAAGTCGGGATGTGACTTGCGCGCGATCGCGACCCTCGACGTTGACGCGAGACTCCACAACGTCCTGGCGCGCTTGTAATTCGGACCGAGCCAGAAACAGCGCAGCTTCTGAGAAGTGGTGAGCGCATGCAAGGAGGATGACAGGCTGGTGATTACGATACCGGAATGTGTCGCGAGCAACGATACAACCTGGAAGACTGGGTGGCTTCCACGGCTCCGCAGAGGGAGGCGGCGCTCTGAAGGGTGCGCACGGGGAAGGGGCGCGTAACGGAGGCGGGCTGTGCGCATCTGTGCGCGCCTGGCTCGATAGCAAGCTGAGCGCTGTCGTCGCTGTGGCTGAGACTGATAGGCTTCTTTTTGCGGCGGATGGTCGGCGGTGTAAGTAGGAGCCAGCCGAAGTTTGGTCATGCTTGGCTTAGCGATCTTTGCATCTTAGTAGCAACCATCACGACGGTCTACACCAGCGGTGCGCAAACCGCTGCACCAAGCCAACAGTACCCACCACGTCCGCTGCCATGGTTGGCGGCAAAGTCTCCAAAAAAGGTCGACACGACCACCCGCGGCTCATGATCAAGATCCCTCCGCTCGCACGCCAGTCAACTGGAACGAAACATCCTCCTACCACTTCTTCTACTACGAGTCCGAGAGCGACCCCCTCTTCTGTGCGGGTTCCTCGCCTTCGTGTCGAGGTTCTTGTTCCTCGTTTGTCTGCCACCGTGCTTGAAACCTACGCCACAGGCCTTCCAGACTTAGCGCCTGGACTCAATGTACCACTGCCTACAGCTGTACGGCACGACCACCCGCGGCTCATGATCAAGATCCCTCCGCTCGCACGCCAGTCAACTGGAACGAAACATCCTCCTACCACTTCTTCTACTACGAGTCCGAGAGCGACCCCCTCTTCTGTGCGGGCTCCTCGCCTTCGTGTCGAGGTTCTTGTTCCTCGTTTGTCTGCGACCGTGCTTGAAACCTACGCCACGGGCCTTCCAGACTTAGCGCCTGGACTCAATGTACCACTGCCTACAGCTGTACGGACGCTCCGCTTCGGGAGAGTCGTCTTACCGCCTCCGTTGCCTCCGTCACGACTCGGATCCGTAAACATGCGCACACGCTCCGCTGGCGTCGCCTCGTCTCCTCCGCCTTCTACGCTATTCTCCGAGGCCCAGCGCTCCCAATCAGAAAGCCCTTCCCCTCCTCTGCCTCCGACGCGTAAGCGTATTTCTCGGGCTATCCTGAGCCCTGCATCTTCATCAAGGTCCTCCACCGCCAAAGTCCATCAGAACCAGAAGCTCTTCCTCTCATCATCCTCGCAAGAAGATTATGATTGCCCTTCCAGCTTGGTGAGTTCTACATGGCATTCGTTTGTTATGTTCCAAAGCCCAACACACCCAGTCTTCCCCTGGGTCTTCCACCGCCGCATTCAAGACAGAGGATGCCTTCCTCCCATCCTTTTCGCCTCAGGGCCCTCCACCAGAGACCTCCGCCTCCTCCTACAACACACCCCAAGGCCTCCTTCTCGGTCCACATATGCAAGAGCAAATGATTCCAGACACCCACCATAACTTTCTTGCCCATGTATGCCTTCTTCTTCAGGGCCTGCATTTAGGCTCACCCGCTGTAAGCCCGGCGTTCCTTGCCTGGAGTGCATCATTCTCAGGGCTGATTGCGACTCTCGCCGCTGGGATGTTCCATGCACACCGTGTGCGAACGAGAACAAACGCTGCTCCTTAACTTTCTCCCCTGAGGATCTTAAACTTGTTCAGACCAACTTGGAGCCTTCCGCCAAGCTTAAACACCATCGTTCGTTCTATCCGTCACCAATTTCTTCAAGCTGATTCCCTCTTAGACTTTTGGGTTACTGTCAGTGACATCTACGACGCCTACGTTCGGGCCTCAAACACGCTCATTCGTGCTGCTCATGATGTCCACGACTTTCAAGAAAAGTATGAAAATTTTCACCGGAACCAGGCGCTCGCGGTTCCAGGCGGTAGCGCATTCCGTGCGCGTTTACAAAACTTGGGGAACACCGACGACTTCCTTCATTACTTGAAAGAGCTTGTGGCCGATTTCGACCCAGCGGCTTCCGCTGATAGCAGGCACGATAACTCTGACCACACGTCCCGCCATTGATACACCCCATACTCGTGAATATCCGGGGTCTTTACATACTAGTTAGATGAGAATGCATTGTGTCAATGGCACGCAGATCTTTATCTATATCGGGCTTCCAGGACTACCGCGAGCTGACGGGCTACGCAGACTTCGCCTACGCCGCAGACCGCAGGTCCGCGTTCGTCTCAGTCGCGGCGTTCTCGCGCACGGGCAGCGCGCTTACCTACTCTTCCAACGTTTCCCGCAAAGTCAGCGAGGCAGCGGCTCCTGCGATTGCAGGAGCGCAGACAGAGCTGGCTGCGAGGGAGGAGTGACCGTGCAGAAGTGCCTGAAGCGCGTCCGCAGAGCGAGATCACCGCGCTGGTCCGCTCCGGGGCGCCCTAGTCGGCGCGAGGATCCCGCGGTAGAGCGCTTGAGAGGTGTCCTGCCGGCAGGGCGGACATCGGACATGCGCTGGTCCTCGCGACGTCGTGCAGGACGGCTTCGGCGATATCGAGCTACAAGGCTAGAACAAGTCAGTAGCTAGTCTAAGGTAACAAAGGCAGATACACACCCAGGTCGAGTGCTGGATTGCGAGAGAGAGCGTCGGCGGCGCAGCGTGCATTGGTACTAGAAGTCGGGGCCTGGGCGGTGACATGGCAGCGGAGCCCGAGCCGCGCGTACACATCGACCCGCGCATTCACGGGCGAGTCTGCACGCGCGGCACAGGCGTGCGGCCAACAGGACGAGATGGCGGGCGGAGCAAGCCACTGCGATGCAGGCAGGCGTCGGGCGGGGCGGGAACGTAGGATGGACACGAGCGAGCAGCAGCGGCCGGAGCAGTGACGGGGTTTGCGGATGCGAGCGGGACGACGCGGGGGTGGAAAGGGCGTTCGACGGGCCTTGAAAACGCGCGCGGGGACGGGGGCGAGTGCGAGCGGCCAGGGGATGGATCGCGGACGTGCGCAGGCTGCGCGGAGCTGCATCGCTTGAGCGCAGCGCAGCGCACGAGGTTCTACGCGCGAGAGGTCATAGCAGCGAGCTACGATTGGCGAGCGGTGCGGCGAGCACACTGATCCCGACGTGGGCGAAAGCCCGACGTGCATCCGCCATGGCGGGGGCAGAAGCAGCGGGCGGGCGCTGGAGAACTGCGTCGGCGTGATGACCAGCAGCTACGCGGCTCGGAAGGCGCGACTTACCCGCTGCGACGCCCTCTGCGTTGTGCGCCGGCGCCCCATGTCCAATCTCTGCGCCCCCGCCCCGCCTCGACATCCGCCGCTGCATCGGCGGGCGACGTGGCGTGCATTCTGCCGACCACCGCGTCGATCGCCCGCACGGGGACTCGTCCCGCGTCTTCAATTGCGGAGGCTGCGTCCGCTCGACAGCGCGCGAGGCAAATCTGGGGTGTAGCATGGGCGAGGACGTAGGCGAAGCGCGAGGGCTCGCAGAGACGGAATGTCGGCCGCTGCTGTCGTGGAGAGCGGCAAGTAGTTGGGTGGGTACCGAGGTCAAGGGCGGCGGCGGTGTGGCTTGGGGACAGGGACGCAAGTCGCGTCCCTGCGGCAATAGAAACGATCGCGCCTGACGGCGAGGGTGGACAGAAGACGGCGGACGGGGGATGATGGGGAAGCGATGCGCGAGCCGCGCGCGCACCTCGGGCGCGGAATCGCGAGCGAGTCTGTGCGCGCGGCACGGGGTGCGGAGGGTTGTGGACACGGAAGGCGTGGGCGTGGCGGCAGCGGAGGCGAAGACTGGCTCGGGCGGTGCGCAGGCCTGTGTGGACCTGCGCCGATCGCGGGGAAGCAGAGTATGTGTCCGCTCGCGTTGGTCCCGTAGAACGCGAGCGGACGCGGCGCTTGCAGCGGGGTACGGGAGTGGCGCCTCGAGCAGCGGGGCCGAGGCGGGGTGGCGAGCGACGCGGTGCGTGTGTGCATGCGACGGGCGGACGATCCTTCAGCGGGGTCGTAATTTGCGCATGTCATGGAAGTGGCGAGGGAGAGGGACGGCGGGCGGCGGATCGAGCGATGGCGATGCAACGCACGCATGCGAGCGGGCGGGACATCCGAGGCGCGAGCGCTCACAGCGAGGGTCTCGGCGTGCGCGCGGGGAGTGAGGGCGCTGTACGGGAGTCAGCGTGAAAGTTAGGTATGGGAGCAGCGGACGCACCTTGCACTTGTGGCGTCCGACGAACGAAGGGGGCTGACGCGCTGACGGCTCAGGGATGCGTGGGAAGCGGGAAGCAGAGGGCGGAGGCCCACAAACGGCGGCGTGGGCGCAGGGAACGAGACGAGGGCGGGCGAGACGTGAGACGGTTCGAGAGCGGGCGAGGCAGGGCAGGGCAGGGGCGGCGTCAGGTGAGGATCAGAGCGGCAGGCGGCGGCGGTGACAAGTTTGCGAGTGCGGTAGGCGTGCGCAGGCTGAGGCAGCGGGAGCCCTCTGGGGCCATGGTGGCGAAGGCACACATCACCGGCAGATTTGCCGGTGATTCCCGAGGCATCCTAAAAGGGCAGGACCCGGTGTCGGCCCAAATTCCTGCTGGCAGCGGTTGTCTCGAGGGGACGATTTCCGCGTCTGATCAAGTGAGGCAGGGTTCTTTGGCGGAGTTTCTATACATGCCGCATTCTTTCCGGATGCGATTCTGGGGGAACATACAATTTTTAACTTGTTTCGGCAGTTCTTTTCCTTCACAACTTGAAGGTGTTTTTTCTATGAAAACAGGAATTCGAGGGACATGCATGTGTTCTCTTTGGCTGTAAATCGGATCCCGCATCTGAGCGGCATCCTGTTTCCGGCCCAGATTTGTGAAGGCAAAATCAAAGCGGCCGTGAATTTGCCTGGTTTGTTCTGCAAAATTACTGGTTTCCCATTGAATCTGGCACACATAGTTACATATGTCTTCCGTTTGGGGGAAATCACATCCACTTCAGATGCGGCATGCGATTCAGGCTGAAAACTTTTGCAGGGGCTTACAAAAATTGGCTAGTGCAAAGGCAGCTTTTATTTTCAAATTTATTCCAGAGTTAGTGATATCTCGCGCGCTGCCCATGCGCGGACCCTGAGCGAGACATATCAAACCGAGCCGCGTGGATTCTCGACTCAACCGGACATACCGTCATTCTGCGCGATCGATGAGGGACGCGTAGCGCGCAGCGCACTGCCCCGCTCCCGAGTCCATTCGGCGCTGCGCAGGTGATAAGCATCAATTTGAGCAGAGGGACATGATTCGGGCTCACAGTCCGCGAGGCGCGCTGGCGAGAGAAAGCCGAGCGCGGTCGGGTTGCGGTAATGTTTGTAGCACAGCGAAATAGTAGACTTTATATCTGCAAAACTGTTAGCCTGCGATTTGCGCAAGTGGCGCGAGTGGACTTAAGTACGGGGCGCATGAAGGCCCGAATTGACCGGTTCTGAGCTCAACGCGGCGAGAACCAAATGTGAAGGTCGAATGAGACTTACCTCCGATCTGAATCGGTTCGCGGAAGGCCATCCCCGTCGACGGCGTAGTACTAGTCCGGATGATCGATGCGTGCAGCGAACAGTCCGTTCAAGGTCCCTTGGTGAAATCTAAGATTGAAGGATGCGAAGGCATAATTCAAGTACTTACTTGATTTCCCTTGAAGTCAATCTAGGGTGTGATTGCAAGCGCCTGAGCCCAGTATTAGGGCATTAGGTCAAGTCAGACTAGAAGCGGCGATGTAGAATAAATGACTTACTATAGCTCATGCGAGGCCAGTCTAAGGGTCTCCGTCCTTGAAATTAGGTCCAGTAAATTCGAGTTCTGATATGTCAGCTCCTAGCCCGTTTGAAGGGAATTGAGACGCAGTCAAAGGTGGACTCGATGGCCAAAGTGAGAACAAAGGGCACAATATACAGAGTATATAGCAAACCCGTATATATTACGGAGTTTTTTTGGCCAGAATGGGCTCGATTAAAGGGGGGAAAAATGATGTGTGCTCAGAATGCGATTTGAAAGCTGGGCTGGCTCAAACGAGGGCTAACTTTTCGTTCAGGGGGTCCTTTGTAACGCAGTCACGGATGTGACTCACTCTCCTACTACTACCACCATCTGCGCTCGAACGACGCAAGCTTCAAGCACTTGCGTCCCACGCGATCACCGATATACAGATCCTTGCGCTTTTTGTGCGCATTTCCTGTCTTTTCACTGGCTAGAACGCGGTGAACCCCCCCCCCCCCCCCCCCCCCCCTTTCTCAATACACCTACGGGCTCAAAAGACCTCTGTTGAGGCTCCTGGAGGGTCTATGTAGTCTCTCAGCACCCAGCTACGACGCACCGCTGCGTCTCGGTATCTTTCCGCGCGCTACCGCTAACAATTACACCACACAAGTCGCCCCAAGCCCGACAGCCCACATTGAGCTGAAGAAGGACCTGCGGCTGGAGACTGCGGCCTATCGGTGCGTCTACTGGGCTGCAAACTTCTTACCGTGGTCTAACCTCCGTGAGTGTCCGTTTCCTGGAACGGTTCGGTAGATTTTCCGCACGCGCGTGCACGAAAGCTGGTGTGGCGCGGCGGCCGCCTACCATCACCACCGGTCACTGTGCGGTATGCGCCACCCATCGCCCACCCCCATGTCGGCGGGCCTGGGGAAGCGCAACCGCAGCCGTGCCAGCACCGCCCGCGCCATGATCGATGCTACGCCGCGACGCGTTGTGCAGCATCGGCCAGGCATGGCTATATCGGATGTGCCGCCGCCACCTTCGGCGGTTGCTTGTGCATAGCTGTGTACGTCTCACGGCGCACGTAGTTCCCCTGGGTGGCTGGCGCGAGCCTGCGCTGGTACGAGCAAGGAGCAAGGCGTGCGCATGAGCGGCGCGCCCACGTCGGACTGGACGCTCGAGCGTCACTGCAAGTTGCCGCAGAAGGGCAGCCTCCTTGCGCACGCGCAGCAGCATGCGCCCCGGCGCCGCCGTACTGCTCGTCCCGCCTACCGCACGCGCGCGGCCTCTGTGCACTCGGACGTGCGCTGCACCCGGGGGAGCGTGAACGGACCACTCACTTAGGCCGCGGTCGGGATCGGCGAGGAGCCCAGGAGCCCGACGTGCTCCGGCGCCGATCTGCGAGCTGAATCCCGGGGCAAGCGCCGGCAGCTGATTTTTCATGGAAAACAGATATTTACAGGACGTCTATGAAGATCTTACCCGGGATATTGTACTCGCTGTATCCTACACTTCAACGCTTCAATCAGTAATTTTTTCATAATTTTACGGCCCAATGTCGTGGTCATCGCGGCCGACGACGTCGAGAGCAATTCGATCGTTGCGTCCCAAATGCGGATAGTCGAGCTCATCGCGCAACGCAAGAGAAGCAGAAGAAGAAAAAGCCTTTGATTCCAGCCCCTGCAGTGACGGACAACCTAGTCGTGGCACAGGCGGCTATAATGTGCAAAGACTTAAGAGAGGTGAAGCTAAAAAACGATCCCATCCGGTTTCATCGCCTTTCAGTGCGTCTGCTTTTCTTTATATGGCCAATATATGCGTGATAAATTCGGATCCCCTAGCGCCTTGTTCGCAGTACAACTTTCCGGTATCTAATTATAATAAACCCTCAGAAGACGATCCGCAAGCAAGACAAAACCCGGGTCGATAAAGTTATTCAAATTGTGGGTAGATGCGCCCAACGTTATCTTGTACGAAACTGACCAAACATCAGCTAATGGAAAAGTATCCATATTTTCGGCGCTTTCAAGGCGGTTGGCCGATACGCGATCTCATGAAGAAAGTTCTCCAAAACTCCGCTCACTCATTCAAGGAGGATGAGAAAGCGGAAGAGAGCGCTTCTCAGGATAATAGCTACGAGCTTCCTCCGAGCCGCAAGGGGAAATCAAAGGTTCGCAGGTCCAAGGGGTCCGAATCCGACCAAGACTCTGATGGTTCTGAAAATGCATCGTTCGAGGGTGATGCTGAGTCCGATGCATTTGAGCTTGAGTCCGGTGACGAGGGTGCTGAGGAGGAGCACGACGAGGAGGTAAAGCGCAGCACAAAGCGCATCAAGGTGAGTGTTTTTCTGTTGTCATGTCAAATGTATCTAATTAGATGTGATTCGGGAAGCGGGTCGCGCCTGATCCCGAGGACGGTATGGAAGAACTCGAACCGACAACCGTCCCCATGGTCAGTGATTCCGATTACTGCATTCATAACTACTGCTGAGATCGCACTAGAAAGCCCGAAAATCAGCCAAGAAACCACGTACCCCGCGAACTCAGGAACTGGACAGTGACGATGACTACCAGATTGAGGGAAAGAAGAAACCTGAAAACAGGGTAGATGTTCCTGTTTCACGGACATCATGCTCTGACGACAACCTTCTAGCAATCACCCAAGCAGAAAAGGCCAGATATCGACGAGGAGGACACTACAAATGATCGTCCAGCTTCCAAAAAGGTCAGTGGTCTACAGATCATCCCCGCCTCATATGTATTCACTGTCCGATAGCCAAAGAAGAAACACGAGCAAGGGCCGCAGGAGTCCATAAAGGTACTTTCGATTGGGCATGGGTAAACTGACGTTGTGACGTTGTAACCGGCGCAGATCGGCGCTGCACCGGCGCTGGATCATTTTCTGATTGACGCTGATTGACGCAGCGAGATTTGACTTTGTCACACCGGCGCTGCGTCACGCTGCATACGTTTACTGCTGCATTGTTTATTATATATTGTGCCATCTCTTTCACCTTGTTCCTCCAGTTGGTGTCCTCAACTAGATGTGTCCAGGCCCCCGGTCACTAGGGTATAACTCTGTCCGCTTTTCTGAAAAAAAAACTGCTGTTTTACCCTAGGAAAATTGCCGTCTGGCCGCTGATTTACCCTATTTCGGACAAGGTTACCCTAAAAATCACAATTTTTTCCTCCAGGGTCTGTTTTTGCCAGTTTTTACATCAAATATCCATGTTGTTACTGATTTTGACAGCGCGGCGGACATTGCTGCCGAATGTTTTGCGACTTTCCGCCCATACTCAGTCCAAAATTTTTCTCGCGCTGCGCGCGTTTTACCCTATGTCGGACAGGGATTGAGCATTTCCAGGCTGATTTACCCTATCTTACGGACAAGGATAGGGCCCTTTTTGGGGGCCTGATTTACCCTATCCCGGACAGAGTTATACCTTAGTGACCGGGGGCCTTGTGTCCTCTATATGATTGCTCGCTGTTTGGGGTTAAATATCCTTCCGGGTTAGACTCGAGTTCAACTTGAACTTGGACTTAGTGATGTGCAGGGCTCGGCCTCAAGCCCTAAGCCCGACAGGCCGAGCCCGCCGAAGCCCGAGCCGGGCCGGGCCCGATGCCGGGCTTCACACGGCCCAGGGCCCGGGCCTGAGATTCTGAGGCCCGAGTCAGGCCGTGAAGCCCGGGCCTGATGGCGGTGTCCGGCAACCTAATTTCCGTCAGACTTCATTGGGCCGGCACCCATGTGAATGAACTTCCGGCACCCATTATGCATCACAGATATGATGCGGCCCCGCTGCAGCCGTGGCCGAGAAGCCCGCGCCGCTCGGCATTCCAAACGCGAGTCGGCTACGGACACTGGGCCGAGCAGTTGGGGCTGTTGGACAATGATCTTGATAAGTGCTCATGAAATGGATGTAGACACACATTGGATTGCATTTATTGGGCAATTCTAGCTCTTAACAATTTCCTTGAATTATTATTGAATTATTATATATAAGCCCGGGGAAGGCCGGGCCCAAGCCCGGGCCTCGGGCTTGAGGCCCGCTTCGAGGGCTCGGGCTCGGGCTTGAGATATTCGAAGCCCAGGCCCTGTCAAGCCGAGCCCGAGCCCGGGCATCCAGGCCGAGCCGGGCCCTGCACATCACTACTTGGACTTGCATTTAATTGCGAGGCAAATATTATGAGAAGTTGGGTACTTTGCACCTCCATAGAAGGCCCTCCATACTGTTTGCTTGCTCTGACTTGGGAGTCATGTCTGGCAGGAAGATATGTCAAAATTGATATGCTCAGGATTAGTAGTGCTAGCCTGAACTGACCCTAACTTGAAGGGTAGGACACTACCTTGGATTCCTTTTGGTCTTCAGATTGTTTCTACCATCTAGGGATTATGAAATCAGTTTAATACGACTTTATGTGTAGGTTTGAGGCTGCTGCGATAGGTTTCACGGTAGAGGTGCTACAGGCATATTCCATCCACCAGATACTATTTTGTGAATAACTCGGTGAAGAGTCTGATTAAGGTAAAAAGGTGCCTGCGAGGACTTGTGGTGCACTCTTGGGAGTCATTCTGGCACATAATCTCAAAAATTAAGTCTGAACACTCGGTTGAGCGTCGGCGCAGATTGACGCACGGTGGCTGTGCATTGACGCAGGTGGCGATGAGCAGCGCATGGGCTTGTGTACTGTCTGGGGCCCATCTTCCGGGATTCATTGACCTTTGCATATCAAATGCAATGTAGCTGTGGTGTTACGGGGCCTCAGGTGCCAAAAAAACTGAGCCATAAAATTTTGTTAGTGTCGCCGGCGCTGCGTGGCTATGTTCTTTGATGATTGAACCGTGGAAAAGTCGGAACAAAGGCGCGGAAGCATTGAGTTCTCAGGGACACAGAATGAGCAGCGCTGCGACTGACGCAGCGGCGCCGGATTGACGCAGCGGCGCTGAGATTGACGCAGATCGGCGCACAGAAGTTGACGCTGAACGGTGCCGCCGAGATTGACGCAGGCGGCGCTTAGATTGACGCAGGCAGTCACATCGGCGCCGTGTCACGGCGCAGACTGACGCATGCAATGTGTTTTCATTGACGCTGCAAGCGCCGATACTGACGTTCAGCGGCGCTGCACTGACGTTGTACTTTAACGCAGATCGGCGCTGTGACGTTTGTGACGCTGTTCATTGACGTTGACTGACGCTGATTGACGTTGCAACAACATTTATTTCCTGTCTTCAACGCCGTCAACGCTGGCTATTCAAGTGCATTTCGATGCTACATGATACAGTTACCATCCCTCTAGGTATCTAGAGTGTTTACAAGTCCGAGGATGGCTTCAGCGTCGAGCTCAACCACCGGCGCCAAAATGCATTGACACAGACTGACGTTGTATGCGTCAAACGTCAGTCCCGCGTCAATATCCCTTTGCCCCTTTCGATTGATGTATGTCTAGCGCTGGTTTGATTCGTTTCTATATGCAGATCCCGAGAAAGCGGCCAAGTTCGTCGCCTGAAGCAGATGGGAGCCCCCCGCAAAAAAAAGTGAGTTGAACAATATCTTCTATCGAACACCGTTAACCTCCAAATCGGAGACGAAAGTGGCACCAAAACCGAATGATCTCCACTTAGTTCGTATCCTCGTTTATCTCACATTCTGAAGCTCAACATACGGACAAAGATCCCCGTTCAACGCCCGGCCACCGGCTGCACAGATCCTATGCCAGCCGGTCCTCTGAGCACGGACATGGCAGGATTCTACTCCAGGCGCCACAGAGTTCTCTCAAGATCACACCCTGACCCACGTCTGCTCGAGCAAGTCAATGCCGAAATCTGCGCTCAAATTTCATGGGAATATAGAACAGTTCAACTCCAGATACTCGGGCGCAAGCAAGGATGGCCGTTAACCCTTGATCTTCCGCGAATGGTCACTGACATTCTCAGTCTCGAGCGCAAAATCCTCAATATCTGCACTGATCCTATCTTGCTCGAGAACGATCTGGCTTGGAGCGACTTTCTTGACTCAATTGACCACAGAATCCATACCTTTGGTTCGACAACAGTTGCGCGCTCGGAGAAGTTTGAGTATGCGGCCATACATGCACGCTGTGGATAGTAAGATTTCCTTGGTCTCACACAGATATTCCTATCACTCATGGTCGTTCATAGTCTTGGACCCCTTGGAGCCGAACTCATTGCATCAACTATCCTGCGCATCTTCTCCAAGTCATTTACAGACATCAAGCTCCGCCTTCGCAACACAATCAAGATGGCTCTCAAGTCTGAAACTCGTCGCCTTGACTCCCCGCCCCGCAGCCCGGGTTCAGAGGATATTCTTGCACTTTCTGACTTTGTTGAATATGTCCTCATTCCCTTTTCTGCCGCCCATTTGATTAGTCAAGATATGGAGGTTCCGTACGCAGCTGCCATCGACATCAAGAACGACAGCCATGACTTTGGCGACCGGTTCCAGTGGAACAAGCAACACCCCGCACTCCTTACCCTAATAGAGCTAAACGACGAAATTTCCAACGAGCAGATCGAAAACCTTGTTCCATCATTAATCTACAGCCCACTTCAAACCTGGTCTCATCGTTCTCCGTCGCCTCCATTGCACGCTGCCCCAAGAAAGCCTGTCTCGGATTCTCCGGCTCGGCCGCCCAAACTGACAAGAAAACTTGTGAGCGCCTCTTATTGCATATTATTGAATCTTATTTGTGAAGACGCGCCAAAGACGCGCAATGCGTCACTGTTTAGTGAACCCCCAGCCAAGATAGAGCTTACGCTCTCTGATTTCCCGCCGGTAAATTAGGTGTTTTATTTGAATATTCGGCCACTGAACTCCTTGCAGCGTGGGTCCGAAGTAGCGAGTAAACCGAAGTCTAAAAAGAAGCCTGAGGGAGATAAGGCGAAAGTGAGTGACACAATCATCTATTCCTCTGCACTGCAACTCAGTGGAAGGTGAAGACGGCCCCAAAGAAATCAAGAAAAGCGGCAAAACCCAGTGTGGATGTCAAAATCCCGCCCCAATCACGATACAGTACCAGAAGTGCGGTGGCTGCGCGCGCGGGCGCGGGAGCGGCGGCGGGGTCGGGAGCGGCGGCGGGGTCGAGTGCGGCGGCGGCGGCGCGGGGTTAGGTAAATGCTGGTTTAAGTTTATGATATGTGAATGTGTCTGTAGTATGTACCTGCCCCTGCGTTGTATTTTTTGTGCTTTGAAGACGGCCAATTCAGCGCAGTGCTGCAGCTGAGTGCAAATGCTGCTTTCATTATCGGGCCGGCGAGAATAGTGCACGTGATATGCACCGCCTCTCCTCCCTCCACCATCACCGATGTTTCCTCGTCTTCCTGGCGTCCATCTCTAACCCAGGAGGCTTTGGGCGCGTTCCAAACGTTAAAGGCACTCTGTAAGTAATGCCTCACGCGTATCAGGCCGCAATAGCTACCGGTTCTGACCGCAGATGCACAATGCATGGATTCAGCCAAGTTTCCCCAACAAGGGCTCAAAGACTTCTTCCAGAGGTCCGACGTCCCTCCGGAGCCCTCTCAGCACATGGTCAGCACATACCGGCTACCACCCAGGTACTTTTTGTGGCCCCCCTGTCGCTATATGGCTCAAACCTGGGACATCGACGGGGAGGCTATAAAACGCGCCAGAGTGGTGGCACGGCATAGGATGGGTACGCAGCTCTTACATACTCTCATCTGCGACGCAGCTCATACCAAACCCCCCACTCCGCCGCCTGGTGCTGCCAATGGACTCAGACTCCCCGATCTCGCTGCGCACCACGTGCTCCCGCACTCGTCCGCGCATACATCCCCGACGTGTGCGCGCTCCCGGCGCACCTTCGTCGACGCAATCTACAGCCTCGTCCACTGACTATGGCAGATCGGTGCGTCGCGCGCTCTTCTCTATTACCACTCGTCCCAATGTTCCATCTCTTTTGGTGGAATCTCCGAGTCCTTCCTCGGCGTCCCGATTTTGTTCGCAAACACACCGTTCTCTGTGGTTGGCTCAGAACATAGCACCACTGCAATGCTGGTGAGTGGCGTCTCCTCGACATTATACGCCTAGTTTCCAACGTGTTTCCTTTGTTCCTTTCCACAACCGTATCCGCCGACCCTCCGAGCTTTCGCGAGTCACAATTCGACATCATCCTACGGTCCCAACGTGCGCGCCCGGACGGCGGTGGGCTCAGGCACACGCTGACCCCGTCCTCGTGCTTCCTCAACCTGTCGAGCGACTCCGAGTTTGTGGGCTGGGGCTATCTACGCGTTACCGGCCATCGCCGCAGTCTGTGGCGTCTAGTGTGTCATCCCCTTTCATCTATATAAGCGTGTTTGATCCCGCCGCAGCTCGCTGATTTCCCTGTTGGCCGCAAGATTCACGCCGTTCCTCAGGCGCTCCATCATGGAAGAGCTCGCATCTGCGCTCCCGATCCGTGGTGCACCGTATTTATGCATGTACGTACGTCCATGCCTTTCCTTTCCCACTGCGGACAGACTGACACATCCTCCTTCTTGACCTTGCATCCACGTCGGTTGGCTCCGCTGCCACGGCCGCGTCATACCTTGGCGACGAGGTCGCGCTGCCTTTCCCCGAGTACGCAGGCGCAGCACCCGTCCTCCTCGTCTTCGTGCTCATAGTGTTCAGGCTGCCGTGTTCCACGTCGCGACAATGGTCGCGCTCGCGCTCGTGTGCGTGCACCGGGGGCGCGCGGGCAACGGCCAGCTGCAAGGGAACTGGGTGGTGGGACAGGCGCCGACGTCTGCGGGCGTCGAGCACAAGCTGTCCAACGGGTTCTGTCTGGGAAGGCTGGAGCTCCCAGCGACCGAGTGTACGTGCTCAGTTCGAGGTTCACCGTCCGTTAGGTCACACTGATCTTGAATACAGGTGCGCCGTCATACATCGGACGCATCAAGCCCGGGCGCTTCCCGCGCGTACTGTGCAACCTGCACCTGCCCGCGATTGCGCTCAACACGCTCGTGCTCGCGACCGTCCCGCTCGAAACGGTGCTGCGCAGCGCGAACGCGCTCAACGTGCTCGCGGAGATGGTGCCTCCCTTCCCTCGCATCATGTGTAATTCTGACGAGACGACGCAGGCCGCCGGTCGGTGGCCTCGGACTCGACACTGTGGTGGTTCTGTGCGGCGTAGTCCTCACAGGTATTCAAAATTAATCAACACGGGTGTAGCATGATGGAGCTGATTGTCTACTAGGTATCCTGAGCGTGTGCGAGCTCTTCACGCAGCTCGAGCTATATTTCGCCGTCCCGTAAGCAGTCTCCCACGGCCTCGTATGTCGCTTCGACACCCCTTTATTGTTCATTCTGACATGTTTTCTAGGCTCGCATATGGAAACCCGGAGCACCACGCTTTTAAGCGACGTCCGGCTCCCTCTGCCGTGTGATTAGCGCGTTCAGGACCCCGAAAACTCATCCAAATTATCTATTCCGTCACAGCTCTTGCGTGGCTCCATATACTACCAACGCCCAACGCCTGGCGCTGATGCGCCGCGAGCGGAGATCCGCACGTCCGTGATGCGCGTTGGGCGAGGCTCCTCTATGGCTGCTCTGCATTCAACTGTGCTCCCATTGGTGCCGCATCAGTGTGGACCTACATACCTACCATATTGCTGCGATCTCAGCCTGCAAACACCGCAGCCTTGTCCATTTCTGCCCTCCTGAACTACCTGCGTTTCGCGCGCCGCGTGCAGCACGCGCAAAGACAGCTGCGCATTCGCGGCGTATTGTGCGTGTGCTGCTTGCGGTGGCGAATCGCGATGCGCATATTCGAGCGCCCTCCCGCCCGCCCGTAGCCCAAACGGTCTCGGCGCACGAGTGGGAGCGCCGCGCGTGAGCGCCAGCGCAAGCACCCCTTGTTTGTGCGGCTGGCGCATGATACGCCGCCCGAGTCTGCGGCGTTCGGGGTGGCCGCGCGCTCACCGGCGTCTGGCACTGCCGCGAGTGGTCTTGGGAGCACGGCGTGGGGCGGGCACGGGTGACGCCGACGCGGAGCCACGCGCGCACACTGGCCCGCGGATTCCCGGGCGGCACTGCGCGCGTGGCACGGGTCTCGCGCGGTGGCGGCGGCGGGGCGCATTTCAGACACTATGTGCCGAGTGCGCTCGATGCGTGCGAGGCGCCGGCGGCCAGGACTTGCGACACTGTTGCGCGCAGTAGAATCTACTAGAAATGTAGGTAGGATACGTACACATGGTACGGAAGGGCGACGGTGTTCGAGCGCAGCGGGGGCGAAAGCGGCGAGCGCTGAAGCGCTGAAGAGCTGTGTTGACGTGCCTTATGAGCAGCAGCGCCACGGCTCTAGAGATGCAACTTACCTACCTGGGTTGTACGCCGGCGGCGCCTTTGCCCCTATCTCCCGTTCTTCCGGCCCGCATCGCCGCTGCAACATCAGCGTACGACATCGCGTGCGCGAAGAGGTCTTATTCCTCTTCGTGGTCCGCGAGCTGCGCCTCTGCGTCTCACGCACGCACGCGAGACAGGGAATGCGGGGACGTAGTCCATCCTGTTTCGCTCCTCGGTGTGGGCGTACGGAACAAGGAGCGTGGGAGCAGAGGGAAAGTCGTCGTTCCCACGCTGCAGCTCAGCGTCGGGTGTTGAACGTTGAACATCGAACGATGAACGTTGAGACGGAACCACAGAATAGATAATTTGAACGAATTTTCGGGGTCTTGAAAGCGCCAATCACACGGCAGAGGGAGCCGGACGTCGCTTAAAAGCGTGGTGCTCCGGCTTTCCATACTCGCAACAGCGTGTTGGATGCGCCCTCGGCGTTCCAGCGCGCGCCTCCTCCCACCGGCGTTCTTCAAGGTCCTCCCAAGCGGCGCACAGTACGTCTCTGTCTTCGCCTTCACGGCCATCGACGCTGTGCAGTACACCAGGTATCCCAGGTATCCCAGTCGCTCATCACCTCCCCGCCCGAACGCGCCCACGAGCCGACTCAACACCCCAGAAGACTTCGACGCCGGAGCCACGAGCCTGAGCTTGCGTCCCGTTTGCATCCAGCCGTGCCCCCGGTCCTGCATTCCTCCCGGTACGTTTGTCTATACCATCCCTGTGCGTCATATAATCAATCCTTCGATCTGCAGTGCACTCTCCACACAAGATATTCTGCTTGGCAATTGATGTGCGTCCTAATGTACCGATCACCATGGATCAGTTCTAAATGCGCAGCATCAGGACGTTCCACCGTCAATTTTGAGATCCCTTGATCAACGCTAATCTGTTTCCGCAAGCACGGTGAGCTCAAACTCTTCGTTCCGTATACAATCTTTGACTCGCTCAGGGATTTGAGGCGCGTAGGCAACCCTTCGGAAACCCTCCTTTGCGTCAATGTGAGATTCATTCCCATGATTCCTCTGTTTGGCAATATATTGCGGCCCTGTAGGTGTCGTAGATATTCAATAAATTATATTTGAGCCCTAATTTGAGCCAATTTAAATGAACCCAAAATCAGTACATACAAGCACTACAAACCAGTACTTCGATGCACTGCAAATCAGTGCTATAAAGCACTGATTACCCGTAAAAAGCACTGGATATCAGTGCGATTTTGACCCGATGGCACTACATATTAGTGCTTAGGAGCACTACTATGTGGTGCTTCAACGCACTAATTCTATGGATAAATGACGCACTCATATCAAGTGCTTCCCCTGTCCGCAGTGCGGCCGGATTCTACATTTTGTTGGAGGTTGTGATAACCACTAGACTACTCGCGCGCAACAAGGCTGTCGGGTGCTCCAGAGGTTGCGCGAGGTACGAATCCTACTCCAATCACCACAATGGAGTGTGCTACTCGGAACTAGCGAGGAGCCTGCGTGCGGATGGTCGTCGATGGCTATGACAAGACCTGATGTGATGACTAAGCTACTGAAGCCCTGCCCAAACATCCTACTACAAGTCTACAACGGGAAGGACTTTTGGAAGGTTGTAGTGGCATGTGGACCGGGGCGACAGTCATGCCCCGGCGGGAGAGGATGCATCCAGCATCACCCAATCAGGTACTTAGATCATGCAGCGCCCAATGTAGAATATATGAAACACTGATGTAGCTTATCCACTACAATGTAAACTGAATCAAGTGGCCCCCAAAGCGTGGTGGCCACATTGTCTCCCCGATTAGGACTCAAAGTGTAGAGCTTGGTGGCCTCTCGTCTCAATTAGGGAGGTCATCACTCAAAGAGTCAGACAATCAAACCTCAATTTGACAAGAGTGTTGGGTGGCACCAACGGCTGTGGCTCTGTAGAAATGTATAAAAGGGACCTGTCTAAGTTTCCGATTCCTCATCCCCCTTCTGCGACACGGCCAGGCCAGTCGTCCCTCGTGCTGATGTGGGATCCTCTTTGGTTAGTATGTGAATACACAGAAACCCTTGGATAGACAACCGTTGTGTTGTGGAGAATGCGTACTTTCTTCCACAACATGTATCGGAAGTATGCTCTGGGGCATTTTACTTGAAACATCTGGGGTATTTTCCTTGATTGATAGGCGCTTACGCTGAAACTCTTGGAAACATAATTGTTGGGTGGTGGGGAATGCATACTTTTGCCCACAACTTGTATCAGTTATGAATCTGAGTCACATTATCGCTCCCTGCACGGGACTATAGTTGGTCTTAGTAATCATAATATAACATGTAATAATACTTAGACTATTCGCGACAAACCTACACGTTGAAGAAATACAACATGGAGCCAGCCTACAAGATCCTTGGAGATTTTGACCGTTACAGGAGGCGGAGGCCGGGAGCGTCCTCGCCGAGAAGAACAAGAGCGCGATCGACGACTTTCTAAAGATGACAGTGCGGTGCGAACTCCTGGACGATGAGCGGGACGATCGGGAACGGGAGCGAGAACGAGACCTGCGGCGGGAGTCAGCTATTACAATTGTGGACGGTGTGGAATCCGACCGACGGCATCATTCCTGGCCGCTGCGGCTGCTGTTGAGGCGGCTGTTGGATGATGATAGTCTGCGGCGGCGGCGGTCGTTGTTGTTGTTGCGGATGGAATCCAGAGGACGTGGGACGAGCGACCGTAGGCGTAGGAGCATATTGGCTACCCTGCTGGGGCTGCCAACCGCCGTCACGGAACACCCGAGGTCGAACTCAGCGATGGGGACCTTCCCACCGTCCTCGCTTCCGTCCCACACGCGCACCTAAAAACGGTAAGAACACCGCGGCAATTGTTAGATCTAGAAAGCCACCTTGGGCCGGGATACCCCGCATGTTGTCTCTTAGCTGATCGACTCGAGCGACGACTCCACGAAGCTCCGCTTGACGGTCGTGTACGTCTCGTTCCAGCCACTCGTTCAGACCTCTCACGTATTTCATAAGCTTCTGATCCACGGTCGCAAGCTGAGCTAATCGATTTTCCTGTTTTTTTTTTTGATTGATGAGCAGAAAGTGAGCATCAACCGGCAATTTACACACCCTAAGGGACTCCATCAAAGAGTCGAATACGGGAGGCAGCTGTACAACCGTCTCACGGTAAAGGCTCGGGGCGCGATGAGGGTGGGACTCGAGGAGCATGTGGGAAGTTTTCAGGTCTGCGGTGTCTTGGATCTTGCATGGCGTGTTCTTCTTAGGAGGCTCAGTGTCTGGGCGGAACGGTGGTTGCGGTAGTCGCGGAGCTCGACTAGCAGGCACTCGACGGCAAGGACAGGTAATCCGAGACCGTCGACGGCGGAAGCGGCGGGTAGTGCTCCGATACGCTCGACTCCGAGCTGATGGTCGGTACCATCGATGGCACACGTACCAAGCTCCTCTTTTCGTCTTCATTCTCAGAGGACAGCAAGATTGACGAGGCACGCGGCGTGCCACATCCAGAAGGAATAGCGCCCATGTCGCTCGGCTCGGGGGCGATGCAATACGCCGATTCGGAGGGGGATGGTAGGGAATGATGCATACGATGACACCGAAGATGGCGCACGGGGAGCGGTGGTGTATTCCGATGAAGACGAGCTTCCCTGCGAGGCACTGATGAATCGACCACTGGAACCTGAGGACGAAGGAGGTGGCGAAGACGAGCCAGACGACGGTGGAGACGAAGAGGAAGGAGGTGAGTCGTGACGATAAAGGAGGCGACAACGAAGGCGGCGTCCATCCCGATGTCGTGCGCGTCGTGACCTCGGACAAGTCGGACGACGGGCGTATATCGTACCCAGTTTGGTTCGTAGAGTACGTCGCCGGCGTGAATCCGCTTCCCGTCCCCCCACTCCCGTTGCCGTTGCTATCCGAGGGGCCAGCGCCGCTCTCCGAGTCCGTGCTGTTTTCCTTATCCTCGGATGACTCCGAAGAGTGCGTGTATCCGTGCGATGTCGACCTCGTATAGCCTGAAGACGTAGTCCGTGCGGTCAACCCTAACCCTGGCCGGCGGCGGACCTCACGTGCACGTGATAGGGGCGTCCGCGCAATGGAGACCCGAGCAAACCCGACGACGAGCTGTAACTGTAGCTGGAGTACGTGTCCGAGCGCTCCATAGAGCCCGAGGAGTCGCTGTGGGAGTCCCCGAGAAGGCTCGCGCTTCCGGATCCGCGGTACGACAGCGAGCTGGGCGTCATACTGAAGGTCGTCGTGCGAGTGGGGCTGCCAGTGAGCGAAAATGTCCCAGTCGCGCTGGTGAACACGCCGGTGCGCAGTCCGACGCTCTGCGAGTACAGCGTCCCGCTCCTCCTCGTTCTGGTGCTGCTCCTGCTCCCACTTCCACTCTCGGTTCCGCTTCTCGAGCTCCCGGATGCGCTGCGAGTATCGGCCGACAGGAACACGTCATCCGACCCGCCCGAGCTTGCGCTCAAGCGTACACCCTCATCGAGCTCGCCCATCGACCCCCGGCGAGCACCCAGGCCCCGGCGCCGTCCACCAATTGCGCGCGGGTCACCGGGGTACACGTATTCTCCACCCGAGATGACACTGTCGTCGACCGTCCCCGTGTGGTGGGAGGAGACGAACGACGGTGCACGACGCACGTCTGTCGTCTGCGTTCGCGTGGTGTCTGACTGGGTGCGCGTCTGTGTATCGGAGGCAAACGTCTGCGTGTCGGAGAGATATGTGCGGGTGTCGGTTTGAGTTGGCGTAAATGTCCGCGTATAAGCGCGTGTCTGCGTGTCCGTGGTATACGTCCGGGTGTCGGTAGTCGGCGTGTACGTCCGCGTGTAGTCGCTGAGCTGCGTATACGTCTCGCTCCGCGTCGGTGTAAACGCCCCGGTCCTCGTTCCCGTTGGGGTATAAGTCCGGGTCCACGCTTCACTCGGTGTAAAGGTGCCAGTGGCTCGACCGTACCGCCCACTCGAACTCGTGCTGCTTCCAGACGAGATGTCGGGGATGTCCGCCATGGGTGGGACAAACACGGTGCTGCGGCTACCGTTGCTGCCGTTGCTGCTACGACTCGCGGCGCTGTCGATAGACAAGATCGTGCGGATGCTCTCCGAACGTGCCATTTTGCTGCTCCCGCTTGCACTGTCGTCCGCGTCACCCGACGACGATTCGGAGTCGGCGACTTGAGGGCGGTGAACGGCCTCCCTGCAACAGATCTCAGCATCTCAAACAACAAATGGGAACAAAAAGAACACCCACCAGATGCGATTGACCCGTTTCTGGCGCTCGCGGAGACTCTCCGCCGCCAGACGCTCTACACAGTCTTCGTAGACCATATGAAACGGAACTAAGAGGTCCACGAGTATGTCGACGCCGGACTCACCCGTTTCTGCTATCTATGAGTCCACTGCCTTTCATAAAAGCACTAGACTGACCGCTTTGAAGCCGCGCTGCTATGCTGCCGACATCGTCTCGCGAGTTGGGGTGACTTGCGCTGGGAGTGCTCTGCACCGCGGTGCAGTTGAGCAGATCGAGTCCGACTATACCACGGCCACCTCCGGGCGCAATCCATGACAGAAGCAGGAGATGGGGGTAGAGTAGTGCCTGGCAGCGTTGCCAGCGGTAGGGTGGTGCCGCATGAACGTTGAGGAACCAGAGGAGGCCGATGTGCAGGGGCTGGATACGTCGGGAAGCAGTGGCACTGGTAGGGCGATGAGGAAAAAAGGCGAGGATGTTGGTCAGCAAATGATGGGAACGAACATGTGATAGGACTAACCGTTCGAGCAACCAAAAGGCGAGGACGGCGCCGGTTGCTCGTTCGAGCAACTAAAAGGGGAGGACGGTGGCGGTTTGTGGATCACGCAGCAGAGGGAGAGGGCACAGCGGTTGCTCATTCGAGCAACTGAAAGGCAAGGGCAAGGGTGGTTGGTGGTTCGCGCAACAGAGGGCGAACAGCGGCTGCGTTCGCGGTTCGCGCAACCGAGTGGGAGGGCACCGCGGTTGCTCGTTCGCGCAACCGAAAGGCACGCGGCGGTTGAACGTTGAAACGTTGATGGATCGCGTAACCGAGAGGCGAGGCGGCAGCATGGAAAGCCGGAGCACCACGCTTTTAACCGACGTCCGGCTCGCTCCGTCGATCGCGCGCGCGGAGAGGTCCTGTTCATCGTCGTCGTCCGCGCACCGTGCGTCAGAGTCGGGCTCGACGTCCCCGAGCTGCACATCTGCGTCTCACGCACGCGGGACAAGGAACGTGCACTGCCAGGGACCTGGGCCATCCCGGGCTGCTCCTCGGCGTGCGGAACAGGGAGCGCGGGTGTGGAGGGAAAGTCGTTGTTCCAACACTGCGCCTCAGCGTCGGGTGTTGGGACGGGACAGGGAGGGTTCGGGCCTGGAGCCACGGAATAAACAATTCAGATGAGTTTTCGGGGTCTTGAACCCGCCAATCACACGGCAGAGAGAGCCGGACGTCGGTTAAAAGCATGGTGCTCCGGCTTTCCATACGGCAGCGGTTACTCGAACGAGGAACCGAAAGGCGACCGTCCGGCGGTTGCTCGAACGAGCAACAGGGGGCGAGGTGGTTTGTGGTTCGGGCAACCGAGAAGCAAGGGCGCGGCGGTTTGTGGTTCAGGCAACAGAGGGCGAGGATGGCGGCGGTTGCTCGAACGAGCAACCGAAAGGCGAGGGCGGCGGCGGTTAGTGGTTCGCGCAACCGAGGGGCGAGGGCGCGGCGGTTGGGGGTTCGGGCAACAGAGGGCGAGGACGGCGGGCCGTTGGGGGTTCGAACAACCGAAAGGCGAGGTGGCGGCGGTTTGTGGTTCGCGCAACAGAGGGCGAGGGCCGTTGCTCGTTCGAGCAACCGAGGGGCGATGGCGCTGCGGTTGCTGGTTCGAGCAACTGAGAGGCGAGGGCGCAGCGGTTGCTCGTTCGAGCAACGGCGGTTGGGGGTTCGGACAACAGAGGGTGAGGGCGCGGCCGTTGCTCGTTCGAATAACCGAAAGGCGAGGTGGCGGGTTTGAGGAACAGAGGGCGATGGCACAGCGGTTGGTGGATCGCGCAACAGCGAGAGAGGGCAGCGGCGGTTGCTCGTTCGAGCAACCGAAAGCGAGGGCGGCGGTGGTTGGTGCTTAGTGCACAGTGGTTTGGACTATTGATCAAGCCTTTGTGCGTATGTATATTTATCATTATTCAGCATGTTTGTAGCCCAACGTTCAACAGCGGTAGGCGGCACCATCAAAAACAGCCCGCTGTTACTCTTTTTCCAACAGGCTGCTATCGTTTTGACGGCCGGTCACTCTTGCCCTAGGCCCCCCTTTGTTCAATGCTTTGTTTGGTTATGCTTACTTGCAAGATCGTCCACTTCGACTCTCCCATTCACTTCGTTCCAGCCATCGCACTGTAGACTCGCGCTGCGGTCCGCGCACAAACAAGCCGACATCTGGGTCTGCTCCTTCTTTCAGGAGCCTTGTCTTGATGGCTGGTCCCTCTCCTTGAGGTAAGGCCACCAAAGTTAGTAAATGCCCCGAGCAATCACTGATTTTCATACGCATCCCGCAGGCCCTGCGACTTTCGGGTACAGAGGTAGATGTACATATACTTGAATACCGTCCGTATCAACTGACCGATGCATTAGGCCAGCCAGCGCTGCTTGCGCGAGTCCTGCCGAATTACTGATGCTGATGGTGGCCGATGTCGGCCAAGCAGCAACGTCTTGCTGGAAAGGTCCTTCTACTGGTGAGTTCGGTCTGTTTCGCACCCATCTATACCCCCTGATTCTCCCCGATCCTCTACAGGGCAACGCTTGCATCACTTTTCCAGAAGTGAGTCCACTTCTTGGCTTTGCACAGTAAACTTATCATGCCAAAGATCGTGCGCATCACCCATGCTGCCCATGCCGCAAAAGGTCGCGCACATCGCATCCATCCAGTCGTAGCGCATACACCCGGCCGTAGCGCATACACCCGGCTGTAGCGCATACACCCGGCCATAGTGTCTTCACCCGACCATCGCGCCTTCGCCTTTGCCGTCGCGCTGTATTCCTGACGCCTTCAGCCACGTACCATCGAGGATCGCGCACATCGCCCGTGCTGCAGGGTGGTGCCCGCATTGCGGCGCCTCCCGTCTCCGCCGTTGCTCAACTGCCTCAGCCCGACCATCGTGATGATTGTGTGCATCATCAAGCTGCAGATGAGTGCGCTAAGCTACCGACGTCCTGGTGCGTGGCCGTCTTGTACGTGCACATGGCCTCGCCGCAGACGATCGAGCACATTGCCTCCCTCCAGCCGTTCCGCCCCCACCAAGCTGGCATGCCTTTGTCCGCCCACTGCCCGCACCACAGAACATCGCGCACCTTGGCACTGCGCCTCAGTGGTGTCCCCACTGCTGAGAAGCTGCACATTGCACTGGTGGGCTTTATCTCCATCGGCCGTGCGTATATTATTGACTTCTGGCCATAGCGGAACAAACCCTTCCAATCGCATTCCCATTGGTACGTTTTCAGACCCCGTGGTCCGCCGCGTCGTTCTGACTGCTCGCAAAGGGCCCAAGTGGAAGGACACACAAGACGAGCCCGAGGTGCGCCGCGTCGGCGGCGGAGAAGGATGCAGCGGTGTGGACGAGCTTGCGCAAGAGCCAGTGACCGTGGGGGAGTGCGCGAGCGTGTGCGCCCCCCAGGACTGTCTGTGTCGCCCGTGCCACACACGATCGCGGGCACTGGCCCGGCGAGACCGGATCCTCTGTAAGTACCTCATCACCCTCTCCCGCGCTGTCGGACACACTGACTACCGAGTCACCCAGGATCGCGCATACCGCCCCGCGCCGCCGTAGCTCCCTACCGCCTTCGCCCGCGTACTACTACAAACACGTGCAGGCTGTGAAACGGTGCGCGCTCTAGCTCCGTTCTTAACTGCATCTGGCTGAATGCTCCCGAAGACCCACATTTGCGCGCAACATATGCCAGATGTAAGTGTCTGGCTATGCTTAGTCGCGTCCTACTCACGTATCTTGTTCTCCTAGTGCTGTGAACCGCAAGGGGACCTCGCAATTGGCGGGGCGGTGATGTGTCGCACGCGTTGCCATATTGCGGTACGTTCGACAGTCGGGTATAACAGGATGGCGGCGGTGGGACTTGGACGTGTCGGCGGGATTTGGTTTTCAGGTGACGCCGGATAGCAGTTTGACGATTTTGTATAGTTTGTAGTCAATTCAATGCAATTACCAATGAAATGGCCCAGAGCACATGCGCAGGAAGGCGGAATGATACTAGGCGGGGTGATATGAGGTTATGGGTTATGCCCTAAGCAAGGTCTTGCAGATAGACGATGCGGCGGTCGGGCTGGCACCTGACAAAGTCCTCGTGGGCGCGGGAAAACTAAGAATGTCGGGCCGAACACGTGGTGGCTGCGGCGGCGCTGCGGGCGCTTTTCTCACTTGCCACTGATCCACCACCATGGAGTCGATTCCCGAGGCACTCAAGCTCGGTACGCTGCGTTCAGAGTCGTTAGAGGTGCAGGTAAGGGTGGGGAGCGCTGCCGCTGGCTGGTCTGACGCGAGTGTAAGCGTGCGGCGCTCCGGGTAATGCAGTGCGGTACGCGCGACGACATCGCGGACCTGGAGGCCCTCTTGCCAGAGAAGGGGCCCCGATCAAAGAATCTTCTTGTGGTGTCATTCGCCCTCCTGGACCCGACGCGTATTCCGTCAGCGGGCAGGTTTTACCAGATACTCGAGCAGGGCGGCAGCGGAGCCTGGGCGGGTTCTTCGTGCGTCTGGGGGCTGGCGTACATTGTCTCCGTCGGCGAGCTGCCACGGGAAGCCCGCGAGCCTCTATGGCGGCGCTCGGTCGAATGGGTCCGCTTTTTCAGCACCTGCTGGGGTTTCCTGCTTCCCGCGCTGCCGGAGGAGCGCCTGGCAGTGCAGGGCGTAGTGGACACGCTGATATGGTCCTTCGCGGTCTACCCCGAAACAAGGACCGCCGTCCATGCCGAGGACCCCGCCGTCTCGCTAATGGCGCGGTTCTGGATCGAGGGTCTCCGGGCAGGGCGTAAAGATACCGTGCTATCTCATCAAGTACTGGCGCTGCTGGCGGGGGCGAGGGAGGGTTATGTCTACGGTGGACCCGAGTTCCCCTGCGATCAGGAAGAGCTCGTCACTCATGTTGCGCGTCAAATCCTGTATTGGGCAAATGAAACGCCAGACGCAGCCGCGTGCCTAGCTGTGCAGGCGGGGTTGACGATCCTCGCGCGGTGCGACGGGGCGCCGCCGGGTTGTGCCGATCTATCAGCGAGTGAGGAGGCTGTGGAAGTGATCGTGGACGCCATCTCGAGGGTCGGCCGACATGTGCACGACGTCCAAGAGGCGCGGGACGCGGTCGGAGTGGGAATGGTCACTCTCAAAACGCGCTTCCTCGGACCAAGTGGGGAGGCGTGGTTGCGGCGTGCGTTCCGGAGGGGGTTGCTGGGGGATTTGGTGGCGTTGCTGGTCATGCAAGCTGGTAGGGATTTGAGGTTGTGGACGGCTCTGGCGGTGGTTTGGGGGGTGATCATGCCCCGAGCTCTCTCGTCGATTCACGTCGTAGGAGCGGTGCGGGAGGGGATGAAACGCGCGGCGGAGAGGTTGGGGATAACGGGACAGGCGACCCCGGAATGGGAGAGCGTCCAGGCTCTCGCGGACGAAAGATTCTCGGCTGTGGACCAGCTCGCGAAGCGGCGAGAACAACGACGGGAACAGGGGCTGAAGAAGCAAGAGGCCTGCGAGAACCCACGGGTGATTCTTTCTTTCGTGTTTCTCTTGTCGAGGGAGATCGGTGCTGATTCAAGTACAGTGTAGGGAGTTGACCAAGCTATGGAGGTGTGGCGGCTGCGAGGTTGTTGCGTATTGCGGACAAGCGTGTGCGAGAGTGGGCTGGGAAGGTGGCCACAGAGAAGAATGCCGCCAGATGAGGCAAGTGAAAGGTAGGTCCAGGAACATTCGAATGGGCGGTGCCTGACCGCTACCGTTCAGGGCTCGGTCGCGTAGATGCCCGAGGGAGGGAGTTCATGCGCGCGATCTTCTTGCGGTACTTAGAGTCGCGCGAGTTCCGCGCGACTGCACGGGGGAAGGGACAGGCGTGGTTGCGCGACCACCCTGGACTTCATAGCGTCACGTTGGTCTCCCTCGAAAGGCATGCTGCACATCAGGAGTGCGTGCGTGTCGTGGGGCTCGAGGAAATCGAACACTCCCCTGGTCTCAACACGATCCGTGTGCAGCAGCTTCTTAGAGTGGCGGGAGATATCAGAATTTACGCGCTGACGTTGGAGGAGAAAATGGTGCTGCCGATGTGGGTGGAGAGGTCGCCGGGGGCCCAAGATGGAGTGTTTTTCTGAGCAGTGGTCAGGCTTTGTAGTATAACGACCGACGCCTACTTGATCCTGAAAGAGGGCGATAAATAAATTGGGACTTTGACGTGATCTGACCCGATGTGTGGCATCTGAGCAGGATGTGTGGCCCATCAATATAATGTGGGCGCTCCATCTCGTCTATCCTCGCAATTCAGCCTTGAAGTGTAAAATAGACCCACCTCGTCGAACTCGATGGGACCAGACTTGCTACCTTGAAGTACCAAAGACGGGTTTCATAGTGTGGTTTTTGACTTGCCGTTTATTGCCCTTAGCGCTAAAAGAAGTATCAGTGCGCTGCAATTCAGCCAGCAAAAACAAAACTCACCCGGCTGTCTACTCCAACGGAAGGAGGTCATCATGCAGAGTTGAAATGAGATTTAACGAAACGCTTCGGAGTGCGCGCGGGAATCGCTCGAATATATCCGACGTAAGTCTTACCGTGGATCGGATTCAACCGGATCCAAGGCACGCGGACCCACTGTTGCAGTCTTATGACCAGAAATCATCGGTAGACAATCGGAGACGTACCCAAGTCTCTCAATAGTAGCGTTAGCACCCGCGGCTCGTGTGTCGGGCGTTCAAAGACAGATAGAATAATCTGTACCCGTAAGTCAGTTAGAAGCAAGTCAAATATGTGCAACATATTTAACGACGTACCAAAGTTATATGCAGTGGGTCGCGCGAATACAGATGATCAAAATGGGTTGGTAGCGAAGATAACTAGACACACAGCCCCTTGATAACGTCGACTTCAGCTCGGTCGCAGGTCCCAGTCGCAGTTCTTGAAGGAGTAGTCAGTAAGATAGAAAGCGAAGCTTGATTAGACTGACCGATATGAAGCGCATCAAAGCGCAAGGTAATGAGCCATTAGATCGTTTTGAACCTGAGTGAGGGCCCAAAGAAGATAGAGGGATAGAACAGATGTCAGAAGAGCGCGCCGAAGCTACGGAGGTAAGGATTGCACTGACTCGAATCAAAAGGTCAACTCTTGAATGCCGCCCAGAGTATATTCAGACAAAGGCGCGCTGAGTAGAACCAGGGTAGAGCAGATTCGGAGGAAAATAAAGCTAATAGCGAGCTCAGGCGAAGACAGAATTTGAACGAGTTTGAATGGAAACTTGACTTCGAAAGACTTGAGAGACTTGAGACGGCCGCGAGAGCAAGAGCAAGATTGAGGGGTAAGTTGCCAGTTTTGAGTTCGCCCAGGGGTGGTATAGTTCAGAAGCGGCGTTCAAGGCGATGGTAAACCGTTGAGGAGAACCAATCACGAGATGAAAACTCCCAGACAGACGATGCGCACAAAACGGCCAAGCAAGACACTGAGATATAGCTAAGACTGCAGATTGAAGTCAGTTGGGGTGCAACAAAGAGTCAATACGACTCTTAACAACGTCTTGCATACCAAACGAAGGCGCGCGACGCCTTTGAAGGCATTCGAGCCAGTCCCAAGCAGTGTAACATCTCAGCATCTTGAAAAAGATAGCGCCTGCAAATGAAGGTCAGTAAAGCTGGAATGAAAGGAGAGGTCAAGTAAGAATATCAAGAAAATGTAATATGGATGAGCGGGGACGCATTCGATGCGTCTGAGGGCGCAAGGTGAGACGGAGAAGAGGGTAGGAAGCAAGCTGTACCACGTCGTCAGGGTGTCTCGTCAGGGTGTCACGTGCCAGCGGCATCCCGGCATTCGATCCCGGACGTCCCGGAATTGAGCGAACTCGCGGGGGTGTGGATGCGCGACGGGTGGGCCGGCCAGGGAAGGACTTGCACACGCTGGAGAAGCAGTGGCGGCCGTGCCCCTTGCTCCCCGCGGTCCGCGCGCCTTACGTGGGAGGGTCCGAAAACAAAACAAAAATGTTTTGAACACATCAGTAAAACTACATGTTTTGCTTTGAGAGCTTTGTCTTTGGGACCCGTCTTTACCTAGTCTTTGTCTTTGGGACCGGATCTTTGTCTTTGTAACGAGTCTTACCAATGTCTTTGTCTTTGGTCGCAGTATCTTTGTCTTTGTGACACATCTTGGGGTCTTCGTAGTCTCGACGACAAAAAAAATATGGATTGGGCAAAATATATGCCAGGGAATGTACACTTATATTTCCCACACAACTGCGTGTTCAAGATTATATCCCTGAGTGAATAGGGTGTTTCACGGCTGGCTTTTTCGGCCCAACTCCTGCCGCAACTCGTGCCTCAACTCGAGGCAAGTTGGGGCACAAGTTGGGGCATGAAATCGGAGTTGGATGTCGAGTTGTGCATGACCCCTCGACTCGACATCCGATTTGTGCCCCAACTCTGCCCCAACTCTGCCCCAACTTGATGCCCCAACTTCGGATTTCAGGCTTAAGCGAGATCAATTCGGCCGCGTCTCCGGAGCCGAGGCCAAAAACATGGCTCAGGTGTTTCGCGGCTGAGGCTCCAACTTGTGCCTCAACTTCGCCGGAGTTGAGGTCGAGTTGGGGCACGAGTTGGGGCACGAGTTGGGCCGAAAAAGCCAGCCGTGAAACACCCTAATGCATCCAGTTGCAGTTTCGAGCCGAGTCAATTGAACGAACCTCCAAATTATTATCGTATAGAGCACTTGATTACGCCAGCACACATGAAAATTGATGTGCGGGCATTATTTTCAATGTGGTTGGAGTTGGGGAAGCTTCAATTGATAGCCTTTGGCACGCGCTGAGTCGCCGGTGACTGTGGCACAGTGGTAAACGGACAAGTCGTTCAAACTCCGCTCAATCATGATACGGATCAGGGTCCGTTGCTCCGGGAATTCGGAAGTAAATCCGGACGGCAACCGATGGCGTGATTCATCATTCGGTTGGTAGCTCGTCTCTTGTCTTTTTCCCTCATCTTCTCCTTCCCCTCAAGCCCTCCTGCCCCTGCCATGCCCTCCTCGTCTTCTGTTATGATCCTAACGATGTGCAATCTGGTGTCTTTTGAACTCGCTCCCCCTCCTCTCCCGTTCTTGCAGCCGAAGCTCAGTGAAGTACTCTTGCGGCGCTCTCTATGCATCTGGCGGGTACCTTCCAAGATTCCTATTCAAGATCTCCTCCTGGTGTATTTCGCTCCCTGTAGCTTCTCTGTGGTGTCCTCGTCCTGCTCGGTACTTATGTACTTACCTTTCAGCGCCGCCCTCGCCTTCTCCCAGTGTATTATGCTCTTTTTCCTCTTCTTCTGTGCTCTTCCTCACTCATCACTGTTATCAGGTTGACACCGGACACCACCTTCCAGTCGGGTTCAATCTCGTGCCGGCCTCGTACACGGTACGCTAACTGCTACGCATTGGGCGCATCTGTCACGGCTAACACAATACCTAACAGGTGCGACATCCTTCCACGCATTCTGTCGGCGTCGCGCGTGCAGACCACATGCGGGTCCTGGCGCGGACGGCCTGAGCTGATCCTCGCCGCATCGGAGTCCGTTGAGGTCCGTGGGCTGCCAGCGCAGTAGTCCGGGGGTGAGCGGCGATAAGCTGGTGCCCGATTATCTGTCAGATTAGCCACCATATGTGTACCAGTGTGTACCTCTACACCAATTGATCGTTTTTGTGCATTCCATCTCCCAATAAGGTCAAGCTTGGCCGTCTTGAAGCTGTCTTGCTGAGTCTTTCGGAACGTCTTTCAGGTAAGCGGACGAAGTCTTAGCAAAGATTCTGAGGTCTTACCGGTCTTTCCAAAGACACGCAGTCTTTCAAAGACTTTTGCGGTGTCTTAGCGAAAGACACGCATCTTTCGGCAAAATGCGTCTTTGCCGTCTTTGCCGTCTTGCCCAAGACGCCAAAGACGCCAAAGCAAACCGTCACATTTTACTGATGCAAGTAAAACACATCTGGCAGGTGACCACGGAGCCTCGCCTCCCTCCCGCCGCCCTCAATGTCCGCCCAACGACCTCAGTGCCGCGCACGCAGCCCCGCCCGCGAATTCGCGGTTCGGTGTGCACGCGCGGCTCCTCGTCGTGATGTGGCGTCCTGGAGTCCCGTGCAGCGCCCGCAAGGCTGCTGACGCGCAAGTTGCGCGCTCGTCCATCATTCCCGCCCGCCTCGCCGCGCGCTGCGAGTTCGCTGCGAGGAATACGCGCATCCCCGTCCCCGTCCCCGGGGGCACGTTTGCCGGCCCGCGCAGGGTAGTGCTGTCCCATCTGCCACCCTCGTCGATGCGCTTGTGACTCAGTCTGTTTCTACAGAACCGTTACTATACTTAATTCTAGTGGACTTACCTCGACTGACCTAGTAGCGTGCGCCGTGCATTCAATGTAAGTTTCAGCTATGTAGAGTTAGCGATTCTTCCGAGAAAACTTCAGCGCACCGCAAGGAGGCCGTACGCGTAGAAGAGACAGATGCAAGGCGGGCGCGAGCCCAGAAGTTAGTGCTGGCTGACTAGAATGAATGAGGAAAATTTTGATCAATATCGACATTCGCAAGTGGGTGCGCCTACAAGTTTTGCGTTGAGACCCAGAAGCGCAGGAGAGAAAATGAATAAAGCACTTCTTACGCGAGTCGACGTCCCGCAAGGATCCACGCGGGACGCGTCATTCTTCGCTTAGACTCATAGTTGCGGCGTTCGCGTGTGTATGAAGCTGGAGATCCTTCGGAATGAATGCGTATTGCGTGCGGGGAAAACGGGGCTAGCAGCTCTACTGACGGATGGGATGAGCTCAGACGCGCATTTGGTTTGGAAGCCTCCGGACACGTGGGGACAGTGTATATCCTACGAGAATGAGCGAGGGTTCAGCAGCGAGGGACCGATTGACGTACCGTGAGCCAGCGGTCCTCGCGTACTGGGACTGAGATTTGGCAGCCGGAGGCGGGGCGCGCTAAATTTTCTACGCAAGACGGTGTGAGCCTCAAGTGAAAACAGAAGATAGCGGCCCATTGGAGCGCCCGCATACACTTGTTCCATCAATCAAGATTCGCGGGGATTTTGTTGCTGGCGGAGAGCGCTTCGCCGAGTACAGAGATAGACGCGAGAAAAGACTTACGATGGGACCCAAGCCCCTCCGGCGGATTGAGGATCGCGCGCTTCACCGCCGAGTCGCCGACATCCGCGTCACAAGCGCCCACAGCGCAGGCCAAGTCCGAGAAGAGTCGGCAAGACCATATTAGCATGATGCCGACGGAAACAAACGCGTTGAAGGATGCGCAGGCGCGCGGTAAATGGGCAGAGAATAACTGGTAGGCAGCGGGCCGGCCCGGATAGCCGTGATCCCGTTTGTGAGCCCGGCTATTCCCGACTGTAGCGGCGATATGGGAGATATGTTGGAAACCGTACAAGCTCCCGCAACCTGCCAATATGCTTGCGGATATGTCTTCCATGTGGTTGAAACAGTAAAAATCCATATGGCGAAGATGAAGGCAGGGCCCGCAATTGTAACTCCCGGGGAAGATAAGATGTAACCTGGATGGTTGAGATGTAAACTGATTGCAAAAAATATGTAGATGTAGTTGAAAACCCTGTATCCAAGCAGAGGTTGTAATCAATTATTTTTTGCACAGTATGTGTGCCATACTAACGGCGCATTTTGGAAATCTTTCCATGCTCCGCTCCTGAGCTTGAACTACTGGACCACTTTAAATGATAGAATGTCGCGCAACGCTCACGGTGCACTGATCGAGTCGTTAATTGGGCTCTGTTGAACCACGATGGAGTATATAAGCAGCGAAACTTTCTCAGTTACACGGAAGATTTATTTGGGGCCGCTTCCACCCAACATTAAGCAATCAATACAGTCCAATCGGGGCTCTTCACCTCCCAGGAAGCGCCGCTCCAATACGGCTCTCAAGATTTGTCGAACGCGTGCAAGCTTAGTCCTGTTCGAGAGCAGGTGCATCGACATCCATTGACGCGTCTTCGACGATGAGGTGTTGCAACGGATGCGCCCACCGGGCGGCCGGCAGGGTGACGCTCGTCACAGGTGAAGCAGGAGGATGAGCCGGGGATGAAAGATCCGCACGGATCTGGGCCACCTCCGCGCGCAACGCGCGCATCTCGTCGCCGAGCGCGCCGAACGTCTCAAGGAAGCGCGCTACGAGGCCTGGCTCCGCGGCGCGCTCGAGGTCGTAGCTGGAGACTGACATGGTGTTAGAAGCAGGGACGGCGACGGAGGCAGACGAGGGCGGGGATACGGGCGAGAAACGCGGGTCGGATGTGAAGGTGGAGAGGGGCGCAGGAACAGTGGGAGGCGCGGGTGGTAGCTCCGGTTGTGTCCCAGTCGTGGGCGGGAAGCGTGCGGTGGAGAGTGGGGGTGGGATGGGCGACGCCGAGCGGGAAGTCTCTCCAGATTCGATTTGAGATTGTGTCCCCGAGCTCTGCCGTCGCCCGTACGCGCGCGACGCCGACGACTCGACAGAACGCGCGCGGTCCACGGGCGGTGGCTCCGACTCAGGGGCCTCCCGGTACAGCAGCTGCAGGTCTTCGTCATCCCAGTCAAAATTGTCGGCGTCCGCACTGGCAGACGGAATTACCGTATCGATGATCTCCTGTTTCGTGTGCACCTCGTCCACGTCCATCGACATGCTGCGCGTTTCGCCGACCAGCGCTGGATCGACATCGTCCGGCCCATCCACACGCATTTCGTCGGTAGACGGCCCGCGAAAGACAGCTCGCCCAGGCGCGAGGCTGCCCATTGTCGTCGGCGTAATCTTATGAGGCTCGATTTTTGACTTGCCCACTACCTGTTACCGATAATGAGTACTAGTCAAAAGCACCGTTCAATTACACAAACATACCTCGGGCTCCACAGGACTTCCCATTTGGTTTTGCGATGCAGTATCCGTTGCCCGGGCGGGCCACAGCTCGGGCATCTCCTGCTCGAACCGCTGATTAATCAGGCATGTGCAGGAACCAAGCAATCGCACCTCTGTTGGTTCGGAAGGGTCCTTGCACTTTCGAATATGCGCAGGGATTAGAAAGACTTTGGTGATGATAGGGGTAGACATACGCTGGAGGCGCTCAACTGCGACGCCGACGCCTCGCGCGCGTGACGTTGGGATGGTAGGTGGGATTGACCAGGTCGCTAAGAAAATCGTCGGCCACAAGGCTATCGAGCAAGACTCACGCGAACGCGTGACGGAAACGCACCGGAGCTACCTCTACAGGCTTTTGCATGGAGCTGGAGCGGAATGGGTTGTACTCGCGGGCGCGGAAAGAGATAACAATCGTGGGTGTGGAAGGAGGAGCGGCGGAGAGGGCGGGCTTCTATCTGTGGGGATCAAAAGGGATATAGATTCAGACACAGCGGAGTACGTACGTGAACGACAGGGACGGCGGCTTCGGTTTTCTTTGCGCGGTGTCGCGCTGGGATGGGGGCGGGGGATGGCGTAGATCCCGCAGGATTGATACTCGCGTCTGCTGTGGGTGCAGGTAGGTTTGTCTGTGCGCCAAGTTACTATCAGAGATGCCGAATAAATGCATGGAAGGACCACGACGCACCGTTGCCGGTTCATCCCAAACAAATGTGGCCGCGTTCTCGTCAACGACGAGGCCCGCCATGAATTGTTCTGCTGTAATCCCATTCGCGACCTCTGCCTTCGATAATGTAAAGCCTTTGTGGCCTTTCAATACCCACTGGCCCCAACCTTCGGAAACATTTATTATAAGGATGTAAGTGGAAAGAATTCAAAGGACTCACCGAGCTTCAGAACATCTGTCTGGAACTCCTCTTCCCCGAACTCGCGCCAAAAATCCCGGACAAATTCATCCCGCATGATCAGCCAGTCGTACCAGTACCTTCTGAGCGCCCTGTCAAACTGCGCACAGCGCCACCCGCGCTCAATGGCACCGTCCTCCTCCATCTGCAAGCGCGCCTTCTCCAGTAGGACTGCGCACAGCCGCGCGATGTGCAGGATCTCGAACTTCGTGTTGTCCCACTCGCGCTGGCGAATCGCGGCGTCGGCCGTGAGGACGAGCTGCAAGCTCGTCCACTGGAAGCGCGCGACCCAGAGCAACGGCAGACGATACCCGCGTGGGAGGTCGACCTCGCTCCCGTCAACGCAGCGTACGGCGACCCACGGATCGAGCGTGCGTGTGCTGCGCGGCGGAATACTGAACGCGTGCGCGCACAGGAAGCGCATGATTGTCATGTCGTGCCATGCTTTTCCAGCCGTGCGTATGTAGGGCAATTCGTCGGGATGGCGCCAGCTTCTGGGAGATCGGTGATTTGCGACAGGCAGTGGCGTCGGCACGGGTTCGCGCTTGACGACGGGCGCGGAGGCGGATGCGGCGGCGGCGGCGGCTTCAGCTTCCTGTGCGGCAATGGCTGCGGCGCGTACAGACGCCGCCGTGCGCACCCCGCGGCTCAGGCGTTGCCGCGCATCGAGCTTCGGGCGCCGAACGGGGGTGGAGACGACTTTGGGCATTAGGGACTGTCTGCCAGTGTCTGGGCACGATCAGAGCTGCGAAAGGGTTGAGTGAGAAGTCTCGTGTACAAGCGCACCAGAATCCGTGAAAGCCCTGTGGGGGCAGGACTCGATACCCGGCGCTCTGCGAAGGGAACGCCAGAGAGAGATGAGTGGATGGAGAGAAGTGTCCAGAATAAATCAAGACCAAACACGTTCCTCCCCAAAAAAAAACGATGAGAATTGAGAATTTATTCAATTTACTATGTACTACAGATCTAGTTGAGCTTCGTTTTCCATAGTACAGATCTAACCATGCAAGAACAGATATTCCGCGACCCATCGATGACATGCAATGATATGGGTCATGGGCTGAAGTACGACGTACTTGTCGCTCCCGCTCGCTCCTAAAGTTAAACCTTCGAAGACCAATCGAAGATACTCATACAGGACACCCCTTTCCACCCCAGAATCCTGTGAAAGCGAAATTTGGTCAACCGTGGCGCGGGGAAGGCTACACGACTCCCGGTAAAAAAACTGACGGGTTTTGGCCAGGCGATCAGCGACCGATATGGGAGAAATTGCCAGACATACACTCACCGTGAGCTCTCCCAGCCGCAGCGCATCCGTGACGCTACTAGACAGGAATCGGGCCAAGTGCGGCGCCTGCTGGACTGGCTTCAAAGCAAGCCATGCGCTCGACCTCGGGCGCGCTTGGTAGGTCCGCATTGTGTCCAGGGCAGCGGGAGAGATGCGCCTCCCATATTCACGGCTTCCAGATGTCGAGTGCGGATGCGCGACGAGGGGCAGCGCAGGGGACGAAGGGAGGGAAAGGGAGAAAGTGATGTGGCAGCCCGGGCCGACAGGCTCCGAACGTCACATCACCCAGTCACCTCCTAACCGACAAAAATCATGGATGCTCCTCCTCCCGGCACAGCGCACGTCAAGCCCGAGTACGCTGCTTTTCGCTGATCTAACCCCACTACCTCACGCACTGCCTACCAGGTTTCTGCTCCCGATAAGCACGGCGGCGGTGCTACATGACGACGACGCCGCCGAGGGCGCAACGGGTCTTTTGCGCGGCACGGGGGTGCGTGGCGAACGGGAGGAGGATGCGTTGGATAGGGATGGAGGTGCAGCCCCCGCGCGCACGAAGCGCACGAAGGCTCAGAAGCGCGCGCAGAGCGGCGCCAACAAGGGGTGGCGCTTCGGGAAGGTCGTCGACGGCGTGGACCTGTGCTTCCACGTCGCGGCGGGCGAGGGCTGTAATCTCGGGGAGCAGTGCGTTCTCAGTGCCTTTTGTTTTTTTCTTGCAATGACGATGGAGGGCGTAGGTGTCGCAACAACCACGACGTCCGCGCGTACCTCGCCGCGAAGCCCCTCGACATTGCGTTCCCGCGTACGGAGGACGTGCAGCACCTCCCGCTTCCGGGAGCGATGGACGTCGACATTGACTTGTATGCTGCCCGCCCGCCAGTGTGCCCCGTGTTCGAGGAGACGGGGGAGTGCAGGTGCGCTGCGCTTGCCCCACCTCGTCATTTATCGGTTGACGCTTTGCGCAGGTTCGGGTTCCAGTGCCGGTTCATGGGCGCGCACACCCGCCCCGCTCCGCCCGCCCCCTCTCCTGCTGATGTCCCATTCTCCACCGATGACTCCGCCGCCGACAAGGACAGACCCGAGCCCGGGCTCCACCTCGAGCTCGTAAAAGACGCCGACAAGCTCGCGCGCACAATGCTCACGAATGCGGAGGCAAACCGCGTGAGTCCTCACACGCTCAAGCTCCTGCGCACGAAGAAGGTGCGTGTTCTTGTACCTAATTACACGCCGCTCTCGAGGCTCATACACGCGCGGCAGTACCCCTTCCCACCACGACGGCGTACCAGAAGGAGCTTGCCGCGCTCGAGAGTGGCGCCGAGAATGCAAGATCGACGCTGGGCGCAGCCGCGCTCGTATTTGCGGAGCCGGGCCAAGAGGACGACGTCGCCATGCCCGCTGCTGCCACCTCTGCGACTGAGCCCGAGGGACTCCCTCCAGCTAGTCCTGCGGCCGCTGAAACAATCAGCGAAAGCACAGCGGTGACGACCGACGCAGACGCGCTCATCGACCAGCGCACCGCGGGCGCCGCTCCGCCCGACGCGGTGGACGGGCGCGTCCGCTTCCGCGAGAAAAACAGACTTGATTGGGCGGGGAAGACCTGTGGGTGCTGTTTTTACGTTTCATTTTTGCCCAGCCATCCAGCCGTAGTCGTCATGCGCGCCCCGCAACTCTCCCCTCGCTTCAGTCTGCTACCACGTCGCCGCGTCGCGCGTGCTACACCTCCCGCATGCGCACGATGCTCCCTGTCCCCATCCCCAGCCCCCTCCCCGCGCATCTCACTCGCCGTGCCCCTGTCCTCCCTATCTCCCATCTTGTCGATTATACTTATCTCGTCCAACGCAGACCTCGCGCCGCTCACGACCGTCGGAAACCTCGTTCGTACCGACCTGCTTATCCGCACAAACTCGCCGGTGCTGACAACCGGGGATCATGCAGCCGTTTCGGCGCTTGTGCGTTTCTTACGGGGCGGATATCACTTGTGGGGAGAGTGCGTGTTTCCTCTTTGTTATCGTTTCCGCCGCTCGTTCGTTCCTTTCCGCCCTCCTCTCCGCTATCTCCTGCGCTTCCATTCTTATTCCGTCTCCGACATCTCGCAACACCCTCTACTTACATATGTCGTTCTTACCATCGGTCTCTTCCGTCCGCAATTCTTCCTATGCTGAAAGCCCTGCTCCCGCCCTGCTGCCACTACTTTTACTCCTGCCTCCCCGCTCCGCTCTCCCCCTTCCCCGTTTCCTCTTCCAAAATCTACGATGCTGCGATCTTGCAATCGCGTGATGTCCCTCTCTTCTCTCTGTTATGCCCCTTGCCCTGCGTTCCTCTGTCCTTCTCGCAGTTACGCGACGGTTTCTCTCGATTGTATTCTCTTTTTGATAGTCCGCCATCCCTGTTCCTCTCCTGCACATGTGAAGCTGACAACACGGCAGTGGGCCTCGCCACGTCGTTTCTCTCCGGCTCGAAGGAGGAATGGTCCCTCGTGCGGCGCCACCCTTCCGAGCGCACGTTCGGCGTGCAGCTCGCGGGGAGCAAGGTCGCGAGCGTCGTCGCCGCGGCGGAAGCACTCGCCGGCGAGCTCGGCGATGGGGTCGACTTTGTTGATTTGAACTGCGGGTGTCCGGTGCGGTTTTCCTTCTACTCTAGCTGGCGTGGCTGCGCAATTGCGCAAGCTTCTTTGCAGTACTCTGTCTTTTACGATATGGCTAACATCATCGTAGATTGACTTGGTCTTCAAGACCGGCTCGGGGTCCGCGCGTACGTCCTCTTTTTTTTTTCCCCCGCCGAAGTGCTTAAGACTTACCCCACCGCAGTGCTTGACAACCCGAACCGCCTCGGGAAGCTCGTGCGCGGCATGTCCCGCGCGCTCGGGGCCGTCCCCGTGACCGTGAAACTGCGCGCAGGCGTCAAGGACGGGCGCAACACCGCGCACAAGCTGATGCCGCGGCTAGGGCCGGAGTTCGGGGCGGGTGGGCTTACGGTGTGTCACGTTTCCGTTCCTCCGTTCTATGAACTGCCCGCTTTCGCTTGTGGAAGCCGGCGCCAAACCCCGCGCACGCTTATGAACTTATTCATTGGGATTGGAGTTGTGTCCGGGGAACTGATCGTCTGTTCTAGCTGCACGGAAGGTCCCGGCAGCAGCGGTACACGAAACTCGCGGACTGGGCGTATATCAAGGAGTGCGTTGACGCGGTGCGCGCGCGGGAAGCGGATGAAGACCGTGAGTTTCTGTTCTGGTCATCTCTGCCTAGGTTCCTTAGCTCTATATTCTTCGATACATCCTTATTCTTGCGTCCTCCGTCCCCAGTCCTCAAGCGATCCTCGATACCTGATACTCCCTCAATCTTTTGTTTTTTTTTTCTTTATGTGTTGTCCTAGTCCCTGTCCTCCCTCCCTCCTCTTTTGACATTCATATCCTCTCGTCCCTAACCTTTTGCGATCTACGTTACTGATCTACTACCCAGTTCCGCGCGTGCCGATCTTCGGCGGCGGCGACGCGTTCTCCGCTGCGGGCTACTGGGACTGCGTCGCGGCGAGCGCCGTCGACGGTGTGATGGTCGCGCGCGGCGCGCTCATCAAGCCGTGGATCTTCACCGAGATCAAAGAACACCGCGAGTGGGACATCAGCGCGCGCGAGCGGCTCGAGGGCGTGCGGCGGGTGCGTCTTCTTCCCCTCTCCCTTACTTCGTCTTCCGTGCACTGACACGAGCTTGGGGGTAGTATGCGGAGTACGGGCTTACGTGCGTCTTCAAATATCATTCCATTCATCTCAACCTGATTTCCGTCCCAAGGCACTTCGGGACGGACACGGCGGGCGTCAACTCGGCGCGGCGCTACTTATGTGAGGCGCTATCGTTCCAGTACCGGTACGTGCCGATCGGGATCCTGGAGACGCTGCCGGCGCGGATCAATGACCGGGCGCCCGCATCTCGTGGGCGGGACGAGCTTGGTGGGTCTTCAACGAAACGACTTACCTTTCTGGTTTTTTTTTTGCTCCGTCCCACCTTCGTCCCACCTTCCCCTACACTTCAGCTTTCTGCATTTCCATCACGATCCCCCCTTCGTGCGCGCCAAACCCACCGATCTATCAACCCTCCCTATTCCTCCTTCTCTTTCACACGTCCGGGCTCTTACGACTCCGAGTTCCGACTGCTGACGCCGCGCAGAAACGCTCCTCGCAACCCCCACAGCCGCGACTGGGTGCGCATCTCGGAGATGTTCCTCGGGCCCGCGCCCGCGGCTTGGAGCTTCACGCCGAAGCACCGGAGTAATGCTTACGAGAGCCAGGGCCAGGAGGATCGTGGGGAAAGGGGGCAGAGTCTAAGATGGTGATTGCTTTCTTGAGCTAAGTAGTCGTGTACGTATTAGGGAATAGAAGATAGTGTACTCTAACCCTAACGGTTCAGCCGTGGAGCAGTCGTTCCTTTACTGCTTATTAGCCCCCTCGACAGAGGACGTTGAAGTAGTTCTTGGATCTCTGCCAGTGACCTTGCATGATTTTATCTATATTGTTATCTACTATCGCCGACTGCCTATCGAGCCAAACGGCCTTCCGAGCCACTTGGCCTCTATACGACTTCAGCCGCTTTTTCGTACCTCAACCTCGCTCATATATTGGAGGACATGTTGAGACGCACCTGAGTACAGATTTCTGGGCAGATTGATGGTGTTGCCGTGATGCTGTGCCGGCTTTCGGACCGGAGGGTGCGGGAGAACACGGGTTTTCTTATTTTAAACCACCTCGTTCTCCACGACCACTGCACCTCTTGACGCCGCCCCGGGCTCATTCTATTCGTCTAGTGTCTGGCTACACTCCGAAACCGTTTACAACCCTCTGGCCCTCTCTCTACCCACTCTGTGCCCAAGATATTCTGAGTTTGCGCACTGCTTGGCAGTGTTTGTTCGGCCTCTCCGGGTCTTCTCATGCATCCCTGCAGGTCTATTCTCTGTTCAAATTTTTTTTTTTGATCCCCCGGCTTATATCATGGCTCTCCCAGTACTCGGTCGGCGATAGCGGGCTGGAGGCGAACACTGACAACAGAGCCATACATACCTGGCGCACCACGGCCCATGGCTCTTATCCAGGCACAAATTTCTTCTTTAACATCAACATACAGGCCATTAATGAATGCCCCCGAGAGCCACGGTGTTGCCTGAACCAGTCTATAGCACTTCCGGTGTTTAGAGGGAGGCAGACGAAGGTATTCCCACGCCTGGCTCGGATCACCGTTTTCGCCATTTTTGGACTTGCCGCGGTAAAGTATTCGCTGAGCCATCAATTCTTCACCAAATCCTGAAGTCCGACATACATTCCACTCATACAAACCTAGACTACATTTCCGCACGCCAGAAGCCTCAATCACCGCCCCTCTTTGACCTCCACAAATGAAACAGCCTCAAGGTGGCTCGATAGCCAGTCAAAGGTAGTATGTTCTGAACGAACAGTATACATACTCAGGCTGTAGAGAACACGAATCGCAGGACAGCTTCCAACAGACTTGAGGAGCCAAACCCATTGAGTGGCAGTGTTGGTGTCCGTGCGTCACCTCGTGGCCCAACTAAACAGCTCATGTATATCCTATGGTGATCCCTGCAAATTGAGCCCAAAGATTCAAACAAAAATGAATGAAGCGCGCCTCGTCGCCGCCGGTGATGACAACGAGAGATCAGCGATCTGATGTCATCAATCTTTTGCCGGACGGTGCTCGGCATGTGCCGGGTAAGGCGTACGGATAGCGGAGGGTCGAATAAGGGCCTCAGCATTGGTTATAGGACAATTACCTATGGTGGTGAGTGCTAGTGTATGGGGGTAATACTGTAACATTATTACTGGTAAAATCAGGAAATTTACACACCTCTTTTCACAGTTGTACACACCCCCTTCTCAAACACACACAACTTGTGGTTTACAGGTACAGAAACTTACACCATTGAAAGTAAACCAAAAAAAAAACACTAGTCAGAGATTCCAAAAGAAACACTAGTCGTTTGGTGTCAATTGTTATTTGACACACCTAGCACAGTTGGGTGCTTTTGTTACATATGTGGTTTTTCTGGGATTCACACCTAGCATTCCAAAAGACATTCCCTAGAAATCCCCAAAGATACCAGGGGTACTTGGTTTTATTAGGCATAATCTCCTGGGACATAAATACATCAGATCAATTGGCTCGGGTCACATCACATGCGGCTTGATTGCTCCCACATCCAAGGTCTGCTCGGAGTCTGGAGCCATCTGCGTGATCTAGTTGAAAGCATCAGAGACAAAGCCGGAGGACTATCCCTGCTATAGATGATAGTACTCTATGGTTCAATTGTTTCTGCTCATACTCCTATATGGGTGGCTTGGTTGAAAAGGCAGCTGGAATGCTGTGTGGATGCCGTGTTGATGCCGTATCAGCGGCTTTGATGTGATCTGATGGCTGACATCACTAGTTACCAAGGGAAGGTATAACCTGTGTGTTTATTTTTCTCAAGGGGAAAGATGCATGTGTATATTTTGCTGTTGAAAGCAGGTTGTGTATTTGTGAGTATGGCAACCAGTGTCTTTTTTTATGACGAGGCTGGGGTATGCATTTTTGACATAACTTGGTATGTGTTGATTTTGAGCTTTGAGTTGAGGGTGTGTAAGTATCTTTGGCGTGTTACCACCTGTGTTATCCTTTGTGAGTAGGGGTGTGTAAACTCTTGCTCATATATGGAACCTTGTGTATTAAATGACAAAATATGCCAAGGCAGTGTCAATTTGGATGAAAAATCCCCAAGTAGTGTAAAAAATAATAATGTTACACTATTACAGCCATAATAGTGTAAAGTGGCGCAAGCACAAGTCAATCCCCGTGCAAGTCAAACAAGTCAACCCACCCAAGTTCAAACTCCGCTTGGTGCGCAAGTCAATCTGCCAAGTCAATCGGGTAAGCCTCCTGCGTCCGGTTTACAACGTGAGCGCTGTTAATTTGCTCTAGTGGTTCTGAAAGCCCATTTATGGATGCCATAAGCTCTTCACGGACCGTCTCCGTTACTGCTGGGTCCTCGATGACTGAAACAATTTGTCGGACAGCCCCAAGCTGGTGCGCGCTCCGCTCAACGGCCGGAAGTTCGGCATTTGGAAGGGAGTCCACTATGAATTGAGGTTGTGTGCCTCCATGAGGAAAGTGTGAACGGGATCTGCGTCCATGGTAGGGGGGGGGGGGGGGGGGTGTATTTAATTATACTCGTCAGGTCCACAACATGAACGACGAGTCTACGGAAAGTACACATGTAGTACTGTAAGGGTGGCTATCCTTACAGAATTCCACAGGATACTAACCGAGCACACACCGATTCCAGGGGTTAGATCACGCAAGACGCTGACCAAATGTGGGCTGGCTGGCCTTTAAAGGCTGGACCTCCGGCTGTAACCTCGTGGGACCCTGACCTCCAACAAAATAATTGTTGCAGTACGGGAGGAGTTCCCTCCTCCCAGGCAATTCCCCAGAGTCCACCAGCACACAAAAAGCTGTCACATGTCGTCCCTTTGCACCGTGCATGCGAGAGGCCGCCGCAATTCTATGTGCTAGGCACAGGTGCATCCACACAGAGCATGGGTGTGCCATCAAAAATCTTCAGCACGTCGTAGGCCAGTTTGGCGAGGAGTGGTGTGATCTCCCTGCGCGGCAGGATATCACGGAAGAATTTGAGGGGGTTCATCGGGTCTAAAGTGTCCTGAAGCTCCGGCAGTTCAACATAGATCTTCGTCAGGAAAGTGTCCCGGATTAGTAGGAGTTCTGGATGCTGACAGTTGAACATTGCATGCGCCGGGTCTTCAACATAAATGTAGCAGAAACGGCAAAGACGCCACTCTCGCGGGACAATTCTCTTGCCGCGCTCTTTCCATCTGCGTCGCTCAATTGCAAGGGAATGTCCAGATAGAATCATCTTTGTGAGAGCGCGTCGGTGAGCCGAGGATTTGACTCGAAGGTAGTGGCGGAAGTCAACACTCTTCTTGATCAGTTTGTTGCTTTCCTTGTCGACTTCCAAGCGTCCAACGAGAAGGTCCCGGACGCGGGAAGAGGCTCCCAATTCGTCGTCGATCCAGGAGTCCATGGATAGTTTGACATTCTTAATAGCCATTTCCACGGACTGAACTGTAACATCCGACGAAATATCAATCTCCACCGGAATATGCAGTCGAGACAGCACAATTCGAAGATCGTTTATCCACGATACTTTCTGAGCACGGGCCAGCGTCACTGAGTCTTGCAGCGCGTTCCAAGCAGGTCGTTCGTGATCCAGTTGTAATCGATACAACAGACTCTTCAGGGCTAGATAGATTCGGCGATATTTAATCGGCCATATCCCTGTCTCAGAGAACAGAACAGCCTTCATTGACCGTGAGCCGAGCCCCAGCATGCGGCGAAGAAACATGTTTTGAATTGATTCAAGCATTTTCAGGCTCTTGCGGTCAACATCGAGGCAGACATCACATCCGGCCGTAAGGTATGGATCTACACGGGCCATATAGAGTGTTCGCGCGTCCCAGGCTGGGATGTTACCAATAAACCGGTCGAGTCCGAGGATAACGTTCGCAATAACCCGTGCTTTTTTTGCTTTCACTTTGTACTGCTCTCGCCAGATAGATTTTGCTCCCATTTCAAACCACACTCCTAGGTAACAGGCCGTCTTGACAAAGAAAATTGGGTGGCCGGCTAAGTGGAAGTTGGGCATGTCTTTCTGACGCAACCCAAATGCCTGGCACAGGCATTTCGGAATAGAGGTGAGACAGCCATTTTCGTTGCACCAGTGCTGGGCTCCGTTCAGGTGGCTTTGTAAGCCTGGGGAGCTTCCAGATGCAGTCATGATATCGTCTGCATGTTCAACATTTGTGATAGGCACTCCATTTAACTCAATATCTTCAGGATGGCATGCCAGGACGAAATCAGACATGAAGAGGTTCCATAGATGGGGTGATCCTGGATCGCCGGTCAGAATTCCGAGCAGGGACCTGAAGGCTGGTGCAAAGCGACCATCGAGCCGAACCATGTAACGAATTCGATCGTAGAGAACTCTCAACCACTGAATCATGGGCCCCGAAATTCCCATAGCCGCCAATTTGACCCACAGTGTTGATCTGTCGGTTGCAGGGAATGCATTCTTGAGGTCAAGATATGCAACATAGAGCGGTTTATTTGAGTTGTGTGCCTTGTCGATGAGACAGCTGAGGACGAAGACATTGTCATTTGTTCGGAGGTGCTCCTGAAAGCCGTTCTGGGTAACTGGCACAACACCGAGGTCTTCCGCCGCTTCCCGGAGTCTTCTGTCAATAATCAATGTAAGCATCTTGAGCATGCAACATTCGAGCGCTATGAGGCGGTAACTCGATGGGTCTGTTGGATCTTTGCCTTTCTTCAAGATTCCAATGAGCAGCGCAATCAACCAGAGCCTAGGCATGTCGCGGTTCCTGAGGCAGTACAGAAAGAATTCCAGCAGCTTTTCATTCGGAATGGCTAAGCAATCCTCGTGAGAGAAGTCATCCACCCCAGCGGAAGCATCTATTCCATGCTTCTTTATATGACGCTTCATCCATTCAACATCTTTGAGCGTAATATCACGCGTACATGACTGGCGTGGAGTCGTGTCTCTCTGGTCTTCAGTGAGGTCGCTCGCCATCCGGCATGATCCGGGCCTGGAACGCGAGCTGTTCTTGATTAAACGAAGGGGGGGTGACTTCTGGCTGGTTTAGTCGAGCTTCAAACTCCTCTGAGAGTTGCGTTACAGTAACCTTCGCTCTTTTTGGACGTGGGTCAGTGAGAGCGATACAGCTGTTTTGAAAAATGTATCCGGATTTTGATGGAGACTCCACTTCGCTTCGTGCTTACAGTTGTTTGGCAGTGAGTCTCCTTGGCTCCACAATTACGACAGAACTGGTACCTGTGTTCGGTCCCTTTGGACTCCATTATACCTGGGAAGTACAGCCAGTATCATTGCTCCTTCATGCCCCCTCAGGGCCCCCAGACTCAACCAAAACCCAATAAGTTGCTCAACGGTGTTGATTGAGGATGAGTAGTTGCACTTGAGTTGCACAGCCCCGCACAGCCATTGATAATACAAAAGTGGAGTGGGAAGCGACTCACTGTCAAACAACTGTAAGCACAAACCGAAGTGGAGTTTCTCAGAAAATCCGGATACATTTTTCAAAACAGCTGTAACAAGTCGAAGATTTGTTCTTGTTTCCACTTGTGCTTGAAGCTTTGCCCAGCCACGGCCCGGGGGGCCACCGCACCAATTGTCATGCGGAGCGTTGCCGCGAGCGAGCCCTCGATGAGCACGAGTGTGTCCGCCACTGCCTGCCGCGAGCAGGGTGTTCACGGCGAGTGCGGTGAGCGCGAGTACGCTGGGCACAAACGTGCGCGCGACAAACTTGGGGGCCGCGAGCGTCTAGGGATGGACACGGGTACCGGGTAAACCCGCGGGTTTGTACCCGCGGGTTTGTACGGGTACGGGTACGGGTCGACAATTCAGACCCGTGCTTGACCCGTGTACCCGACCCGTGTACCCGCGGGTTTTTTGCCTTATGAAAAATGATGTTTTTACTTGATTTCTACAGCGCCAGTGGAACGAGTCGGGCACCGCCTACTAGCAACCATATGTCAGCATCTTCCTTCCGTCGCCCAACCGTCGTCTCCTCTGTTGTGTCCGTCGGGGTGTCGGGACTTGATTTCGCATCAATGATTTGATGGCGGCATGCAGCCATAAGAAACCGTGATAGAAGCTGGTTGAGGTGCCGCATGATGATGCAGAGCTCAAGCAGAGCTCGATACATTGATAGATGATGGTCTTGTGAATGATCCATCATGTAGTAGCAGATAAAAACTGATTTTATTCACATAAAGATGCGGGTATACCCGTACGGGTTTTCTGACCCGCGGGTCCATCAACGACCCGCGGGTGACCCGTACGGGTTCTAGACCCGACCCGTATACGGGTACGGTTTCTACGGGTACGGGTACGGGTCGGTCCCGGTGTACCCGCGGGTATACCCGTGTCCAACCCTACGAGCGTCTACAGGACAGTGTTCGGTGCTCAGGGGACTTCGGCCCTGTGTTCACAATTCAGAGCGATACGGATTCGAGCGTGGTGGGGGACGAGACGGCAGGGCTTAGTTTTGCATAAACAGTCAGACTACCTTGCGCACATCAGATTCAATTAATAGTCGTTTCGTCTTGAGTGACTGTGTGTTACGCTTGATCGGGATGAGCCCTGCGATCTCCGGGCGTGGGCGAAGCGTGTGGCGCCCGAGAGCACGGGCGTGAGGTTGCCTGCGTGGACGCAAACAGCCGGCGGGACGGAGGCGAGAGTCGCTGTGGAAGTGCGACTTGCTTCGCTCGTCGCCTCCACGGAACTTGCCGGTTGCACGTGTCGGCCGAATGCGGTAAAGCCGAGCGGATCATTCGTACTTCCCTCTTACCTCCACCACTTCCCACCAATTCCACCGTCCGCCGCTCGTCTCACTTCTTGTACATACCCAGTTCCCTCCACACTCCGGACGGTCTTACTGTCCGGATTTCCACTCGGGACCTTTCAACACCCCTTGGTCACTGCGCAGCCTTCAAAAGGCAACGTCGAGCTGGGAACACGGTCAGGGTTGTCGGTTACCTCGAGAGTGCGCCGCCTTTCGCTTATTCTTCATTTTCCCATACGTCTCGGACTTCGTACTTTATTTGTAGCAATCCCGAGGCCCCCCGTCGGTTCGCAGGCACGCGCACACTCGGACTGAGCTGGGGATCGACCTTCGACTTGGACTGGGCACCCAAGTTCGACGCTGATGGGGGCAGCGCGTCTCCCTATTCGTCTTTGCTCAACTCCCGGTGTGCGCGCGCTCAAGAATCGACGGTCGCCAGAGGATTTACCACGGACTCTATACGTACGTCTACATACTTCTATGTTTCACTTTTCTCCCTGCGGGCTCCGGTGTCCCACGAGAACGGGAGCAGCCGTCCCCATCATGTATATAAGTCGCCTGGCCTGTTACCAGGGAAAAAATCTACGCTTTCACCCCCTTTCACACGAACGAGCAACAAGTTTCGAGCCAAGAGAAGAGCTAAGTACTTACCAAACTGCGCCACTGACCTCGTTTACCTTTAGATCCCCCTGTCCCGATCATCGAGGAGGGATACGCGCCCTCGACTAGAAGCAGGGTTTCGCACGACCTAGGCTACTCTCTGGTCTACCTACGGACCGCCTTTCTCTTCTTCAGTGGAGCCCACCGCGAGGGAGCCGGTTTTCCGCTGCTATAAACCCAGCTAAGTCACGAGCCAATATATTACTTCCTCCTTACAACCCCTTTCTTGATATCCTGTCGCCAAAATGGCACACGTTCCTACCACTTCGATACTCCGGGTTCCTATGCCCATTCCCCGAACCCCCAACGCTCCGTACTTTAACGGCAAATATCTTTCTGATTTCTTGACAGTGCTTATCCAACACGGCGCAAATGCGGGGATTACGGACCTCGATCTTCTCGTGCCGTACATCCTGCAGTACTCCTCGGACGAAGTCAAGGATTTGATTCGCTACCTTCCGGAATTCGACCCAGACGAGAGCGGCAAGACGTTCAAGAAGGCCAAAGAGTCGCTTCAACTTCTCTACGGCCAGGCGGACGAGCCGCCGAACTACACGGAGTCGATGCTTCGTGAATTTTGCCGAGAACAATCTGCTAAGTCTTCGTTTAAAGATAAGAAGCACATCGAGACTTACCACAAAGAATTCATGCAGATTGCGGGGCCGCTCGTAAAGCGGTCGAAGATTACTAGTAAGCAGCGCGACTATTACTTTGTAAGCGGCATTCCGTCGGTCATCAAAGAATGGTTCAACAACCAAGTACCGGAGCCTAATCGTAAGCGCACCGATCCTCCTTCGATCGCAGTGTCTATTGGTATTTTGCAGAAGCGCTTCGATGTGGATTCGCTCCTTTTCGAACCCTGGAAGGACGAAACGGAACCACGAGACCGAAAGGTGAAGTTTGACACTGACGGGAAACGTGTCGACTCTACCTCACAGAAATCGCGTCCGGCAACTCCGATCCCGGCATCAGCTAGTCAGGCCCCAGCAGCGGCCACGAATTCCGTCGGCGACTTGGCAAGGCTACTCGAAAACCTGAGCCTTCACCTAGCGGTAATGAAGTCGAAGAATCAAACTCCGGCGCCCTCGGGAGCGTCTGGGAGCGGAGCCGCAGATACCTCGGCGGATTACATGCGTCGTTGTTTCCTTTGCGCTAAGACCGGAACTCACCCGTTGCATCCATCTAGGTGTCCGGAGGCGAAATCGCTCATCGAAGCGGGGTTGATCAAGATGGACCCTACGACGCGGCGACTCGTCATGCCCGACGGAGCTGATCTGCCTCGCATTCCCTACGGGTTTGTAGGCGGAGTAGCAGATTTCATTCGCGCGGAAGCTCGGGAAAAGGCGCAAACCACGGCGCACACGCACACGATGGGACTTTCGTACGGGAATGAGCCAGTTTTAAAAGGAGACGTATTCGCAGTTTCCTCTATCGGCTACTCGGATTATTATGCTGACCCAGTGACGCGCTCAGGGAAGGACACCAATCGATTCGATCCAACACGGAAGCCCGATGCGAAAGGTAAAGGCAAACAGGTAGAGCGAGACCGGCCCCCGCACTTGCCTCCTAAGCAACCTACGCCCGGTCCTTCGCACGAGCCGCAACCCAGAGAAGCTCCGATCCCGCCACCGGCCCATCCGGTCAACAGGCCGGACGGGTGGAAGGGCTCGCTGCCGTCGAATTCGAAGCCGCGAGACGATGTCGCGATGAAAGATGTCCAGAAGAAAACAGATAAGCCTTCCTACCATTTTACGTCCGATATCCAAGAACTGGCTGGGCATGGGTAAACTGACGTTGTGACGTTGTAACCGGCGCAGATCGGCGCTGCATCGACGCTGCATATTTTGCCGATTGACGTTGATTGACGTCGATTGCCGCATGCAGTGTCACACTGACGTTGTGTCACTACCTATTGACGCAGCCCATCGTCGCGCGGCGCGCGCATTGACGCTGCACTTGCAAATTTCTTAGCGCAGAGGCGCCTGCCGCTGCCGCTGGCTGCCGTGTGTGACGATAACTGGTGCCTCCTGCCGGCGCACGCTCCCACTCTGTGACTCCTCAAATGCCAACTTAACTTCACCCTGCATGTCCACCCGCCCAGCGCGCGGCGCCTCCGATACGCGAACGACGAATCCACGACCTTGGGGGCCGCTTCCGTTCTCCTCGCCGGGCGCAGGGCGCTGATGGGGGTAGATAACGGGTCTCGCCGACTCGGACCAAACTCGGACCCAGTGCAACCTGCGCTGGAGATGGTGTTTGGGTGAGAGGCCGCACAGAGGCCTGCCACTCCCCCGCCGCTCAGCGCGCACGACTTGGACTCGATATTGACAACAAGAGTCATGAATATTATTCAATGTGCTATACTTTACGTCCAGACCGAAGCTGACGGCGTCCACCGAGTACGTGAGTGCTAACTTGTTTCGTAATCGTCTTCTTCCTCCGTTTTGGCTCCGCCTCCCCATCGATAGGATCCTCACCTCGGGCACGCTTCGTCCCGACCGGGATGGGCTCTGTGGGTGCATATCGAGATTCGTCGTCGCGGCGGAAGGTATGCGGCCGATATTCTTCATCGTAGACTGCGTGCTCGCTCGTGAACTTCAACATGCGCCCGATCAGTTCTGCGGAGAGGCCTGGACCGGATACCACAGCAAACATGGCTTCGAGACCGGCGTTACCGTCGTGGGGGCAATGGACAACACGGGCATCCAGGAAATCACCGAGTAAGTCCCCGTTGAGATTCAGTGGCTCCTCCAATTGATGCTGAACCGCGAGGAGCTGAAGAAGTGCAGAGCCCACCCCGAGTACCCTGATGTTTCGCTCGGGATCCAGTAGGTCTGCCAGGCTGTTATGTTCCAGTAACTTGCCCAACGCGGGCTCAAGAACCGCTTCGAGCTCCGGCGTAGGAACTAAACCGAAGCTGCACATCCAAATGCCAGCGTTCCGGCTTCGCTCGATCGCCTTGCTTTTCTGGAAGTAGGCGTTGAAGTTGGCGACGACGGGATGGCTTTCATCAAATTTCTCGAGGATTTCCGCAACCGGGGGGACAGCCGCATCGAAAATAGCTTCCAGAGTTGGATTTGTGTGGTTGAAAGCGGGATCCAGGTAGCGTGGCATACGGATTTGGCCCATCTAGATTCGCTGATGAGTTTGAGTCAGTGAGACGGTAGCGGCGCGTACCTGCTGTGCGCTAAGCTGTACCTCTTCAATCTCCTGAAGAAACTTCCGCGACCGGTTGAATGTCCGCAACAGCATAACCGGCATACCATCGGAGCTCGCCGAGTCATAGACGGTCCCGTCGTTGCACTCGAGCCATCGAAACTCGTATTCGTCCCGCTTACCTCCACGATCGGCATGCCGTTTAACAAATCTTGCAGGGTACCATAGTACGCCGGCAGCCTTCCAGTCAGGGACGAGCGGGGACGGAAAGAGGACGATCTGATCTGGCCGGAATCTGGAGTTGAACTCAAGGTCAGCGGCTGCACTCCGGCACCCACATCGCTTCGAATAGCGCACCGATTAATGTAGGCGTAATCCCGGCATCTCTTGCAGATGTATTCGCTTTCCGGATCGTCCCAATCGATATCGTTGGGCAAGCACGCGATGTGAGCCCAAAACCTGCACTCCTGGCACTGAACTTCGTCCGGGTCTGAGTCCCCGTCTGGCTCCTGCATTCCGCACCCTTCGCAAAATACGGGGCACGGTGTCGTCGAGTTAGTGTCGGCAAAACTGATATCTGCGATAGCCCGCTGGGGATGGTTCAACCAAGGGGCTCCGTCAGCGGGCATTGCCGCGACAGCATCAAGAAATAGGGCTTCAATATCGTCGTTGTCCTCTTCACCTGAACCGACCGCTGGGACTTTTGCATTCAATGCGCCGATACCGAGGGATTTCCTGGGGGAGCTGTTTGAGCTGCGTGTTGTACGCTTTTTGGGGGATGATTCTGCGGCGTTCAAGATGTAGTCCAGATCCGGGACAGGCGCTCGCAGCCAGAATCTATCATCGTTCGGTATGCACTCCACCATTGGACGTTCCAGTCTGCACGCGGAAGGGACCCCGGTCTTGCTAGTGGGATCAACATCGAATCGCAGACCAAGCTTTTGAGCGTCGGCGATCTGTTGCCGTCGGAATGTCTGCTGAGCCTGCTCGCCACCAACAAGGTGGAACATCACCGCATACAGCTGGTATCCCGACGGGACACCCAGCATCGCCCGCGATGAACCAGTAAGAGAGCCACGCATAGCTGTTGCTCGATTTCGAACCGCGTGTCCCTCGTATTTCATGCCGTCGTAGTCAAAGACTTTCTTTCCTGTTGTAGAGAGATAGCGTGCAATGAAATGCTTCACTGCTTTGTTGCAGTAAACATGCCCAACGACGGTGTATTTGACGCCTGCATTAGATGCGGCAGGGTTGCTAGCATATGGCGAAAGTGAGCTGGGGATGTTCCAAGTGCTCGAGCTCGAGTCCGCGATCTCAATTGTGAAGACGATGGGAATGTTGAGAATGATGTTGAACTCAGTGGCGCTGCCGTCGCAAAATCGGGCGCCGTCCCGGGCATGCCAACAGCCAGCGAGAGATTGCGCTTTCGAGACGCGAATGAAGTCGTGGAACCATCTGCGCAGGTCACCGCCGTAAGTGCGGCAGAGCTCCTGGTGGACCTGGTAGATATTTCGGAGGCGAACCGGTGATACTTGATAATGGTCGTGCGATGATCCAGTGCAAGTTTTGAAGGCGACGGTCCACATTGAGAAGTACGATTTAGCGCGGTCCACTGAGGGCGACGCTTCCGGGACATGAGGAACACGTTGCCCAGAAATATGGTACATCCAGCCCTAGACGAGGCGCGCATGGGTTTTAGAACTGGAGAAAGTTGAGTTTGAATAGTACGCACAAAGATTGTGTTGAAACCAGTTGTTGATTCGACTGGGGTGTTTGGAACGTTGCATAGCAGCTTCCGGAATCCGTCTCGCTGTTTCCCTAACAAGGTGCATCCGCCGTCTTGGTATAACGAGAGATCGACCGACATGAGCCGGGTATACACCATTTGGCGCAGATTTTGGAGAGGATGATCGGCGGGAAGGTCGGAAAACATGGCATCCATGCCACGGTCGAAGTCGCGCGACGCTGCGGCGCAGATCAGAGTAAGACTGCAGTCAAGCCAGCAAGAATTCTGTTTCCACGGGTAAGATTTCTCGTATTCTGGTGTGTGCTTCTTCGGCTTTCTACCGAGGAGTGCTTTCCCCGTATCGGGGGGACGGCCATCGTTGGCGTGCTTAGCTGCTCTGAGTGTGGTCTGGCGGCGGGAGAACTTTGTGTACCCAAAGGATGCAGCAGAGCGCTTCCAGGGCTGCCTGTCGGGACCATAGAAAATCTTTACCCCATCTGAAGAGATGAGATGAGATGAGGTCCTCGGGATGCGCATAGAGCTTACGCTTCTGAGCCTCGGAAAGCTGGCTATAATACTCCGCAAACTTGTACAGCCCCTTGAGGCCTTCCAAGAGCGCTAGGAACTTTCCCAGAGCGGCGTAAATCTTCCAGTGCATCGCCTCTTCAGCGTTAGTAGTGGCGGGAAGTGAGTTCCAAAGCTCTAACGTCATGATGCGAAAGCTCGGAAAGAGCATTGACGCGTGCGCGGGGAGCATCCACCAGCGAATCCAACTCTCCGCTCGAGGAAAAGCCTTGATAAACTTGTTTGCGTGCAGATTGAATTCGTCCATGCTGTGACATTTGAGAAGCTTCTTTGCGTAGTTCTCGAAGATGTCGATTTTTGCGGGATCGACAATTGCACTGATCTTCTTCACCCGGTTGATCTGGTCCCGGAAGTGCTGGGCGCAACCCTTCAATAATTTGGGTGCGGCATCGAGCAGCTCGTCGATCGTGCGTTCGTTGGGAGCGTGCTCATGCCAGAAGTCGACAAAAGCCAGTATGAAGCCGTTTCGTTCGGCGGTGCTGAAATCGAGAACCTGTTGCGAGATTTGAGTACTTTCAGTGACGGCTGAATGGATGACCTACATTCGCAAATAAGTCGTCGCTGACCTCTAGGTTCCGCTCGGCGCATTCCTCGCCGATCCCTCGGAAGAGGTGGTAAAAGTGGATGCGATAATGCTCAGCAGTGCCGCCATTTGTCCAGCTCATCAACCCAGGAACCCAGCATTTTAGCGCCTCTGGCTCGAAGGTTGAGCTCACAACAAGCAGGTCGTTCTTGACCTTCCAAACGCCGTGGGCAGCGTCGGAAACGATACCGTTGATGGCCTCGTCGCCGATCGTGGCCTTGACCAAGCTCGCCGCCATGAAAGGTGTTTGCATGACAATGATCCCGATCTTGCCAAATTGCGCCTCGCGAATGAAGCCCGGGTGTTCCTCCTGGAACTTCGCGAACTGCCGGGAAAAGTTGACGCCGTTATTGCGCCCAAGGCCCGATCCCTTCAGAATTTTGCGACGCTCGTACCGGATGCGCTCGGAGTTGTACAAAACCGGGGTGATTTCCGCAACAGATTTCCCTGGGCCGTCGATCCCTGGACGGCCAACAAGCAGCTTCAAGGGGCCCGCCGTCGGATTGGCCTGGACAATCTGTCGCAAATCAGCTGTCTCCTTCCGGGACATGTGGAGGCGAGCTGTTGGACGTGGATGAGAGTGGAGGCCGCCGTTTTGATAATGTACACCGTGCTTGAACGTATGAAGCACAGAAACAACATGGCAGGGGATATGAGCGAGTGTTCCGCCGCAAGAGCATGAGACTTCGAGCTGCTTCCGAATCCCTGCGGCACGAGTCTGCGGACGAATTAGGATGTTGCATGCACGGCTTGTGCATTCGATGACACCCTGGCATTTACGCCTGGTGATCTTGCCGTCGTGCCAAATCTCAGCCTCGGGTGAGCCAGCGCCAGAGCCGCCGAGAGGCTCACATGCCCAATGGACACGGAGATTATCACAGGCTTCCGCCTCTTCCAGGGAAAACAGATGGGAATAATCGCCGTCCGGCCAGCCATCCCATTGTATATCCAAGTCGCCATCAGAAGTTTCGCGGAGACGGTGCGCCCGGTGACCGGAAGCTGCAGGAAGTGGCTGATGGTCCCGACGGGGGATAGATTGGCTTTTCGAGTGCAGCGGGAGCAAAGAAGAGTCGGTCCGCTTGGTGTATGGAGTAGGGCGAGTTCTGTATTGCTTTGTCGAGCGTTGAGGCAAGGACAGTGTTTTGGAGCGGGCTTTGTTTATTGTTAGAATGCGGCACTTGTAGAGCAATCATAACCGTACAAGGCATGCGACTCAGCTCGGGTCGCTCGTCCAGCGCTAGATATGCGTATATCTCGCCTTTCGCATTGTAGGCAGGGACCGAACCAAGTCCCAAGTCATCCAGCTCGTCTAGATTTAGTGAGTTTTCGGTAGCGGGTGCGCTTCGATATTCGACGCACACACTGGAACATCGGCTGGGTCGGATCCCGCTCCAAAGAGAGAGCGGGCAAATCGCCGGAGGAAACCCTGAAGCAGGTTTAGGGCAGTACAGATTGATTCTAGACTGACTAGGACTCACCAGGACCATGACGGACTCTTTTCGCTGTATGCAAATGTCAAGGGTGTTGCTGGGGGTCAGGGACGAGTCTAGTTTCAGAGGGACGATTTCAAAAATGTGACGGTGATCGGTCACCAAGCTAGAATATCTAATCTAATCATCGAAATCAGCATCGGGATCTGCCGCCCGTTCAGCATCGGATCCATCGAAGTCTTCTTGCTCATCGTCGCCTAGAGACTTCTGGGAGCTGTCTACCAGAAAACAATGAGCCCAAAGAATATGCCAGAACTGGGTATTTACTGTCACCGTACTCGCTCGCTTGCGGCATCTCGACAGAATTGTCTTGGACATGCTCATCTGGAAGTGTTGCATCAGCGTGAACACCCAACGAATTAAGATGCTAACCACAGGTATCACCTTTCGTCTCTATATCATTGGTTTGGACAAGTTCAACTGGGAGTTTGATGAACCCAGAAATGTATGAAAAACCTGCAGATCAGCTTACCGGCCGCATATTTGATGCCTTGCCACTCTGCGTCTTCGCCCGAAGATGAAGAACTGGACGAGTCCGAGCTCTAGAGCGGGTGAGGGTCTCGTCAAACAGAGTAATAGGAAAAGAGTGACCTCAACAAGATCGAGTGTCACCGGGAGTGTTGCAACAAACTCCGTGAATCCGAACGGCTCGTGGGTCCGGTATATAAGCGAATGGGTGATTCTGGAATGGGTGTGGTCGCCATGGTTGATAAAGAATGCCCCGCCACGGAACAAGAACACGGAGTAGACAATGCCGCAATGACGCAGCCGCAGTTGTCCTCCGCACACACAGAGTTTGCCCAGCTGTCTGTGGCGATCTACACCACGAACAGCCGGAGCAACCTTCATGGCAGCTAGACAATTCGGGGAGCGGCACTCCAGGACACCGATGCACTGGCGCCGTATCTCCTTACCCTTCTGCCATGTTAGCGCTGTTTTCGATCCTCGTCGCACTTTCAGAGATTCGCACGGCCAGTTCGTTCCCAGCTCGTTCGTATCAGCAAAGTTCCGCAGTGAAAAGTTGCACTGAAATGGTCCGTCAGGCCAGCCATCCCAGGTTCGCGGCGTCGCGATAGTGATAGGGGTTGGTGTGATAGATGCCTGTGCCGCAGGACCATACGAGAAATCTACAACGGACTCAGTTCAGCGAGCGTGCCAATGATAGAACTACCTTGTGCTGGGGAGCTCTGATCTTTTCCCGCCCTGTTCCGTACATCTGGGAATCATGTGAGTTTCCCGTAGTAAAATAAAGAAGAACACACCTGGGATACTGGGATTGCGCGAAACGGCCTCTCGACTATCTCGCCGAACGACCCTGACCATACCAATCAGCTGACCTAAATATTTGAAGTCACCCTCAGTGTTCGAGAGCCAGAATATGATCAGACCATGCCGATCGAAATATGGGACTAGATCACGATTCCCCTGGGCCGGAATGAGATTGTAGAGCCATAAGACAAGTCGCCAGAGTCTTGACATGTTTGTAGCCACTATAACGATGATTAGAGCCAGATATGTGAGGTCGATCATGGTGGTAAGAGGCAAGATGTAGTCAAGGAACAAAGTGGGCCAAATAGTCATGTCACGGCTCACAGACAGTGATGTTGCGGGCAGCAGCTTTGGCCTGAGGGCAGAAAGCCCCAGCTATTGGGCTTTGTTACCAAATCCAACCCAAGCCAGAATCACTGCGTGCCAGTGTGTCCCCATAAATAATCCTTTGAACATCAGTGTGTTTTTGTTTACGTTCTGATGACCCGACTTTGGACAGCAATTTCTGTTAATTCCTCTGGGCAAAATTCTACAAGCGATTAATCGGAGCCTCACGGGAGGTATGTGAATGCTCTGGAATTTTCTCGAAGTGTTTGTGCGATGGAATCGTGTCCCCATAATCCTTTGAACATCGGTGTGTATTTGTTTGTGTTCACATGACTGACTTTGGACAGCTGTCTCTGTTGATTCCTCTGGCCAAGGTCCGACAAGCTGTTAATCGGAGCATTGTGGGACTCTGATAGGGTTCTGGAATCAGTTTAACACGACTTTATGTGTAGGTTTGAGGCTGCGGCCATAGGTTTCACGGTAGAGGTGCTAAACACATATTCCATCGACCGGTAACTATTTTGTGAATAACTCGGTGAAGAATCTGATTAAGGTATAAAGGCGCCTGCGAGCACTTGTGTTGCACTCTGGGGAGTGATTCTGTCGGATAATCTCAAAAAATAAATATGAACACTCGGTTGAACGTCGGCGCAGATTGACGCACAGTGGCTGTGCATTGACGCAGGTGGCGATGAGCAGCGCACGGGCTTGTGTACTGTCCGCGGCCCATCTTCCGGGATTCATTGACCTTTGCATATCAAACACAATGTAACTGTGGTGTTACGGGGCCTCAGGTGCCAAAAAAATCGAGCTATAAAATTTTGTTAGTGTCGCCGGCGCTGCGTGGCTATGTCGTTTGATGATTGAACCGTGGAAAAGTCTGAACAAAGGCGCGGAAGCATGAAGCTCTCAGGGAGGCACAGAGGGAGCAGCGCTGCGATGGACGCAGCGGCGCTGAGATTGACGCAGCGGCGCTGAGATTGACGCAGATCGGCGCGGAGATTGACGCTGAACGGCGCGGAGATTGACGCAGGCGGCGCTTGGATTGACGCTGGTAGTCACATTGGCGCCGTGTCACGGCGCAGACTGACGCATGCAATGCTTTCTCATTGACGCTGCAAGCGCCGGTACTGACGTTCAGCGGCGCTGCACTGACGTTGCACTTTGACGCAGATCGGCGCTGTGACGTTTGTGACGCTGTTCATTGACGTTGACTGACGCTGATTGACGTTGCAACAACATTTATTTCCTGTCTTCAACGCCGTCAACGCTGGCTATTCAAGTGCATTTCGATGCTACATAATACAGTTACAATCCCTCTAGGCATCTAGAGTATTTACAAGTCCGAGGATGGCTCCAGCATCGAGTTCAACCACCGGCGCCAAAATTCATTGACGCAGACTGACGTTGTATACGTCAAACGTCAGTCCCACGTCAAAATCCCTTTGCCCGAACTGGCTGACCCGAAGGTTGTTTTCCAGAAGATACTGGATCTCAATCTATCGATTCCTCTCTTTCAACTCATCGGCTTGAGTCCCCAGCTCCAAAAGCTCCTTGGGGAATCGACGCGGGTACGGCGCGACTACGCCACTAAATCAGCTGAGTACTCCTTCCACGACTCTGACAGTATCGATGTCGATGCGTATGAGGTGGTGCGATCTGCCCATACACAAGCCATCACGAACCAGCGCCGCGCCTATGTCGAGGATCTTGATCGGCTGCCTGAGTTCCTGACGCGCTATAGCAATGCTGTTGCGCGCGTCCCGGAGAAGAGGTTCTTCGCGATGACCACGGGTTCCATGATGATCACCATCGGTGGTGTTGAGTTTACGGCCATGATCGATTGTGGCTCAGAGCTAAACCTGGCGGGGAAGTCTGTCCCCACGCGAGCGTCTTTAGCGGTTGATTTCGAGGGAATGAAGTGGTCCCTCAAGGGGATTCACGGCAGTCCCGAGCAGCTACAGGGATGCGCTACGGACGTCCCTATGCGCATTGGCAGACATGAATTTGCTCACCACCTCTTCGTTTCGCACCAGGAGCTAGGACCTCACGATATCATACTAGGGCAGCCTTTCTTGCAGTGGTTCGCCTCGCGAATCGACTACGAACGCAGCGGATCCGTGAAACTATACCTATGGAAGGACGGTGACAGGCAGCGGCCACCTACAGTGGTAATCTCGATTACTGACCCTTCAGATCCGCGGAACACGACGACAATCACAACGCGCGAGTCCCACCAACAACACCATTACCAGCGGGCTGAGTCTTTCAAGATCGAAGACGCGCTTTCGAGGAGACCCAAAACTGACTCAGACCTCGCCTATGACAACCAAGATCCGGAAGAATTCCTGGAAGCCTACCTCGACGCTGTTTATGGTGAGACTCGTTTTGCGCCGGCAGGAGCGACCACATCTACAGCAGCTAAGTTTCTGTTCGATTCCCTTCATGCTAAATACTCGAACGAGTTCATTTCTAGTTGGGGAAACACATGCGGCCGAGTGCCAATCTATAGGAAGTGTTCTGCGGTGATGGTGGAAGAGGAGTTAAGTGCCTTTCACTTGCGCCTCAATTCATTAGGGACTTACAGCCCATCCTCATCGCCTTCGACGAGCGCTAGCACATCGATTCCGCGCCAGCTGCCAGAGTTCTACGCTCGACATTCAACGGTGACGTGCACAGAAGAGTTTTCCTTGGGAGACGAGCTGATCACTCTAGAATATGAAGCTCCTCTAGATTTTACTCAAAGTACCCCCCTGCCGAGCGCATCACTAACCTTTGCTGGCCACAAACACGGCAAACGCGATCGAGATGGTCCGGATTTCTTCAAAGAACTTCGAGAATTCTTCACTTCGGGGGTCTATCCTTCGAGGTATCAAACAAACGAGCAGAAGGTGCGTTTTCTTAAGCGCTCTCGTCGTTTTTTCCTGCATGGAGACCGTCTGTGGCTCGCTCCGAAGAAGACCTCGGAAGCGCTACCCAGGCTGGTCATAGAGGATTCGGCCAAGCGCGGGGAGCTCATGGCGCGCGCGCACAACGAGTGTGGTCATCGAGGCCGCGATGCAGTATACTCACAGCTTAGGGATCGCTTTTATTGGCCGAATATGTACGACGATGTCTCGTACTTCGTTCGCTCCTGCATCGAGTGTCAAAAGTCCATCAAGAATATTCCGGTAATACCTTACAACGAGTCTTGGCAAGCACCTCTCCTTCGTCATTTCGACCTTGACTGCATTCACATGCCCAGGGGCGTCGGAGACATGGAGTACATTGTGCAAGCTCTCGAGCCATCGATCTTGTGGCCGGAAGCTAGAGCTCTGAAGAAGCTGAACGCAAAGGCCATCGCAAAGTTCATTTATGAAGCCATAATCTGTCGCTATGCGTGCGTCCCCTTCATAACGTTCGATGGGGGTTCGGAGTTCAAAGGTGAAGTGCTCGAATTGCTTCGAACTCAGTATCGGTGCACTGTCATCATTTCTACAGCGTACCACCCAGAGGGCAACGCTCCAGTGGAAAGGAGTCACCAGCCGCTCGTCGACGCGCTCTTTAAATGCACGGGAGACGCGAAGGGGAACTGGCCTCGATATCTCAACCCGGTGCTTTTCGCCATGCGAGTCACAGTAAGCCGCGCAACAGGCTTCTCGCCTTACTATCTCCTTTACGGTGTGCACCCGGTTTTCTCATTTGATGCTGAAGAGATTACATGGCAGACACTCGACTGGGACAAAGTCCAAAGTCACGAAGAACTCTTGGCTATTCGAGCTCGACAGCTTGCTCGTCGGGATCCCAACTTGCGCGAAGCAAACGAGCGTATTCGGGAGTCGCGGCGTCGCGCTATTGAGGACCTTGCGAAGCGTCACCACTTCAAGTTCGATTTCTCGGATTTCGAGGAGGGGATGTACGTATGGCTCAGGGAATCGAAAATAGACGAGACCAAAGGTGACAAAGGCGAGTGGTTATACTCTGGACCGTATGTGATTCACGAGAAGCGTGCGAACGACTCCTTTGCATTGCGAGAGCTCAGCGGCGCAGTGTTGAAAGGCCACGTGAATATTCGGCGACTGCGGCTGTTTTATTTCCGACCCAGCAATCAAACTTTGAGGACCTCGCTGAAGCCTCGTGCGCGCCGACTAGAGAACGCGCTGAGCTAATCAAGAATAGACTCCAAATCATGAAGTGTCCGGAGCGCTGGCCAGAGTTTATTAAGCCACGAGCTGAGTTCTTCCGCATATATATCTATTCGTTTCCCGTTTCCTTTTGCTCCTGATCCTCGTAAATTCCGTTACAGTATCCCCTATCTAACTCAATCGCCGCACGCCATCGATAAAATCCCGAAATTATGATACTCGACACATATATTACGCAGGTGTGTGTAAACCCGCTGCTCACAACGGCCTTACTTACCATCACTGAATCACGTTACTTACCTTTTCTTTGTACCCTACTTCCACGACTCAAGAATATACGACGATTCTATTTCTTTCTGGCTCTTCTATCGACTCGCTCTGGCTTGGTTCTTTCTAGTGTTTCACCTACCGGCGGCTCAGTCGGTGCGTGTCTCCACTTTTTTTGAAATTTCCATCGTCGCACCATCATTGTCACCTTCGTACTCGCTTAGTCGAGTCTGCCTCCGCTCTCGCTTAAGCGATCTGCCTCCGTCTCTGCATCCGGTCGCGTAACGCCCTCGGGCTTACCGACTACAACGTCCAACGTCCCTCGCTCTGCCAACGTCCAACGCCAACGCTGACCCTGCCACGTAGCTGCACAGCCACGTGAAAACGTACCACTTTCTTTTCATCGCCCAACCTGTCGCGCAGACCAACGACACCAACGCCGCTTAGGACGAGGAGCCAAGTGCAGGCCCCCAACCCTCCGCACGCGTCGCCATCGGGCTCGCCCCTCACCCAATCACCGCCCACAACGGCCACCCCCCCTGCCTCGCTCCCTCGTTCTCATCGCTCAGACTCCTCCGACTCCGACTCTTCACCACCCCGTCCCACACGCGTCATGTCGTTCGGCCTCGCCACCCTTGACTCCTTCGCCAGCAAGCCCCCCGTGCTCCACCCTGGACGCGTCACTCCCATGCTCCTCAAGAAAATGGAGTCCGCGTGCCAAAACTATTTCGCAGCGAAAGATATCGCGCCCACACGCATGGTAGCTTCCGTCCTAGGCAGCTTCCAGGATGAACACATCACCAACTGGGTATCTCCCAACGACGAACGCGCACGGGTCCTCGCCCTTGATTTCCCCGCTTTCATGGAGGAAGTCCGTACGATCCTCTTAGACTCCGACTGGCAGCTACAGACCCGCGCGCAACTCATCGGCCTCAGGATGGCCGACAAAGATTCTTTTGACAAGTTCCACACCTCCTTCATTGCCCTTTCATCGCTACTCGTCAACACTTCCCACGCGCTCGACACCAGTCTCATCCGTCACCAACTCGAATCTGCAATGTGCCTCGATCTCGCTTTTATCTACGGCCGCGACGAGGCGGTACGCACCATGTCGACCACGAACGCGCCAGAACTGGCCGCGTGGATCAAGGCGGTCGCCAGGATTGACGACAAACGCCGACACGACGCGACCACCGCCCTCCGCCGTTGGACAGAGATGGACAAGGAGAACTCCAAGCGCAAGGCAAAGGAGGATGGAGAACGCGATGGCAGCTTCAAGCGGCAAGCCAAGTCCGCCCCCGCTTCCAGCGGCGCAAGCAGCTCAAAGCCGACCCCATCGACGAACGCTGGCTCCCCGGACGCGAAGTTGCAAACTGCGAAGCACTCGACCACTGGCTGGAACGACCGGAGGAATGAGGCACGGTTCGCGCATGTCCTGTTCATCTTCTCCATGTCCCTGCCGGTAGCTTTTCCCCACTGGGGTTTTTGAACGCACCCGAGCACTTGGTAGTATGTCTCCCCACTCCCCAACTCTTACTTATGATGGTCCTTTTTTCATTATTGACAACGGTTCTGGTTTAGTAATGATCAACGAAACTACCGCTACCGAACTACATCTTGAACGCTTCCCGCTGAAATCTCCCCAACTCATCGACCTCGCAGTATCAGACGGGACGACCCCGACCTCGACCTCCTTAACACACTTCGTGATGATTCGTACCGTTTCAGTAGACCAGACCTGGTCGTCCGCCCCCGAACGAGCTTTAGTAGCACCTGGACTATGTGCACCAATTATATTAGGCATGCCGTGGCTTGCAAAGAATAAAATCGTGATTGACCATGACGCGCGCACCGTAGTGGATAAGCGTTCAGGATATGACCTGATGAACCCTCCCAAGATCAAAGCTCCGCCGCCGCCACGACTGAAGCTCAGGGACCAGTTCAAGAAAACGACAAAAGACCGCAAGGCACTTTCAAAGCAGCTCAAGGAGGTCTGTGCACAACGGCGCGCACGACTTGAGGAGCTCGGTCTATTCGACCCCGTGAAGGACGTTGATGTGGTCGCTGCGATCCGGGTCCGCGTTGAGGCACTGGCTCACCTTGAAGAGCTACAGAAACGGGGAGACAAAATCCGGACGGACTACAGCACAATCTTCGAGCAGATGCCTCCCACCGACGAACTACCCACCGACGTGCTATGCGAAATAAAGATCAAAGATGCCGATACACAATTCCAGGCGCGCTCATATCAGAGTCCCCGCAAGTACAAGGAAGCGTGGCGTACCCTCATACAGGGACACCTTGATGCGGGCCGCATCCGCCCATCTTCCTCACCTCACTCGAGCCCTGCGTTCCTCATTCCAAAAGCAGACAAGTCTGCACTACCACGATGGGTGAACGACTATAGACCTCTGAACGCAAACACAATCCGCGACTCCTTCCCGCTACGCCGAATTGACGATATCCTTGCCGACTGTGGCAAGGGGAAAATCTGGAGCACCATAGACTTTACAGATAGTTTCTTCCAAACTCGAATGCACCCCGACTCCGTGAAATACACTGCTGTGAACACCCCCTTAGGGCTGTATGAATGGCTCGTGATGCCGCAGGGCCTGCGGAACGCGCCATCGGTACAACAACGTAGGGTGACCGCTGCGCTCCGCAAATACATAGGAAAATTTTGTCACATATACATCGACGATATTATTATCTGGTCCGACACCGTGGAAGAACACGAAGTCCACATTCGCAAAGTTATGGACGCCTTGAAGGAACATTCATTGTACTGCAACCCGAAAAAGACGAAGCTTTTCCGCTACGAGGTAGACTTTTTGGGTCACCACATCTCGATCCGCGGCATAGAGGCCGACCCAAAGAAAGTGGAGAGGATAACACAGTGGCCTCAACCCAAGTCCGCGACGAATGTGCGGGCTTTCCTGGGCCTGGTGCGGTATATATCGGATTTCCTCCCACACCTCGCCGACCACACAACCGTACTCGAGCACCTGACAACCAAAGAGAGCGACAAGAACTTCCCACACTGGGGAGACGAACATCAGAAGGCTTTCGACGCAATCAAAGCGATTGTGACTGGAGCAGACTGCCTGACAACTATCGACCACGAGAACCCGGGGGAAAACAGGATCTTTGTAACGACAGACGCAAGCGACAAACGGTCTGGGGCAATGTTGTCCTATGGGCCCACGTGGAAAACGGCCAGACCTGTGGCCTTCGACTCCATGTCTTTCAAGAGCGCCCAGCTAAATTACCCCGTACATGACAAGGAAATGCTAGCTATTATTCGCGCGCTCAAGAAATGGCGGGTTGACTTAGTGGGAACCCGATTCACCATATACACCGACCACCGAACTCTAGAGAACTTCGACACCCAGAAGGACCTCTCACGGCGACAAGCTCGCTGGGTGGAGTTTCTTTCTCAATATGACTGTGAAATCCTGTACGTCAAGGGCCCTGATAATACTGTCGCCGATGCCCTGTCGCGGACAGAGTTCGCCGAGTCGGAGCCTGTAGCGACCGAACCCTGGTCACCCACCGCAGAAACTATTGCACCAGTGTTCTGCGTTGACAACAATTCCCCGCTGTACTCCGCCCGGTGCCTCGCGAGCACCCGGATAAGGAAGGAGCGAGAGATTCCTCCTGCGATAACGGCCCCCGTTCTTCAGATCACTTCCCACAAGAAAATCCTGGCACAGATCCGTGAGGGTTACACATCGGATCCTTGGTGCAAGAAACTCGGCACAAGCTCGAAAAGCGTCATTGGCCTCGAGCTCCGGCAACCAGAGAACCTCTGGTACATCGGGAGCCGTCTTGTAATTCCGCGCTCGGGCAACCTCCGCGAGACCCTGTACCAGCTTGCACACGATTCCCTCGGGCATTTCGGCTTCGATAAATCGTACAAATCCCTCCGGGACGAGTACTACTGGCCCAACATGCGAACTGACCTCGAGAAAGCATACATACCGAGCTGCCACGAGTGTCAAAGTAACAAGTCGAGGACCACCCCAAAGGCGGGCCCTCTGCACCCCCTCCCGATCCCCGAACAGCGTGGCGATTCGGTCGCCATCGACTTCATCGGACCGCTCCCCAAGGACCAAGGATACGACTCTATTGTTACGTTCACCGACACGATTGGCGCGGATGTTCAAATTGTCCCGACGCACACAAACCTAACGGCGCCGGACCTGGCTCTCGTATTCTTTGACAAATGGTACTGCGAAAATGGCTTACCACTGCACATCATCTCCGACCGCGATAAGCTTTTCGTATCCACGTTCTGGAGGGCACTCCACAAGCTCACCGGTGTCAAGCTAAAAATGTCAACGGCTTTCCACCCGGAGACCGACGGGTCCAGCGAACGAACGAACAAAACAGTTAATCAAGCAGTTCGTTACCACGTCTCTCGGAACCAACGTGGATGGGTGCGTGCCTTGCCACGTGTCCGTTTTGACATCATGAATACGGTCAACGCCTCGACCGGATTCTCAGGCTTCCAACTGAGGATGGGTCGCTCGCCCCGTCTCATTCCACCTTTTATCACTCCCGCTCCCAAGGACCCACCGGACGAGGAGAGGCTCGCCCGCGAGATCATCGACCAGCTAGCAATCGACGTGGCGGAGGCGCAAGACAACCTCTTGACAGCAAAGATCAACCAGGCCGAGCAAGCCAACAAGTCGCGTCGGCCCGATCACGACCTAGCGGTCGGCGACCTTTGCAGGCTGTCGACAACAAACAGGCGCAGGGTATATATGTCATCCAAGAGCGGCCGCGTCGCGAAATACATGCCCCGGTTCGACGGGCCATTCAAGATTGTAGATAAACACGCTGAGTTCTCAACTTACACCCTGGAACTCCCAAACGAGCCAAACCGTTTCCCGGTCTTTCACGCATCTGAAATTGAACCTTACAGAGCAAACGACGACGACAAGTTCCCCTCCCGGCAGAGAGCTTCAGAGCCCGACCCTGTCCTCAACGAGCGCGGCGAGGAGGAGCATTACATTGACAAGATAATCGATGAACGCCCGCGCGGACGCGGAAAACAGTATCTCGTGCGTTTCACCGGCGGCGACGAACGCTGGCTCCCCGGACGCGAAGTTGCAAACTGCGAAGCACTCGACCACTGGCTGGAACGAGCGGAGGAATGAGGCACGGTTCGCGCATGTCCTGTTCATCTTCTCCATGTCCCTGCCGGGTGTGCGCCCGACTTCTTGACTGCTTAATCCCCTCCACCTTCAGATGCCGCTAAGCAACAACCCTCACTACGGCTTCCACCCCGTCCACGAGAGCGCGGTGGGAGACCCACATATACCCCGCTTCTACAACCACCCGTATCCGGGAAACTTCTTGACCGACGACTTGGTTGACGACTTGCCCTACGCCTCCTACATTCAAGCCGACCTCTGTTTGGAGTATACCTACGAGGTTGAGACCCAGTATCTGCTAGGCGGTGAGTTTGTTGCCCTTCCTGTTGTTCAACGTGTCTACCGCCGTGACCCCGACCTTCGATGGTCGGAAATTCGCACAGCTTTGATCGAGGGGACGATCCCGAAGCGATACAACCACCCGGCTGCGACGCATGCGCCGATGAATTCCGCTACGTTCCAGAAATTCGCTGATCGATTTTTCGTTGTTGATCTTGCTAACGGATCAGAATACCTGTGCGAGAAATCGACGGGGCGCCCTGTCGAGAAGCAGCACTCCGATTTTGAGTGGGTGCTAGAGATGATGCTCCCACTCGAGTTCTCGGAGGCCGAACTGCTCGAATTTTCGCCGCAGGGCCTAGCCGAGAGGGTTCTCAAGCGCACTGGACGATGGCACCTCGACAGATTCTTACGCGCGACGATGCACTGGCTCTACCTCCACAGCGCGTAAACTCGCTAAGTACAAATTACTCTGATTCCTTGATTCCCACATCACTCTGGACCCTCTTCTTCTTTCTTGGACTACATTTCATGTTTTCATTACTCACTACGGCAGGATTTCGAGGACGAAATCAAAGTACCCCCCTCTGTGGAAGTGCGACTTGCTTCGCTCGTCGCCTCCACGGAACTTGCCGGTTGCACGTGTCGGCCGAATGCGGTAAAGCCGAGCGGATCATTCGTACTTCCCTCTTACCTCCACCACTTCCCACCAATTCCACCGTCCGCCGCTCGTCTCACTTCTTGTACATACCCAGTTCCCTCCACACTCCGGACGGTCTTACTGTCCGGATTTCCACTCGGGACCTTTCAACACCCCTTGGTCACTGCGCAGCCTTCAAAAGGCAACGTCGAGCTGGGAACACGGTCAGGGTTGTCGGTTACCTCGAGAGTGCGCCGCCTTTCGCTTATTCTTCATTTTCCCATACGTCTCGGACTTCGTACTTTATTTGTAGCAATCCCGAGGCCCCCCGTCGGTTCGCAGGCACGCGCACACTCGGACTGAGCTGGGGATCGACCTTCGACTTGGACTGGGCACCCAAGTTCGACTCGACGCTGATGGGGGCAGCGCGTCTCCCTATTCGTCTTTGCTCAACTCCCGGTGTGCGCGCGCTCAAGAATCGACGGTCGCCAGAGGATTTACCACGGACTCTATACGTACGTCTACATACTTCTATGTTTCACTTTTCTCCCTGCGGGCTCCGGTGTCCCACGAGAACGGGAGCAGCCGTCCCCATCATGTATATAAGTCGCCTGGCCTGTTACCAGGGAAAAAATCTACGCTTTCACCCCCTTTCACACGAACGAGCAACAAGTTTCGAGCCAAGAGAAGAGCTAAGTACTTACCAAACTGCGCCACTGACCTCGTTTACCTTTAGATCCCCCTGTCCCGATCATCGAGGAGGGATACGCGCCCTCGACTAGAAGCAGGGTTTCGCACGACCTAGGCTACTCTCTGGTCTACCTACGGACCGCTAATCTCTTCTTCACCGCTTTCGTCGCCTCAGTGAGCCTCCTTAGTTCCTATTCATGATCACGGACTTTCATTGGACCGTTATCTATCCAGTTTAAATCTCGCCCATCTAGTGTCTCAAGGGCGGGCGGCGCACTTGCAGGACTGGGCGTGCGTTCCTTTTTCCCTTTCCTTTAACTCTTTCTGATGCATTTCGCAGTTGCATGGCGCTAAAAACCTGAAGGCCGTCTATCGAATCTGCGACGCTACAGTCAGCGTGGTAAGCACCAATCTACTTTCAACTTACTCGGGCTTGAGTCCGAGTCAATACTTGACTCAGGTCCGCTTCTCGCCGCCTTGATAAGGATTCTCATTCCTATCAATACTTGCTGACTTCCCTTAGTTATCCGGGCCAAATTGTGCCCGTTTAGTGTCTCAATGGCGGGCGGCGCACTTTCATGACTGTTGGTGCGTCCATTCGCCCTTTTCCTCCGACTCTCTAATCCATTTCGTAGATGAGATGCTCTATGGATTTGAAGCCGTGTAATTCTCTTGCTTTGCGACCCCGAGCAAGACTCAAGAGGATTAAAGCTGGGGTGAGTCGGCGCTCGTTGCCTAGGCGCCTAGGTTTACCGACTCATCATCGCGATTCAAATTGACTCTTGTATCAATCATTCTAGCCCTCCCCCTTCCCCGGCACCTCTCCTGAACTCACACCGTCTCGCACCGCCCGAGGACGACTGCTCGCCCATGCCCACGTGCTACCCTATCTTCACTTCTTCCGGGACAGGTGTCGGCGAGTTCTATATTGCCATTAATGAATTATGATGAGCCTCGGGCACCGCTGACCTCCGTGCGCACTGTGTAGGTGGCATCAATTGGGCTTATAACAGGTGCGCCCATTGACCTTTTCTCAATCGTCAGTTATCACCTCTTCCACAGATGAACTAATCAACCATATTATATGCCTCGTTGGGCTCCCAGATCGTTCGTAAGTCGCAGTTTGGTGTCATTTCTCCAATTCTTGCCTAAACTGGGCTTGAGTCCGAGTCAGTACCACGGCTCAAGTCCACATTTCACCGCATTTATTTCCCTCTTAACCCTCCTTCCTAATCAATCAACTTTACTTATCCAGGTCAAATGTAGACTGTTCAAAGGCGCGACGGCGGAGGCACATATGCACAACTACGCTTATATCTGGTGCGCGCACTGGCCTCCCCTCTATAGCCCATCCTGATCCCGTTCACAGATGAGGGACTCGACCTACTGATTCATAGTCTGTATGTAAGCCTGCTGGGTTGAAGACTGGTGAGAACTGTCCGTCAGTGACAGCTTAACACGAGTAATAGTTCCATCTGAGCTACAGGAACTTACAACTTCCCGCCTGAATAGGACAGGGGTGAGAGACAAGTTGAACATGGGAAACGGCCTGAAAGCGCGGGTGATGGGCTCAGCAGAATTTTGTGAAAGTGATCGCATATTACGATGGTGCGGCATCCTACCAAGCAAGATGTCTGTCTACTTACGCACACATGCAAGTCAATTGGCGCAGTTGGCGCAAATAGTCAAAAAGTGTACCGTTCGCAGACACAGATGACCAAGGTGGGTTACCATGGTCGTATACGAGCCCTGAAACTAGGCTAGCCCACGGGGCACGTCAGGGTAGCTCGGGATGCCGTGTCGAGCTTATAAATACTCTATCTTTTGGCAAGATAGCCAGCGATATTCCGAGTCCACCGACCGACAACTTGAGAACAGCTTCAGCCCGCAAACTAGTGAGTCCCCCCAAGTGTTCAGCTACGTGATCCTTTGAAAGCGGGTGCTATGGGCCCGAGAGAACATAAGTAGGCACCTGGGAAAGCGGGGGGAAGCTCCATCTCCATCCCGCGAGATTCAGTCAAATATCCTGACTTCTCGGCACTTAGAATGCGCATTGCTAAGCTGGTATTCATTTCTAAGCTGTTTTCCATTGCTAAGCTGGCTTCTCCTCGCCATCAATTCAAAATCTGACAGTCCACCAATCGCATTGCGCAAGCCCCCAATAACGTATAGCCCTTTGTAAGCCCCGCGGGCGAGGATAAAATGCGACGAAGCGCTCACCAGTTGAACAACCAATTCTCTCTCTTTCTCTCTCTCACTGGCACTCACCACTTGAACTCATACCAAATGGTGCTCAAGCTCTACGCTGAAATCGTTCCAGAAGCTGGCAGCGTGCTCGTCGCGATGGTGCTTCTGGAGAAGAAGATCCCCTTCGAGCTCGTCCCCATCGACTACTCAAAGGGCGAGCACAAGACACCCGAATATCTCGCGCTGCACCCGTTCGGCCGCATCCCAATGATCGTACGTGGCGCAACCCGTCCCACACCAGGGCACTTACGCGAGCGCAGGACGACGACGGCTTCATCCTGTACGAGAGCCGCGCAATATGCCGCTACCTCGCAGAGAAGTACGCCGACCAGGGCACACGGCTCATCCCCACCGACCTTAGGGCCAAGGCGCTGTTCGAGCGGGGCGCCTCGGTTGAGGTCTCGGAACTCTTCCCGCAGCTCATGAAAGTGGGTGCACAGCTCGTGTTCAACCCGTGAGCCCACGCGCGGCGCATCCTGTCTGCGGGGCTGACCGCGCACGAACCAGGCTGTCAAATGTGCCCACCGATGAGGCCGCACTGGCAGAAGGCCAGGCCGCGCTCGCCAAAACGCTGGCCGAGTACGAGTTCATATTTGGCAAGCAGAGGTACATCGGCGGGGATGTGAGTCGCATCATCTACATATATATGCCCGCGCTGACGCACCGGGCAGGAGTTTACCCTCGCAGATATATTCCATCTGTACGCTGCGCCGATACTGATCAAGGCCGGATTCGATGTTATAACTGACAAAGGCCCCAATGTGAAGCGGTGAGTGCGGTTACTCGTGAGCGGACGTACTGGCTGACCCGGGTGCGCAGGTGGTGGAACGATCTTGTTTCTCGTCCGAGTTGGATTGAGTTGCAGGCGGGAATCCGCAGTGTTGCGATGTACTGAACTTGGCGGGGGAGTGGCAGTACGATCATACGTAAATATAAGAAGGCTCATCAAGACCACGGAAACATGGACGTCTGTAGCATCGCAAGATCGATAGACCGCCTTTGAATCTATACAGTCCTGCATCTACGAAAGGGATCAGAGAATGAGTGGAAGGATTCTGAAGGAAAAGGGAAGGAACTCACCAAACTGAAGCTCGGTCCCTGCGAGTGCGTTGCCCGCCATTGAGCCTACATTCGACCAGTATAAGTGAAGGAAGTCAGTAAGTATCGCTGGGAACGAAGATGGCGCATCAAGGCGACGAAAAGCGGCTTGAGTCGAGTATTGACTCCACCTCAAGCTCGATTCCGGGCAAGAAGTGTCAGAGGAGATCGAGAACTTACCATGGACCTGATGTCGCAAGCGCGCTACAAGGCCTTCCAAGATTGTAGGAACATTCACCTGCAGAAGGGATTAGACAGACTCAGAGCAAAAAAGCAGCGCGCTGGAGCAAAGTAACCATATACATCACCCAAATTTCAATAGTGAGCCACGCCACCCGGGCGCGAGGGTCGTGGTGGAGCGAGGGGAGATGCAACGGCCCACGGAGTGCGCTCTCGCCACTCGGCGCGCAGTGTATTCGGAAGTGTGTCAAGGACCTGAGCCAGGTCGGACTCCTGGAGATATTTCAGTAGTCCAGTAGTCGATTGCTCCGCGTGAAAATTAGATCGCTTGAATGGAGATTGGAACGAGTCTTCGCGTGTAGGAACTTGTTAGAGGGAGAGCCACATAGTAGAGCAAAAGGATCCCGCAAAACCAACTCCAGTCTTGCTCCAGTCTCCGAGTCGTCTCGCCTTGTGTTCTTTGAAATTCACCGGTTCGGCGGCTGAGAGCGGCGCAGTACCAGAGACCCTGAGATTTTGAGCACGTCCCCGCTGTAACAGCCTGTTTGCGACCGTCAGAGACACCTGGGTTAAGATCGGTTGTGGTGGTCGAAGGTAAGCCGTATTCCGATCTCGGATCAGCGTTCACCGGCACCGCTGACCGGGCCGCTTATTCCGCGGAAAGCTGTGCGTTGTCGCGTGATGAGATGATTTTCATGCCAGCCAGGCCCTAGTCTCTTGAAAACAGACGCTACAACATTTTGAGCTCGTGCCTCGCTTGTTGTAGTCTGTCGGTTACCCGAGGTGATCGGTTGGCGGTGGCAGTTATTATGTAATCTCAAAATTCCCCGCTGCCGTCTCGAAGGTTGAGACGCGTCGCAGAGCCCCAATCTTGCTGAGTACTAAAGGAACATCACAAAGGAACATTTTAGCCAGCCCTACTTCACACGAATGAAGTCGAAATCGCGATGCCGGATTTTGATGGACAGGCAACGGAGAATGCCGATGCTCAATAGAACGGGCGGAAAATAGAACTCTGAAGAATCAGAACTCATTTCAGTACCATTCCAAAGTGTTTGGCTTACAGGATTTTGACTGAGATGAGGGGAGCAACAGCGCGAAGCCCTGGGGGGAGTTCAAACTCCGATGATTATATAATAACCCCCACCGCCTAACACCGGGCACGCGCTTAACTCTAGACTAGCCAGGCCCATTGTCTGACACAAATTGTCAGCCAACTCAGTCTCCTTCCACCATGAAAGGTAGCCGGCAAGCGGCGGGGCACAAACAGACTCGGAGGCTCACCGAATCTGTGTCGATATTAATGCATTAATGCACGAATCAAGAGTCGGAGCGAGGCACGGCAACGTCAGATATCGTCAGCCAACTCAGTCTCCTTCCACCATCATGCATCCTGTGGGATCCCAAGCGGAAGGGTGATAGATAGCTGTTGGTCGCTACCGCCGCTCTCTTTCTCGGGGCTCACTACTCCTCGTACCGCTATTGAGACAGCGGCTTCGCCCCGCCGCCACGCCACCGGTCTCTCTGGGCATCGCTGGAGCCTTCCCTGGGCTTCATTGCGCTGCGGAATACGCTAGGCTCGGATCGCTTTGTCCAGCCCAACCTTCAGTCTTCATCCGGAATGCGACAATCCTCACCGGCGCGCGAAATGACAGCGAGATCGTACTCCGAGACATCGATCCACAAGGGCCTGGTTCTCCGCGGTCCCCTGCGCGCTCTCTCGCCTACCAACTCTACAAGTCATTGCCGCTTGTGGTAAATGTACCTCTGCTGGGATCGTCGCCGCGAGTGTGATTTCGCTCCAGAGCTGAGTGGTGCGTCCGGTCGTTATTCATGATTTCTGTTCTTACCGCCGATGTAGATAGAAGGTGCGTCGGACGGCAACTATTTCAAGGAATGCAGGGCTCTCGTCCGCACCTCTGCACGAGAGCCGTGCTGTAGTCCCCTACCCTCCGGGCGTCGCGCGCGCATCCCGCTCCACCTACGCACTCCCGCGCTCTTTCTCGCACCCGCCCACGCTGTGCTCGCTTCGAACGACAAATCTCCCAATCCGCGGCGCTGACTGCTTCCTGCACCTGTCCTCATTTTCGTGCGCACGAGAGCAGTGCTCGCAGGGCATTCCGTCCACCCACGATCTCGCGCCTGCCTTCCCAATCGCATTCTAGACTGGACGATCGTGCCGTTTCTGCTGCGGCTCCGACGAGGGCGCGGCGGGCGCGGCCCACGTCCTGAAGCGCCGCGCTGGACACGGTCTACGGGCCGTCTTCATGCTTCTCTATGGGCGATATTATGGCACATATACTGTGCAAAAAATAATTGCTTACAACCTCTGCCTGGATACAGGGTTTTCAACTACATCTACATTTTTTTTTGCAATCAGCTTACATCTCAACCATCCAGGTTACATCTTATCTTCCCCAGGAGTTACAACCAGCTATCAAGGGACTACAACTCCCAAGATTACTTCTGAGGGACTTTGAGTCGAGGATATCTCAAAGGCTTTGATCGATTGATCGGAACAATGATCCTTGCCAGGGTGCCGAGATCTATAAATGGAAGTGCACTGGATTCCCCTGGAAGAAACACCACTACCCTCCAAAATCATAGCCTATTGAGCCCATATATGTCCTCTGTACTTATTTCTTCGGTAATTGGGAAGATCATAATTGTCCTTCACATCTCCGCACTTATTCGATTAAATTATTTGCTTTGACTGGCAGTCACTGTGACTCGTCAAACTCAAAGCTGTGAGGCTAGATAGTTTGTTCGCAACGTCGCACATTGCACTCACCCTCATCGAGCGTTCCAACCCTCTCACGTTCCACGCGCTGGCGCTCACACTCGCGGAATGAGACGCACCTTGCGCATCTGCACACGGTGCGCCTGGTCGCGCGTCCGGAGGCGCTACCGGCGTGTACGAGCTCAATATGATGGGGGACACTGCACGGTGATATTAAGCACGCCTATTTGGACCTGCAGAGATGCGCGCGCAGGGTGGTGTGTGGCCGTGCGGTCCGTTCATGGGCGGCGGCCGCAGTATAGCCCGAACCTGCTTGCCGATTCCAGGACATAAGTGGGCTTGCAGTGGGGGTTGCAAGGATATACAAGGTAACTTGCTAGACCTTGACTTGCCCAAGTCAATATTGACTTGGAAATGCAATGATCGACTTGTGCTCAAGTCAATACTTCAGGGCCGTTGTGTTGTGCACATCTGGTTTACACAAATGATCGTTGTAATGGATCATAGGTTGCGTAGCGGTAGTTATCGGAAGCTGCACTCCGAACAAACTTTCAACTAACTCAAGGCAGTTTGAGAGGGTGTCGGCACGGGGAAGCAGTCTGCCTGCCTCCAGACCCCCACACCTGGGGACGCCACCCCACATTGGGGCCCGCCTACGGTGATATACAGGCGCTGATTCTTCATGCGGCACAACTTGATGCCAGTGGCTAGCACAGGGTGAGACATAGGGAGTGTGACATGACTATTGTAGGTCAGTTACATGCTTGCTAGCCGCAAAATTAGCTCAAAAAACAAGTGAAAATCAGTCAGAAAGTAATGTTGAAAGTTGAGGTTCGGGGTTCGGTTCGGTTCAGGACAATTTTTTTCGGCCCGAACCCTGAACCGAACTTCAGGTTCAGGTTCAGCGCTTTCCCGAACCCCGAACCTGAGTTCAGTTCAGGTTCGAACCGAAATCTCGAACCGAACTTTGACATCACTAAGTCACACTTTCGATCGTGTGACAGGACGTGCGGCAGAAAATAATAATAATAATAATGAATAGCTGGGCCACAATATGGACGGTAGGGCGGACACCTTGCAAATGGACCTTGTAGCTTAGTTGGTAAAGCGTCTTCGTGTTGTACATCATCTCCTTGACTTCGCGTGGAATGCCGTGGGTTCGAGCCCCGCCGAGGTCTCCTTTTTTTTCTAGCCCTCGTTGTGATCCTCGTCATCCTCTGCATAAACATCGACGCCGGCAGATATGCAGGTAGCACTTTCGTTCCCACTAGTATGCTTGTATCCAAAAAAATGTCATTCTCTACAGGAATGTTATTCTCTACAGGAAAACATAAGTAAGCAAGTTCGGGACGAGGATGGCGCGTTGGGCGCAGCGGAGGCGGGTGACAGGGGCCACAGTGGTGGGTAGAGAGGTGGTGAAGCGACAGGGCGCGCGGGAGCGGCGGCAACCCCATTTTCTCATTCAGCGCCCGGTTGCAACGTCACAACGTCAGTTTACCCATGCCCGAATCAAAGGGATTGAGTGAAATGAAGTGGATGTACTGCGCACTAAGATAGGATCGCACCGTCCTACTAGAGAGTCGAAACTGGGCCCTACGAGGTCCATAATCGTTGTTAGTTCAGTACAAAGCAATTAAAATTGTTGCCCTGTTGTTTGATCACGTCCCTTCCTTGGGCTGGGTCCGTCGCTGACTCAGCCGTCCATAAAAAAATGTAGTTTCATTTCACTGCTCCATTGAGTTCATCGACCAAACTATCAGATCGTTTCCTCCGAGTCACGCGTGAGTCCCTCTACGCTCAAAGCAGTTGGTACTGTTTATTTTTCAATTATTTGTTTCATTGTGACTCCTCGCAAGTTGCGAACAGATAGTAAGCAAACAGTTCAAATCGCTCGAACCGTTTGCTTCACCAGGGTATAAAAGGACAAGGCCGGAGCCATATAGGGTGTCCAAAGAGGAAGATGTTTTGAATAAATGAACTAGTATATATCACCTGACCTTCCCCAGGAATTCCCTGGGATGACACGCATCCGTAGCCCCTTGCCACTCCCTTGTCCCAAACCCTGATTTGACCATCCTAGTCCAGACTCCGCTTCGCATTTCGAGGACCTTACCGCAGAAGGTGATCGACCCGTTGAACTCACGATAAGATACATCGATGAGAAGACGTCCACGCTCCTTCACGACCGCACGGCTTGCAAAGCGGCGCGAGCTCAATGCGTGCTCAGACGCAGGCACTCTTTACTAGGACTTTCCGTGCTCGATCTTACAACCTATCCGGCGGCGTGCAAGGGAGCGCTCACCTACGAAGAAACGGGTGGGCGGCGCAGAAAAACTAATTCAAACTTGGATTGACTCACCGAGGTTTATGGCGCGGACAGACAAGGCCCCGAATCCTGAGTGCAACTCAGCGCCTACATCAATTAGTTTGAAAGTGGTGCTGAACGCTATCGATCCGGCGCGATGTAAGTACTAATCGGGTGGGGATTGACTTGACTCATCGCGCTCGTTCTTCTGACTTATTAAATGGCGTGCGAGGGACGCGCTCCTCTACAAAGGAATCGGTTAGCGGCGCCAAAATTTGACGAGAAACTTGATTAGACGCACCGACGCCAATTCCGCGGCCAGACAACGCGCGGGATCCCGAGCGCAAATCAGCGCGCAGCTCAGTTGATTTGACGTCGGAGGCTCACCCATGAGTTGCTGCGAACCTGGCGCGAGCTCAAACCACACGGGGACACAATCAAGTGGCTAATCAGAGCCCCTGTCTCGCACGCCAAACGGGACCTTCCCCGAGTCCTGAAAAGGGGCTCAATTGCGCGGGAACAGTAACCACGACTTACCTGGCAACTCTCCCTCGTCTGCATCACTTTGAAGCGCACAGTCCACCAGATGCACAAAAAGCTTGCGTCGCGCTCGGGAGGAAACATTGGCGCAGAGCCGCTCCCACACCACGAGATTCAATGAAACGCTTTGAAGTGCGCGCGGGCATCGCTTGTACACTAGTCATTGTAAGTCTTACCCTGGATCGGATTCAAATGGATCCAAGGCACGCGGAAGCACTGTTGCAGTCTTATGAGCAAGAAATCATCGGTAGATGAACGGAGACGTACCCAAGTCACTCAATAATAGTGTTAGCGTCGTGGCCGAGCATTAGCTTACCTGCGGGTCGTGTTTTGTCTGGCGTTCAAAGTGAACCTGTACCCGTAAGTCAATTAGAACCAAGCCAGATATGTGTGACTTAACGACGTACCAAAGTTAAATGCTGTGGGTCGCGCGACAGCTGATCAAAATGAGTTGGTAGCGAAGATAACTAGACGTAAAGCCCTTTGATAACGGCGACTTCAGCTCGGTCACAGGTCCCTGTCGCGGTTCTTGAAGCAGTAGTCAGTAAGACAACAAGCGAAGCTTTAGACTGACCGATATGAAGCACATCAAAGCGCGAGGTGAAGAGCCATTAGATCGGTTTCCAACAGAGTAAGGGCCTACAGAGAATAGAGGAACAGAATAGATGTCAGAAGAGCGCGCCGAAGCTACGGAGGTAAGTATTGCGCGACTTGAATTGGAAGATTGACTCTTGAATGCCGCCCAGAGTACATTTAGAAAAAGGAGCCTTGACTCGAGCCAGAGTAAAGCGAAACGAAGAGAAAGTCCCGAGGACAGACAGGGTTTGAACGAGTTTGAATGCAAACTTGACTTTGAATGCCAAGGGAGACTTGAGATGCCGCGCCAGCAAGATTGAAGGCTGAGCTACCAGTTTTGAGTTCGCCCAGGGTAGAGTCCAGATCGGAAGCGGCATCCAAGTCGATAGTAAACCGTTTGGGGGGAACGAATAGCAAGACCAAAAGTCCCAGATGGCAGATGATGCGCACAGAATGGCCAAGAACGACACTGAGATATAGGTAGAACTACAGATTGAAGTCAGCTGGAGTGTAACGAGGAGTCTCAATAAGCTCTTGCGTACCAAACGAAGGCGCGCGACGCCTTTGAAGGCAGTCGCGCCAGTCCCAAGCGCTTGGCAGCATCTGGTCCGTATTGAAAAGATAGCGCCTGCAAATGAAGGTCAGTAACGCTGAAATGAAAGAGATTTCCAGGTAAGTATATTATTAAGATGTAGCTGGGACGCATTCGATGCGTGTGAGGGCGCAAGGTGAGACGAAGATGAGGGTAGGAAGCAAGATTGTACCACGTTGTCAGCGTGTCACGTGCGAGCGGCATCGCGGCACCGGATCCCGAAATTGACAAGGGATTGAGTCAAGATTGAGTGAACTCTCGGAGGCGTGGATCGTCGGGTGCCCTGCCCGAGAGAGCCTTGCGCACGCTGATAAGCAGCGGCGGCCCCGCGGCGGTGCTCACTCCCTGTGCTGCGCGCGCTTTACGTGGGCGGGCGACAAAACGAAGGACATTTTGAACATGTCAAAAATGTTCATCATGTGACCGCCCCCGGGAGTTCCGGGAGGTCAGCCCGCGTTCAGGTCAACTACTATGATTATATATTGGATTGCGCCCAAGGCTGAGCTTGAAGTTGAAAGAACTCCGGCCAATATGGCCCCTGCGCTAAACACTGCCGCCGGCGCGCCGAGCGCACGGATCACGTTCGGGTCCGGAGAAAATGACGCGGGCGGCGCGCACCGGCGCGGTACTGACGCGGTTTGACGCGGATCTAACTATTGTCTAACTAGTCACTCGGAAGTTCATATATCTCAGTCGAGTGGCCTGATATTGATGCAAACATCTTGCCTATGGCTATTTCTGCTCAAGCGCCGAAGACCCGACCGTGTATGGAGTTTCCAAGAGGCTCTACTTGCGCTGCAAGGCCCCAAAATCGGTGTTACTGCATAATACTGCAACTTAGACTTGGTCTAGACTCCACATCAACCACTTCTCATTCAATTCAGATAGATCTGACATTATTTCAGCTTGACCGAGTTCGCCCTGGTGCGCGTCACAAGTCCTCGTCAATCCGCGTCACTGCGCGCCGATGCGCATCAATGCGCGCCAACCCCGCATCAGACCGCGTCAGTCCCGCGCCAACACCGCGCCGGCACAGCCACAGCCGCGTCAACTATCCACTCTCTAGGCTCCTGTCTGCTTGTCTGCCTACGGAGTCGAAACGAGCGTCGGCGGGCGCGGGAGGGTCTGCACGGGTGTTGAACCAGGTCAGCGGGGCTCTAACGGATGGTGCGGACGAGACGCTCCCGGTCTGCGTCGTACGCATGTTCCCAGTACGTTCGTGGCGCACGGACACATGTGGATTAACAGTGTGTTGAGCTGGGCATTCGCGCGAGGTGGTGCGCGCCGAGGGCAAGCAGCTTTGCCTACAACCGACGGGCATCAAGATTCAATTGAAGACAAGGCAGCTCGAGACTTGAGCTCCTCGCGCCGTCCGGCATTGAGTATGTATGTGTCAATGCTCCTTAAACTTAGACTGGTCGAGTGTTCCGTGGCCGCTTCAGGCTGATGCCAGTAATATAAGACCTGCTGCGAGTTGTGTCTCCAGTCGGTATACTGTAAGAACTCCCGGATACGCCAGTCTATTATAGGATTGATACATCCACATACTTCGGTTGTGTTGAGATTCTCCCGAGCATCAACACACATCTTCCGTCCGTGTGGAACAACAGTGCAGATAAATTAAGGTTATCGACGACCATCTGAATCGCGGAATGCTCTCGATAGTACAGCGAGGGCTACGAATCCGCAGCTCAGCAGAAGTCCCCTGATATTTCAGCAAATATTCTTCAGCATTGCAAGTTTTGAACATGGCCGAGATGCCCGAACACTAGTTCAGAGAGGTTTTCAGGACAAGTTAGTTGATTGTTACGCCCTAGTGTGTACTGTATGCGAGCTTGTCGCTCACTCTCACAAATTTAGCTCTGTACTCCAGCTTTAGTAAATAAGTTCTGGGTCATTTCCAGCTACTTCGCTTTGTAATGAATAAATTTGTTCATCTTAGGCTGCATCGGCAGATTCGGAGATAATCCATTGTCAGGGAAGGACACATATAGATGTATGACGGTGCAGACAGGTAGTCTAGGAAGGAAGGTAAGCGAAGGATATACGGGCTCATTCAATATTCATCGGAGCAGAATGGCAAGCAACCAGGAAAGGTCATTCGGATCTCAGTGTCCCGTTGACATCGCAAGACACCTTCCCCTATCTTTCAAAGAGGCGGGTTCTTCAACTGCTTGATCAAGCGGGCTATAGAGTTTTGTAGTAGTACTTAGCATGGAAAGCTTCGAAGCCCGTTCCAATTCTCTGCGGGATGAGTCCGGAATATTATTGTTTATCCCCTGAATCAAGAATCTAGTGTTCAATTATTATTTGCATCGTGCATGAAGGGAGAACATGGGAGATTGTGTCCCTATCATTTGTTGTTGCAGACTGATTGATTTATTACGATTATTCTGTGCAAATGAAGCTCAGAGTGAGTGAATCCTGGGGCCGGTAATATGGAAAACAACCGATCGCAAGCTGTAATTTATCTGTATCACAGAGCTCGTTTTCCTTCAGAATCAATAAGATGGTGCACATTCCCAATTTCGGTGAGATCTTCAAGATGCTTCTACCTATGCGGATGTAAAGAAATCGCCCAGATGTGCCGCGGGTGCGAGGAGAACCGAAGTCGGACGCGAGTGCTTGGTAGCAAGGATTGGGATAGCTGGACCCAATCTTAAAAAGTTTTTCTGATTCCACCAAGATTCTACACGATGTATTTACACCTAAATACACCAGTAAATGTGGAAGAATGATCCACAGACTGTTGGTTGGAAAGTTATGCGGCGAGGAAGAGGGCCGGCGGGGCTGCAAGAAAGTCAGATGAGATTGAGGTTAAAGAAGGTATAGCGATATCGTACATCTCGGGAAGTCCGGAGCGCCACTCGGGCCCTTTGCGAGCAGTTAGCACGACAGTGTAAACCACGGGGTCAAAAACGTACCTTAGAAGGATTGGGGTGTCTGTCGCGCTACGACCAGAAGTCAGCATACAGAGGGCCGACGGAGGTGCATCTCACCAGGCAATATGCGGCGGGACACCACGGCGACGCAAGTACAACCGCTGCGATTTCTGCGGCGCACGCGGTAGGGGAGCAAAGGAGCGATGAGCCGGCCGACGCGCTACGGCTGGACGGAGGTGACGTACACGATCTTCCGCAACAGGAGCAAGTATGTGATTGCTGCGGGTGGGCGGGTTAAGGTGGTACAGCGGGGCGGGGCACGCACAGGCGATGCGCGCGGTTCAAGGCGTGCAGACGCGCGCGCACGTCATTGGGATGCACGCTGCGCAGAGTCGGATGGGCCCGGCGCAAGTCTTCGGCGGCCGCGCCAATTCCCGCGACGTCGGCGTGCAAGAGGGCGCCGCGGCGCGAGTCGCGCGGGGCGGACTCGCGGGGTCTTCTGCAGCGCGGCAACGCACGCAATCGTGCTCGACAGACGGGTGCAGGCAGCTATAGCGCGACGGCGCCTGGGCGAGGGCAGATACGACGGCAGGCGATGTGGGCAACATCATGCGCGACCCTCGCCGGGGGGCGGGCTAAGGCAGCAGAGCCGCGCGGCAGATTCGGTGCGCCCATTTGTTTGCGACATGAGGTGGTCGCATCGCTCGTTCCTGTTTGCATCAAGAACATAAGGCCACGGAGCAGCCATGCATGAGGCGACCTACTCGTGTTGCGCCAAAGCATCGCCTGTGACGCCAACGACCCTAAAAGATGAGTCGGACGCGTTGGACCGCACGCTTGCGAAGTAGCCCTTTGACGTGTCGCTGCGGCAGCGTGGCGAACGAGGAGGGTTTGGCGCGAAGGCGGGCAAAGATGAGGTAGGGGTGCGGCGGAGGATGTGAGGAGGGCGGGAGGGGGATGGTGGTGGGAAGCAAGAAGTGTTTCAAACTCCGCCTGATCCCCCGTTTGAGATGGTCCGTGCGCCGGCCCGCGCGCGCGCACGGGCCTCGGAGGCTCGGACATTGACCAAGATTTAGATTAGAGTCGATGCAAAGTCGCAACTTGAAGTTGAAGCTAGCAAGGTGAACTTGAGCTTGCTGAGCTTGCTAGCTTGAGTTACCTTAGTTACAGCTAAATACATGTGATACTTTGATTTGATCCGCCCCTTAAGTTTTTGATCTCGGCGGGTTAGAGCAGACGGCGGCAGAATCCCGAAAAGCCGGGCAGATGCGGGCGGCTCTCGGCAGACCCCAGCACCGGGGTTTTCACTGGGCTTGAAGCTTGAGTCACCGCAAGCGATTTCCCTCCCGGCGAGCTCGCTGCACAGGCTCAAGCGCTGCCTTCATCAACGACTAAATCCCCGCCCCCCACTACCGACGCGCTCCCGCCCTCGCCGAAGAGGTACGCCCGCCTGCGTCTACATGCGAAGCCCCGCCCGCTTGACTACCTCTTTGCGTCACCCACGCTCGACCTCGATGCCCGCCGCCCCCGTTTGTTACATCCATCCACCTTCCTCCTTGTGCAGAACCTCGGCGTCACGTCCCGCCCCGCACGCTTCGCTCTCAACTCCCGACATGGCGAGACCAGCGTCGCAGCGGGCAGCGCCGACGATCCCCTGCCGCATCCGCAGTGCCGCCAGAGGATCTGCGGGTCGGCGCACGCCTGCGGCTCCGCGTCGCGAGGTGCCCACGTCGCGCCCGAAGCGGCATCGATCGCAGCCTATCTTCCGCGCATCGGGCCCGACTCCGCGCCCTGCGTGCCGCCGACGTCGCCGACCCCGACTCCGACTCGACCATAGCCGCGCACGGCGGCGATGACCGCCGCCCATTCGACGCGCGCGAACCGCCACCGACGGGACTTTGCTGCCCCGACCTATGCTCCGCGCTGCCCGTTCTCTACGTCACAACGAGGTACGCCCTCAGGCGCTCAGCGCTTTATCCACTTGGGCATTCACGCATCCACGCAGCCTCGCCTCCCTCCCGCCGCCCTTGATCTCCCCTCATCGACCTCCGTGCCGCGCACGCAGCCCCGCCCGCGACTCCGCGGTTCGGTGTGCAAGCGCGGCTCCTCGTCGCAAGCTGCGCGCTCGTTCACCAGTTCCCGCCCGCCTCGCCGCGCGCTGCGAGGCCGCAGCAGGGAAGGCGCGCATCCCCGTCTACGTCCCCGCCGCCCGGCCGGGTTAGCGCTTTCCGCCCCTGCCGCTCTCGTCGATGCATGTGTCCACGCTCGTCCGGCAGCACAAACCCGAGTCGCGCGAACGGTGACCTGTTTGCGCTGCTCCCCACCTGCGCCTTGCCCGCACGTCCCACTGCTCCGCTCCGTGCCGCGCGCGCCGAGTCTCCCGCGAATCCGCGGGCAGCCGTGCTCGCGCGGCTCGACGTTGCGCGCCGTCAGCGCTCTGCATCACGATCAGCCCCACGCCGGAACAGCGACACCTTGCCTGCATCGGGCGCGCTGTCCGTGCCTCCCACTACACCCGCGTCAAGTGCAGGCAGGATCATAAGGGTAGAAATGGGCTTCAAGTGCGTCGCCATATTATGTCATCCCACGGACGGTAAAGTCTCCATACTTCGCGCATGCCCCACGTGCAGCGCGAAGTTTTGGGATTTTCTCTGTCAGCGCAGCGCGCTCACACTGTGCGTTTCGTAGAAAATTGGGCGCTCATGGCACACCACTGTCAACGGGAATAACACTGGACATCAGTACGTCGATCGCTCTCCCGATGCTAGACTTTCACTTATACTCGTAGGACATATCCTGAGGGACATGTGGCGTCTCTCTTTCCCTTACCACCATAGCGCAATTCTTCTGCGTCGCGATTTCTCCCCAAGACCCTCTCTTGCCCAGTGCCCAGTCGTGGATCAATTAGGGATAATCTCCCTTGACTGCGCTTGGGGCTCGGAAGCGATGGATTTCGACGCGTCACGACATCGCGTACACCCTAATCACTCGCGACTTACAGTTTGCAGTGCTGGGCCAGCTGATCTCTCTCCGCGATGCTCAAATTCTGAGTCCCCTCTTCTCTAATCTCATATTCTACGCTCGAATCGCGCAGTCTGCTGCGTCATCCCGGCGAACACATTATGGAGGTCGCAGGCCTGCGGGGAGCCCAAGGTCTGTCCCGCATTCTCAATCGTTAGCGTTTGTTCTGAGATCGCGCCAGTTCTGGCGCAAAACGGCATCCTCTGTGTTTCCTATCTCGATGGTCCATACATCGACCGTGCATGACTTTTGAGCGTCATCGCGCTCATCCTGCCCTCCGACGCGCCCCAGAAATCGCAAATTGTCTCCGCGCTTCGCCTGATCCATGGCTACGAAGCAGAGACGGCGAGGAGCGCCCAACGCTCTCCGTCACCCGGCTGGAACACGGTGCAGCCCGTACTCGCTATCAGGATATTCCGCATCTCCATCGGCTCGATATGTCCGGTCGATCGTATATCGTGCTCGCTCTTCTTGTACGTCCGTTCAAGCTCTTCTAAGATAGGCGCGCCGATGCTAATCTTCGCTTACACTCAAGCCCTGCTGAAAATTGAGTCGGCCGTTGTGCCGACGCATGCTGCCGTCTGCAGAAAATGCCCACGCCTTTGCATTTACCTCGGGCGTCTAACTTGAACTCAATCTTTTTCTCTCCCACGTTGTGATTCAGGTGCGTTCTCGCGCTTTTCCTGCTTATGCGCACTTTCAGGCCCAGGCCCAGGCGCGCTTTGCTCTCACTTCCAGGCGCGCCACATTCTCGTACAAGCCGTCGGAGTATATAGCAAACCCGACACCGCGACACGGCGTGTCAAATATCAGAAAATCCGATACGTGTTGTAATTCCCGCAAATAGATTGGGAAACCCGACACATTTTCCATTCTGGGACGCGCCTCTGCGAGAATCCGACACATCTTTTGGAAAGCCCGACACATTGTTAGCGAACGTTCAGAAAATCCGACACGCACATTCGGCTAGCGTGGCTAGGCATGGGACCGTTTCGCTGTTGATGCGACTCCCACGTGATGGCCACGTCTCTTGCTTCCCCCCACCACATTCAAGTTGTCGCCGCCCCCACTTCGCGCAACGGCAGCGTTGCCAGTTCTGTTGGATGGCAGCGGCGGTGTTTTTTTCAGGTGCGTGGGCATGGTCTCCTCTTATATACCCACTCATTGATCATCATGAGTGGGCTCGAAAACCTGTGCTTCACGGGCGTTCTGCTGCTATCGGGTCACAGCGCGGGCGCATGGTTGGGAAGATTGTGTCCACAGCCCCGGCAGCGTGCACCCTCCACGTGTGATGGGGCTGGACGCCCGTGCGGGGGCCTCCGCGCCGCGCTCGCCCGGCGGGTTCCGCAGTGGCTTTCTCGCACCGCCCTCCAGAACTTGCTGCGCGACTTTCCGCGCAAGTTGGCGGATCGTCGGCCCGACACGCGCAAGTTGAGCGGGACTCGGGCGAGTCCGCGGTGGCTTTTCGGAGGCGCGGCGAGCGGCACGTCGGGGATGGCCGCGTGCGATCTGCGCGGCGGATTCAGCGGGCGCTCTGCGCTCGCTCGACGGATCGCGCGACGCAGTGATCGCGGTGGCGGACTTGGCAGGGCGGGTGGCGGACGCGGGAGGCGCATCGTGCGCGCGACGTCGTTTGCGATGGCGCTGGGCGTGGGCTTTCGGGGTGTTCGGCACTTCAGGCTACCAACCTGGGCACCCCATAGGGCCAAATGCTCAAAGGGAGTTAACTAGCCCTAAAGACACTTTTTTGATGGTCATATATGGGGCAGTAGGGACGTCCCACTGCAGGCATGGGATGTCCCCCCACACTACAGGTGCACCGAAAATTGCCTTTTATGGCAGGTGTGGGACTTCCCATCCGGCCGCAGGCCGGCCGGAAAAAATGCCTTTTTTGGCCTAGTTTAGGACCATTTTTGTACTGTGGGATGTCCCACCAGCCATTGTTCTTGCTGTAGCCCAGTCCTGTGTTATGTAGGCTGTATAAAATATGTATAGTGTAGCTTTCCTTTTCCCTTGGTGCTGTCAGGAATACCAAAGCCCAGGAAACCAATTACTGTGCAGCTTGTGTGATCAGCTATCTACTCAAGGCAAAACTGGGTAGAAGACAAGAACCAATTGCAACAACATTGTTCTATTTTAAAAAATATTGATGTCACCTCATACTCACCTGCACGTAAACAAATGGGACATGTGGGATGTCCCAGGGTAACATGGGACCTCCCATTGTCTTGGCACTAGTTGTGGGACCTCCCACTCAACCACCTGGGACATCCCAGGCAAAACCAATGGGATCTCCCATCTTTTGAAAATATTGTGGGATGTCCCACCTATTAACTGTGGGACTTCCCACAGCCAGTGTACCACTGGATGAGAAGTCACAGTCAAATTTTATAGACCTGTGATCAGGCTGGCTTACATTGAAGAGATATATATTATGATCCTGTTGTCATTAGAGCTTCCAACACTTCACCAGTTGGAGAGGAGTCAAAATCTCCTTATATGGATGGTAGTGGTTGTTGTAGGCTATTTGGTGATGCCAAATATATATACATAAAAACAACCTATATCATCCCAAACAGGAGATTCTTGAGGAATGTCACAATTTATGATAGCCAGCCAACTTTATCTGGAATACTACATAGCACCACCAAAATAAACCTATGAAACAATCAAAACACATAAATCTTGGCTAAATAGTGTAAATTCAGGGTTCTCTGGCATTGATTGATTAGAGGTTTTTGAGCTATTATTGGATGTGGAAACAACAGAGTATGGAAGAAAAAGCTTGACTAACCTTCTCCATAGACTATGACTATATAGTAACTCACTAGAAGGCTGCAGTAAAAACTTTGTGTGAAACCTAGATAAATATTGGGTGATCCATTGGAAGATTGTGAAACTGCTAACATAGGTTCCCCTAATTTTTGGCAACTTTAATAATCACTATTGAGGGCTATACAGCTGACTCTTCCCGATTTGGCCACTACTCCTTGTGGCCCAAAAGGGAAATTCCTGGTTCTTTTCCAATGCCCATGGATTGACATGACCTTTAATGATGATATTCAACATTTCTAATAGAAACAATACACATTCAGGAATCAAGACACTTGAAGCCACCAGTCTTATAGCCTAAAGTTCTATCCTGACAGATTTTCCAAGCTAATGGGAAATGATGATATGGTAGCTTGATATGCTTCCAGATCATCATGTAAGCCGTGGTAAGCTTTGGGATACTTGATACCAGGGATTCAGATTGACAAAAGACCAATTTGTAGTATTTACAAGCTACAATCTCCTAAATCAGATATGAGTTGATGTAGATGCCATTGGCCTCCAAGTGGATTTATGCTACTATGAAAGAGTCCATTGAGGCTGTATGGATCCTCCAGTCAGTTCCAGACTTTCAGTGGCTTAACATGGACGTGCTAGAAGACCCAACCATCAATTTTATGCCCAAATCAGCAAAGGCTTCATATGCTTAGCCTGGGGGTAGTTACCCACTAGAACATACATGGAACATGTTGGGTATTGCTTCCGAGCAGTATGGAACTAATCCTAGGTACATCAGACAGTTTAGCATGTCTTGAGAGTAGATGACATTTTTGCCTTGTTTCTCAAATAGGGTCCTCAATATGCTAGTCATGACCCTAAAAACACTGTCATTTACAAGGAAATGACTTTCTCTTGCCTATATGAGCTTACCTGAGGCAATTCAGAGTACTGGTGCATCCAGGAGGTTTGGAGCTATAAGTGTTTATATTCCAGTTAGTTGCTTGGGTAGACATATAGCCATTTAGCTGTTCAACCCTTTGGGATTCATATTTCATCCAAATTGCTCTGAATAAGCTCATTTGGGCAACATTTAAGTATCATCTATCCATTACAACAACTCCTAGACCCTTACATGGCATATTAAGTGCCCTATAAGCAGATCAGGCCAAAAATGTCAATGCATATCTTGACATTCTCAATAGTCTAATCACTCCAAATTTACCTTCCGCCTACTTAATATTACTCTCCTATATGTTCCAAATGGCTTGTAGTGCATCCTAAGCACTGTGGTCAAGCCAAGCAGGACTTTTTGGGATAGGCTATAAAACTGATCATTAAGTCTCACAGATACTCTGGAGTCCCATATGAGTGAGTGCAAACAGACTTGGGCATCCCTGGTATGTCTGTTACATCCACCAAAATGACCTGAAAACCTACAAAAGCTCATGGGTTCCAAATCTGCAAATATGGAAGTAACCAGATTTATATCTCCCAGCATGGATATATGATGTTCTGAGCCATTGTGTGTGTAAAGTAAAGGTTTTCAAGAGTGCTGGAGGTCAAGGAAGAAAAGCCAGAGATATTCAACACTCTTGTAGCATCATTCCCAATTTGGATGGGAGATTGATCAGGTATGAGTATTTGCACTTTGGCAGGGATGGATTTGAGAGATTGAAACCTTCTATGAAAGATATTCTAAATAGATTGAATCATAGAACAGGTCTCACAAGGTTCTTTAGGTCTATATGCATTGCAAAGAAAATAATTTCCCTTTTGGGCCAGTAGGAGTAACAATCAAATTGGGAAGACTCTTCTGTGTAGCCCTCAATAGGTAGTTAAAAAACCAGATTAAATTAGGATGAATCGATGTGATTGCTCCTACAAGTTTCCCATATAAGAGTCAATATTCACTTAGCTTTTTACTCAAAGTATTGACTTGGCACAATGTTCTAGGGAGTACTATGGAGAGGTAGGTTCTGTAGAAGTCCAATCAAGTTCTGTTTCACATACTATTTTGTTTCTAACCCAATACTCTGATAAAACCCAGCCACTCTGAAACACAATATCCAAGACAGCCTTGATTTACACTATTTAGCCAAGATTTATGTGTTTTGATTGTTTCATAGGTTTATTTTGGTGGTGCTATGTAGTATTCCAGATAAAGTTGGCTGGCTATCATAAATTGTGACATTCCTCAAGAATCTCCTGTTTGGGATGATATAGGTTGTTTTTATGTATATATATTTGGCATCACCAAATAGCCTACAACAACCACTACCATCCATATAAGGAGATTTTGACTCCTCTCCAACTGGTGAAGTGTTGGAAGCTCTAATGACAACAGGATCATAATATATATCTCTTCAATGTAAGCCAGCCTGATCACAGGTCTATAAAATTTGACTGTGACTTCTCATCCAGTGGTACACTGGCTGTGGGAAGTCCCACAGTTAATAGGTGGGACATCCCACAATATTTTCAAAAGATGGGAGATCCCATTGGTTTTGCCTGGGATGTCCCAGGTGGTTGAGTGGGAGGTCCCACAACTAGTGCCAAGACAATGGGAGGTCCCATGTTACCCTGGGACATCCCACATGTCCCATTTGTTTACGTGCAGGTGAGTATGAGGTGACATCAATATTTTTTAAAATAGAACAATGTTGTTGCAATTGGTTCTTGTCTTCTACCCAGTTTTGCCTTGAGTAGATAGCTGATCACACAAGCTGCACAGTAATTGGTTTCCTGGGCTTTGGTATTCCTGACAGCACCAAGGGAAAAGGAAAGCTACACTATACATATTTTATACAGCCTACATAACACAGGACTGGGCTACAGCAAGAACAATGGCTGGTGGGACATCCCACAGTACAAAAATGGTCCTAAACTAGGCCAAAAAAGGCATTTTTTCCGGCCGGCCTGCGGCCGGATGGGAAGTCCCACACCTGCCATAAAAGGCAATTTTCGGTGCACCTGTAGTGTGGGGGGACATCCCATGCCTGCAGTGGGACGTCCCTACTGCCCCATATATGACCATCAAAAAAGTGTCTTTAGGGCTAGTTAACTCCCTTTGAGCATTTGGCCCTATGGGGTGCCCAGGTTGGTAGCCTGAAGTGTGTTCGGCTTACGCTCGAGACGCAGACGCGCGGCGGCGGCGCGGACGACACGGGCATGCGGGTGGCGGCAAGCGCAACATCCTCTCGCGACGGCCCTGGGCGGACTTGCATGGCGGCGACCGGTGCTCGCTCGGCGTGGCAGGGTGGGTGATGTGGACACAGCACCAGGATGGATGCCTAGCAGGAAACAGATGTGGTGCCGCCCCGCCGCCCGCCTCGTTTCGTGCGCTGCTCCGAATCGGGTGAGTCGCGCCCCCCCCCAACTTGTGGTGTTCGCGCTACGGGCGGGAGGCGATGCAGGGGCGGCACGCAGCGCGCAGAACTCTACGCCAGCACTCATGTGCAGCGCGGCGTCGTGGGCGGGGGCGGACTGTGGCGGGGCAAGGCTCGGCATGTTGACGTTGACATGCCACAATATTCCATAGTACCATCCTTAGTTCTCCTTCAAAATCAAATGTTCCTTTTGACTCTGAGATCTGTGGCAGCAATATCTAGCGGAAGTAGGAACTTTGAGGCAAGTGTTCACGAGACATTCGGGCCATTGGCGGGAACTTGAAGGCATTTGTTTGAGCAGCCAAATGGGGCTGGCTTCATCCGAGGTTCCTCAATCGAGGGTAAGTAAGAAACCCAATTTGGCCTGGGCAGGGCTTGGCAACGTGTCGGGGTTCAAAGCAGATTAGTGCATGTGTCGGTTTTTCCTGAGGTGTGGTGCAGTCCATCAAACCTAGCCGCCGTGTCGCGGTGTCGGTTTTGAGGGAGCCTCGATTTGAACTGTTTGCTTACTATCTGTTCGCAACTTGCGAGGAGTCACAATGAAACAAATAATTGAAAAATAAACAGTACCAACTGCTTTGAGCGTAGAGGGACTCACGCGTGACTCGGAGGAAACGATCTGATAGTTTGGTCGATGAACTCAATGGAGCAGTGAAATGAAACTACATTTTTTTATGGACGGCTGAGTCAGCGACGGACCCAGCCCAAGGAAGGGACGTGATCAGACAACAGGGCAACAATTTTAATTGCTGCACATACATATGTCTTGTCTTGAACATCGGCCGGCCGCCACAACGACGTCGCGGAAAGACCCCCGAAGGTACGTCCTCACTTTGGGACATATGCTACTGAACTAACAACGATTATGGACCTCGTAGGGCCCAGTTTCGACTCTCTAGTAGGACGGTGCGATCCTATCTTAGTGCGCAGTACATCCACTTCATTTCACTCAATCCCTTTGATTCGGGCATGGGTAAACTGACGTTGTGACGTTGTAACCGGGCGCTGAATGAGAAAATGGGGTTGCCGCCGCTCCCGCGCGCCCTGTCGCTTCACCACCTCTCTACCCACCACTGTGGCCCCTGTCACCCGCTTCCGCTGCGCCCAACGCGCCATCCTCGTCCCGAACTTACTTACTTATGTTTTCCTGTAGAGAATAACATTTTTTTTGGATACAAGCATACTAGTGGGAACGAAAGTGCTACCTGCATATCTGGGGGCGTCGATGTTTATGCAGAGGATGACGCGGATCACAACGAGGGCTAGAAAAAAAAAAGCGACCTTGGCGGGGCTCGAACCCACGATATTCGTCACGAAGTTAAGGAGAGGGTACAACACGACGACGCTTTACCAACTAAGCTACAAGGTCCAGTTGCTTCACTCCGCGCTGCCTCCCCTTGCCCCGCGGAACACGCCGCTGCCCATACATTGAACTCTCCCCCGCCGCCGCCCCACAAATGTGCCGCAAACGTCAGTGTCCCCGCACCACCCCTCCGCAGCTTCGCTTCGTAGACGCGTCCAGAGCTCGAGGTCCTATCGCGAGGACCGCTGTGTTGCCTCTCCTTCCCCACCCTGCGGCGCCACTCCTCTCCCGTGCATCTCTCCCCACGCACGCGCTCTCTTTGCCGCTTCGCGGACGTACCCCAACGCCGGTGGTTACGCTGGGGGACCCGTCGCTGGTGTACGCATAACGCATACAGGCAGCTATCGAGCCACGCACTCTCAGGCGCAGGCTGAAGGCCCCCCCTCTCGCTGTTTGCTTAAGGCGTGGGTGCGCGGGCACATATTCCGCGACTCGGCGCCCGTGCCCACGCCCGCGCTCGCCGGCGGCCCGCACCTCAGAAAATGAAGCGAGACGGCGTGTTGCACGCGCCGCATCCCGAGCCTTGGCGTGCGCACTAACCCAACCCCGCAGATTTGGACCTGACGTAGCTGCAGGTGAGTGGCGACGCGAATGCATGCACCCGTTGTTCATCCCTGCGGCCCCGTACAGTTCCGCGCGACACGCTCGTGCGCGCACGGTCGGAGGCGCGTACACTGCCAAGTAAAGCGTATTGTGGGGCAAAGGGATTATGCCGCAGCAGTGCTTTTTGCCGCATGCTGCGGTAATCTTGCGGCACTCTGCGGCAATTGAGTTTGCGGCACATGTCGGACTCGCATCAATCTTCCAGGCATCTGCCCCATACCTTGTCTGCTGATACTTAGGGCCTGTGGATTCAGTTTAGACATAGAGTATGAATGATTCGTCGATGTTGAATGGCCTTGCGGCACCGAAGAAAATTTTGTGCTGCGGCACTCTGCGGCACTCTGCGGCAGTTGAACAGCGGCAAATAGATTATTGCCGCAGGCGGCGGCAAAGCCTGCGGCGATGTTGCATTTTGCTGCGGCAGTTCCGCCGCAGGTTGCGGCAGTTGAAATCAATTGCCTGCACCAGTTCGATGGTACTGTACTATTTCGTTCAGGTCGACCGTCACGCGTCACGCACCCCCTGGTCGATGGCGAATTTTGGACGTTTGTCACGCGTCACCCACCCCTTGGTCGAATCAAAATTCCGTTACGCTGGTCCAATTTTCGCTCAAAATTGTGCTCGCGACGCGAAAATGCCAAAAAAAATCGGTCCGCAGGTCGAAAATTTCGGTTTGTCACACATAATTTTGGCCTTGGTCGGATGGTCGAATCGGTACTTTGTGTCACGCGTCACACCCTAGGTCGATCTGAATGAAATAATACAGTAGTCTGCGGCAGTCAGCGTCACTCCAACAGCGGGACTGCGGCAATGTTGTGATGCTATCAATCTTCAGAGCTCGTGCGGCACTCTCTGCAACATTTATATCACTAATCTGTCATAGATATATAAGACAAACAGTCTGAGAATCGCTTCCTGCTGGATCTGCAAATATGAACATGACAAAAGTTTCTAGGCACTTGCGGTACTCGCTCTGCGGCAGTAGCACAGCCACCCTGCGGCAACGTTTACGCTGCCTTCAACATTGTTCTCGCTGTATCTTGTTTTCCATCTGCAATCAATAAAATTGTGATAGAATACGCCAGTCAAAGGATCTGGTCCAGTGCTTACTATATAGTTTCAAGTTGAGATTCAAAATGCTCAGAGAATTCTATCTGGGCTTCTGTCGCCGGTATTTGAGATCTAGTCACCCTGGGCAATGTCAGCTTAATTAAGCCTTATGTTGATATAACACGCAGTCTGAGTAATACTAGTTGAGCACCTCAGAGACTAGGGCAGTGTGCGGCGATAGCTGTGTACTCTGCGGCAGTTTTCCGTAACCCTGCGGCAATTTGAGTTTTCGCTGCGGCACTCTGCGGCAGTGCTGCGGCAATGCAATGCAGCAGCGGCACTTTCCCCCTGCCCGCGCGGCTGGGTGAACGATGCCCTTTTTTTTCGAGTCGGCACCCAAGCCTGACTCATGCGTGCACAAGACTGTTCGAGTCAAGTGGACAACAATCGTATCAACAAAACTTCTCACCGTCCGCGTGTTTTCACACAATTCGCACATTTCTCTCATGCCCAAATCCCCCTCAGCGCCAATATTTGAAATGGAAGGCGGGACTCCGACGGCGCGATGCAGCACTAAGTAGTACTAGTGCCCGCCGTTCACAGGCGCATGTCGGAAAAATCCGATAAGACTGTCTAAGAATTAAATTAAAGACTGACAGTCTTATCGGATAGTACCTCTGCGGCAACAGCCACTGGTGAACTCTGGTATATTAATTGGAGGTACAGTTTGAGTTTTGGTGGGGGTTAGCAGAGCGAGCGCTCGCGTGAAAGTTGAAGAAGTGCAGGCAAGAATTGTCAAGTGGGACATCACGAGGCTTACCCGATTGACTTGGCAGATTGACTTGCGCACCAAGCGGAGTTTAAATTTAGCAGTGTTGACTTGTGTAACTTGCGCGTGGATTGACTTGTGCTTGCGCCACTTTACACTAGCACTCACCACCATGGGAAATTGTCCCAGAACTAATGCTGAGCCCCTTATTCGACCCTCCGCTATCCGTAGACCTTACCCGGAACATGCCGAGGACCGTCCGGCAAAAGATTGATGACATCAGGATCGTTGATCTCTCGTTGTCGTCGCCGACGGCAACGAGCCGCGGTTCACTCGTTTTCAGTTGTATCTTCCCGCTCAGCTCGTGGGGATCCTCTTAGGATACAAATGAGCTGTTTAATTGGGCCCCCATTCTTGGTACGGTCTAAAACACACGAGGTTCAACTGCATTCTACTTACCTGCATATGGTAGGCATATGTCTAATTATGCACGGTCGCTTGCGCAAGTCAACCCGCTTGGCTTGGGTATACTAATCTTTGAGTCAATCGAGCTGGATATTTCTCGTTGCGGATAACAATTTCACAGTCACGCGCAAGTTCATCGGAGGATCCGAAGAATAACCTCACCGGCGAAGTCACAAGCTAGTTAACTCGCCCGACAACCCGGCATGGGCCCGGGTTGAGTCTTCAATTGAATCTAATTCATTGACTTAGGACGATCATCAAATTGGAAGGCAAAGGAAAACCGCCCATGGGCACAACATGGAGCAAGCTCCGAGAGCGTGCCTTCGAAGTCAATCAAGGTGATCTGACCGTGCAAGTCAAGCAAGTTACACAAGTTAACATGTCGGACACAAGTTAACTTGTGTAACTTGCTTAACTTGCCCAAGTTCATATTGACTTGGACATGCAACAATTGACTTGTGCTCAAGTTAAAATTCTAGGGTCATTGTGAACATCGGAGAATCTGTCCACAGCTCCGACGAACCAGCGAGACGACTGCTACGCCTCCTAGCCACAAACAATGGCTTGGGTTTAGGACGTGCTTCGGCTTTAGCATTTCTGCCGCTTTCGACATCTGTCTTGACTCGTTTCGAATCATGCTCCGAGTCGTCAGCTGAAGCAGGAACTACCTTCCTCTTCTTTTGTGCGGTCGTTCCTGAGTCCACGGCTTCTGATGGTGCAGATGAGGCCTCTGTATACGGAACATGGAAAAGGACCGATGGGTTTGGGATGACCGCAGAGGCATCGTTGCAATTCCACCGCCGAAACTGCGCCTGAACATCACTCATGTGATCCTGCATCAAAATCCGTGTTGCGCGCAAAACTTGTGCTAGCTATAGTTGTAGGCATGCCTGATACATGTACTATTTAATTATTCATCGAATCTATATTATCCTGCCTATCAACGCTTAAGGGCTCTTATTTTCGCCACCATTTGGGCAGGATAACCCGAACATTCTGATACAGTACAAATCAACTCTGTGAGTTTCTTGCTTATTACTAGACCATGGACTGTTGTACGACAGTGTATTCAGGTTATCTGAACGCTTTTAGTGCCACAAGTCAATGATCGGGCCAAGGGTTGGAGCGGGACCACTGCCGTGATCAGTGAGTATATTTTCATGGCAGCAACCGCTGCCCGGATATTTATAATTTCTTTGCTGGGCTGCTCCTACGGTATGCTTTCCAACCTACATTAATTATTTGGGGCAATCCGATGGCGGGGATGTGCCCAAGTCATCGGCGACAAAATGACTTGCACAAGTATGGGCGATATACTGTGCAAAAATTCATGTCATTTTACAGGGTTTTTTCTGACAACTTACATCTTCAATATGAAGTTTGGACCACATCTTTGCTTGCTGGCTGCCATCTCCCAGGTGGATTACACCTGTCCGCAGCTGACATTACAATTATTTGGGAATTGATTTCGATCAATTCCGCTTAGGCTCGGCTATCGGCCTATCTCGGCGCCCCACCCAAACCCGCGTTCTACTGCTCCAGGGGTGTACCAGCCGCTTCGGATAATAGCTATTCAAGTCGAATTTACTTCCCGGACGATGCGGAGAGCTCATTGGTGAATATTAATAAGAAGCCAATGAGATTGGTGTATTCATCCTTGTCCATTTGAACAAGTCTCGAAGGTGTGACCTACTATCCTGATCTTCACAAAGAATGAAGCAATGGATACCAAGGACCTTTATCGGCTGAATTACGAATGTTTTTGGATGGCAGTAGTGTTCTGTGCATAATAATTCAGTGGAGTTCCGTTTATGGATCTCGGCACGATGGCAAGATCATTGATTCGATCAATTAATCAAAACCTTCCAAATACTCTCAACTCCAAGTCCCACAGAAGTCAGCTTGAGAGCTGTAATCCCTTGCTGGTTGGTTGTACCTCCTGGGGATGGTCAGTTGTAACCTGATTGATTGAGATGTAAGCCAGATGCAAAGAAGATGTTGATGTAGTTGAAAACCCTGTTTTCAAGCATAGATTGTAACCAGTTATTTTTTGCACAGTATATGTGCCATACACAAGTCACAAATGTGACTTGCAAGTCACTATTTTGACTTGTGGCGTCGACAAATTGACTTGCGCACCAAAATCCACGTGCAAGTCAAAACAAGTCAATTGGCGCAGGCACACGTCAATTCGGCAAGTCAAAAAGTGAACCCTCGGACATCACTGAGCGAGAAGGAGATGCGAGGGGAATGAAGATGGAGAAAAGACACCTACCGGCCGCACTACGAGCCCGATGAGCCCGTCCCAAGGCCGCACGCGCCCCGCGTACTCGTAGTGCTGCCACGCCATCCCGTGGCGCGGGTTGGTCTGTAAGCGAAGCATGCGAATCAGCATGAGCTTCATAGTGATGCGCAGGAAGAGCAACACACCGCGCCTGTAAACACCACGTCGTGCAGGCCATCGCACGCCTCCCAGCCCTCGTCGTCGGCAAAGCGGTGTCCCGCCCACAGGGGCGCGTCCTACTCGGGCCAGGGCTGAGATCTGAGATCTGAGAGGCGGCGGACGTCGTATCTTGTGGTGCGGTGGTCGGGTCTTGGGACGAGGTCGGTGCTTGCGAGGATGGGGAACGCTCGTCTAAATAGACGGGTGCTTGAGGGGACGACGAAGGTCCTTGCGACGAAGAAGGCGACAAGAAAGCCGCTTGCAACGATGCCGAGGCGGACTGCCACTGAGACTCGTATGATGCGTCGGACCGACGCCCAGAGGACGTCTCCCGGCCCAAAAGCTCCTCGCGCATCTCCGCATCCCCGCCCGCCCGCCTCCACCGTGCCCGCTCTTCCGCTCCCGCGCATCCCGGACACCCCTCCGCATGCGCCCCCTCCCTCACCCTCCTGCCCTCGCCCACCGTCTCGTACACGTACGCGTCCACTCTCCCCCCTCTAGCTTCCAGTCCTCCAGCCCCAAACGCGGCACCATACCCGCCCTCGCCGCCCGCGTACCCAAACTGCGCCTCCAACGAGCCGTTCCTGGCGCCGTCCCCGCGCACTGCCTGTTGCAGGACGGCGCGCGGAAGGAAGCGCGCGCCGTGTGGGAGCCATACTCCGCGATGCGCATATTACACCGGGCGCGCCGCGCTCGAGCCCGCCGGGCGTGAAGGCGCCGCCCGGCGCGGTGACGAGCGCGGTGTCGTGCGGCTCGGAGGGTATCTGCGGCAGCGTCGGTCAGTCCAGACGATCGGGCGAAGGAGAGGGAGGCAGAGGATGAAAATACGGATGATATTGGACGATGGCGAAGGGAGAAAGAGAACGTCCTGCAGCGAGAGTACGAGATGCATCCGGGGGCGGGAAGAGCACGACGAGCGACAGCAAACGGGATGTGGAGGAAGGTAACAAGTGGAAAGATACTGATGCGGTGGCAAGAGACACGTACCAGCATGGTCCGGCCCAGAGCCCGCTGAAGCTCCCGAGCTCGTACACCCGCCCAATGCGCCCCGGCTGCGCGCGCTCTTCCCTTTCCTCCCCTCCCTTCTTCCCACCACCGCTATTCCCCACGGCCCCACCACCAGCGCCCGATGAGGACACCTCGCGCGAAACGGGAGCCCGCGCAGTGTACCCCGTACACAGCCGCGCGCGGCCCACCGCTCGTCCCCGACCAAGCCGTCGTGCATCTCCACGTCCACATCGAGGTCCGCGGCAGCGAACGGCACGGCGCGCGCGGTGTCTACCTCCGCCGTCGAGAGCCCCGCCGAGCTCGTCGACACAGAAGTCCCGCTCATCGCAGCGGCGGGCGGAGTCGGAGTCCACAGGGGGCCACGCATGCGTGGGGTACGCGGGCAGCTGGACCTCGAAGCGCACCACCAGCCTTGTGTTCTTCTCGTGGATAGCTTCTGATCTAGGCTGCGGGCCCGTGCCTGCGCAAAGCGTGTCAGTATGCTGGTAAAGAGGGGAGGACGCGGGAATTTGAAAGAAAAGAAGATGATAAGAGAGAACGGATGACAAGATGATGAGGCGCCACCTCATCAAAAATGCGCCGCGACGACGATCCGCGCGCCGTGGAGGCGCCACGTCACCGCCTCCGCGCGCCGCTGCGGCCAGTCGTGCATACGTCCAACCACGCCTGCTCTGAACAAACGGAAGAACCAGGAAGACGACTCACCCCCGCCCGGCACCCATCTTTCCCCCGCCTCCCGTCGATCCCGCGCAAGGAAGGGCGGCGCGCCAAGGCGCCCGCCGGCCTGCACGCGTGCGAAGAAGAGCAGGCGCGCGGGCGGGGCGGGGAGAAGCCTACTTCGTCCGGGGTGAAGGTCTCGGCCTTGCAGGGCTTAAGGGGATTGAAGGGCTTGTGGGGCCCGAGCCAGAGATCGAGCAGGAGCGCAGGCGATGAAGGCGGGGAGGAGACGTGCGGGGAGCGGGGCGAACGCGAGGACGAGCGAGGGGACGAAGATGCGGGATAGGCCCGAGAGGAAGGACGTGCGGAGGACGATCGCGAATGGCGCGCAAAGGGACGGGGCAGAGGTGGGTGCGCGGAGATCGAGCAGGTGGACCGCGGAGAGCGTGCAGTCGAGCGCGAGCGGCGAAGGGAACGCGTGCGTGCATGTCGCGGACAGGGACGCGAGGTGCGTGGGCTGCGGCGGGCGGTCTCCTCGAGTTGACGGTCCTGGTCTTGAAGTCGGTCGGAGTCGCCCTCCTCCCCTATAATCCACTGGCCCGCATCCGCTTCAGTCTCCTCCTTCACCTCCTCTGTATCTCCGCCCGACCCTGGGTCCTCGAGCGCGTGAACGGGGAAACACCCGTGCAGCGTTGGCACCGTACTCCGCCACGGCAGCAAAGGGACGGTGTAGTGAGGCGGCGGGCACAGCGTGGATGGGTACTGCGGAAGGTGGGGGGTGGCGTCAGCGTCATACGCAGCGAGAGGATGGACAAGCGCCAGGAGCAAATGCATAATATAGGAAGCAATGGCGAGAGGGCTGATGGGACGATGGGAAGCTACGAAAGAGAACGGGGACGGCACCGAAGAGGCGTTTCAAGATGGACGGACAAGGAAAGGAGGGCGCATGCCGCCTGGCGCCTCCCGCCCACGACGCGCGTCACGCACGACGTGCGGCGTTTTGTGCAGCACCGCGGTCTTCACGCCGTGTAGCCTCCGACGACGCCGACGCATATATCCACAGCGCGGTGTACCCCTGCCACGGCGGAAAGACGGGTCGGATGGCGGGGGTCGGGACGCCAACGGGCATGACAGATAGGAAAGCAGAGCGATACGAAGAATGAGGGGAAAACGAGACGTACTCGAAACGGCACGACTACAAACGGGAGGAGGAGGGAGGACCATGAGCGCGCGCCGCGCGTGCTCGGGCTCCGCGCGGAGGGTGTCTGCGCGCGAGTAGGTCAGTCTGGGTTACGGGCTAGGGAGAGGACGAGGAAGACGCAGGGTGGGTGGGGAAACGTGGAAACAGCGTCAGCAAGGGAGCGAGAGACATCGCGCGCGAGACCGTCGCCGACTACGGGCGAGGCACACGCGCACGACGCACGAGGGCTCCGCATTGCACCTCATCGTCGTCGCCGATGCCCACGCTCCCCCATCGGACGCAGGATGCATCGGCGAAGGCGCATATATGACGAAGAAGTTAAGGTGGGAAGGGGCGAAGAGGGGACGGGGAGCAGGGATACGGGGCAGCGATGAGAAGGAGGAGGGCGGCGGGAAGGAAGCCGATGCGCCGTGTGACGTCACCGTCGGGCGCGCGGCGGGGCAATGGAATAAATTCGAAAACAAAGGATACATAAACGAATTGGAATAATAAACGCGAAGAAAAAAAAGAGGAAAATCAAGAAAAGCGAAAGCGAAGAAGACGCACCTTGACCCTCGAAGAACCACGCGACCCACAGCGCCGCCGCGCCCGCCTCCGTGTCCCGCGGCCAGCCCACCTTCCACTCCCCCCGCCCCCACTCCGTTCCCCTTCGTCCTGCTCCGGCGTCGAGCCCCCCCAAAACGCCCCTCGAACAGCCGCACGGAGATGTACCGCAGGGCGAACGCGCGCGCGCCCACGCGAGCTGCCGCCAATTCTTTCCTGGGCTCAAACGGCGTTCCCTCCTCCAGCGGTCGCGTCGGCGTCCGCGGGAAGAGGCCGCAGAGTTGCCGGGAGGAGAGGCAGGTACGTAGAAGAGAGGGGTGCGGCGGGCCACGCGTCGCCGACGAGCATCCAGTACGCGTTGATGAGGGCTGCGCCGGCGTCGAGCGCGTGCACGTCCCCGGTGTGCAGGGTGAGGCAGTGGGATTTCAGGGCGTACGCTGCGACCTTTAGCGCTGCGGAGCAAAGGGAGAGAGGGGCGCGAGCGGGCCGAGGTTCGGGGGGAGGATCGCGAGGTGAATCGCGGCGAGCGTGAGGAGCTCGGGCGGGAGGGCGAGGAGCGTGGAGCGGGAGGGCCCCAGGGAGGCGGAGGATACATTCGAGCGCCATCCAGGGGGAGCAGAACGAGAGTCATATCGTGGTGGGAAGTAGCCAGCGAGGCCTTTCGTGTCGGGCCGCCAGCGCCGTCGCCTAGTAGCCCCTCGTCCCCGCCGTCCTCCCCGTCGTGCACAGCGTCCTCGTCGTCGTCGTGTGGCCCATGTTCATCGGCGCCGAGTCTGACATCCGAATCCATACGCCCCCCTCGCGCATCCCGTCCTTATAACCCCAACTCCCGCTGGTGCCCTTGGTTCCGGCTTCTACGTCGCGTACGTCGCGTTTACTCCACGGCGCCTTGGTAAGCCGTTCCCAGACGGCGAACTTCACAGCGGCTGCTGCCGGCACGCGGGGACCTGAGCTCGAGAGTAGGCGAGCTAAGCTAGAGATATCTTGAGAAAAAGAATTTTTAAAAGGCAGACACCCGCACTAGACATACCGAAGAGCCACGACAAAGTCTGAGATGGGCAGTTGTAAATCATTGCCGAATTTGAGCGAGAGGGGTTTGAGAGTCTATTTAGACGAACAGGATGGAGGGGTCTGCGAGGAATCCGACTAAGTATAACGAGACTGGGCCTGGTGTGCTAGAGGCTCGACATACACAGGGATGAGCGCTCGATGAGCGCTGAGCCGGCGCTGAGCGTTGATGAACGAGCGCGCAGTCGAGATGGTCAGCATATACTGCACAAACTTGCAGCCGCCACTGGCCCGCCAGCGAGATGGGACGGAGAGCGGATTGATCGCATCAAGTCGGGAATAAACCGGGCCGAGCCGCGTCTCGTCCTCTCATCCACCATCTTGCCCGCCCCATTCGCCGACGAACAGCTCGTCCCGCCGGACCGAAGGCTCGTCGGCTCATTCGGCGTCAAGACTCCAATGCACCAGAAGCTTAGCACTTTTCTGTACCTTCTGCGTCCCTTCCGCGCTACGTGGTGCTCGAGCTTGCTCCCCGGCCTATTGCTCTCGGGGCCTGCTTTCACCTCTAGATCATGATCTGCCTTGCACATATCGGTGAATGCATGGCCTCCATCGCGTGGTCCCTTCTGGCTAGCGCTGTCTTCGAGTGCTTCGTACCAAGACTCGGTCGCCCTGATATACAACATCTTACACGGTTATTTCCTGGAGTCCCCATGCATTTAAGGGTCCTCGTAGCTCTGCTTCTCGGGAGCAGTTATCTGATTGATTCGCTAGCGAAGTCCTCTATAACTGCCCGTCACCGGAACTTGAAAGGCTTCGAATTTCGCAACACCTCCCACCAAATCATTCGGCACAAAACCTGGTCCAGTTTAGGTCTTCCTTCGCATCTCGATTTTCGAATCTGCGCCAACTTTTGCCGCTTATTGCCTTCTTTCGTTTTCACACCTGTTTTACAGTATCACTTCTTCTCATTTTAACGGCCCAGCACGACTGAGAGTTCCGATTATTGTTGATAAATACATTGACACTGATGATCTACTACCTTCGGGACGGTGACTAAAATTGACAATATGCGAATGTCAACATAATTTAGATAACCTGGAGATAGTTCTCGGTTTGCGAGGTAGTCATTTCTCAAATATAAAGTGGTCGTAAGGGATACCGGGGAGCGCGGCCCTCGCTGCTTCTTCAAACGTTCTCTGCAATTCATCCGTGACGCTCTGCTCTGGTGTTGGCCAGGAAAAAAGTGGCCGAACGAGTAATGCCTGGAGGGCTGGGAAGAGTTGCAGCCATGGGAGGATATTGTGCGCATGGTCGAAGAGCACGGGCACCAGCGTGACCATTGAGACATTGTGTAGCATTTTCACTACGTCCCATCTGCCCGCTCCAATTTCTTCGGTGATCTCCCCATCGGTGTAGGGGAAGATATCAATGATATTCATATTGATCTCCAGCCAATATATCGTCCCGTGCTGAGCAATTACTCGAAGTGCATCTTTCAAGGCACCCACTCCTTCCCGATTACTTCTAGGATAGAATCTGACTCCCGCGCGTGTAGGTCCCGATGACGCTATGCCACGTACAAGGAGAGGGAGATGTGTATTGGAGGAGATGGAGAAGAGTTCACCCAGTTCAACGGGAGGATCTATCAAGTCGGTGCGCATATCACGTTCGCCAAACACAGGGTCATAGGTGAGGGAGTAAATGTTAGGATGCCGGGTGAGGAAATTGCTGAGGATGGTGGGATCAATGGCGGTCGTCCTAATGTTGAGTTCATGGATGGCTTGAAGGTTAAAGTTGCTGGCTGTCATCACATCAGCCAACTGGTGTGGAGCCAACCGCGGCATGATAGAGGAGGTATGAGCAGTCTCGAGCGACAAGATGAGACGAGTGGCGGTATTTATGGTGCAGAGACGGCCTGAGCGCAATTTCTGATATCGGATATTCCTCAGATTTGGGAAACGCATACGGTCAAGGATCGTCCCCAGATCTTTGATCGCAGACCGTCGGGCTCGACGCGACTCCGCTTGCCGGCGTGCGAGGACGGGGGAGAGGGACCAGTAGTAAAGCTCATCGGCGAGCAAGAATGCGGGCTCCTCGGGGTATTTAACCAAGAGCAGATGAATGATCATGCCGATAATCGAAAGATATGCTGTGGCAGACTCGGATAGGGGCAGCTCCTCGGATTCATTCCTTGGAAACAACGGGTCTTCAAAAGTAAGATCGAGCTCTTCTATACTTGTCGCGTCTCGGAGGATCGTCGCCAAGGACCGTAGACTCTGCAGATGTTTGGGCCACTCCCTCTTCTCCAAAGACGGGAAGTGGCAGGTGATAGTGCGGATGGGTGGTGTATATAATGAGCGCTGAAGGACAGGGAGGGTGTCTGCTGAGATGATGTAGGTCCCTGTCGATATAGAGCGACGAGGATTGTCAAGCGTTAGATACGCCGTTGAGCTAAGATCGTTGAATGCGCGACACACGGCTGCGGAGGCCAAAATGGTCTTCGCATCGGAGCCCATGTGTTCGAAAACCCTGGTCCAAATCTTCAATGGGAATGGCCCGTACGACGGTGTCAATGGCTTGCGATGACGAGGCGAGAGGAGGGACTGTAGCACCGCGGCGATAGTGCTGAGCCATGTGAGCTGACGAGGGATCATGGTGGATGGGAAGGATAAATAAGCGCTGTGGCCACGACCATCAGCGCTTTATAACGGGGCTCTTATCCTTGTTCCCAATTTGGATGTTTATTGTTCATTTCATGTTCTCTATTATTCTATTGTCAATTTGTTCATTCATATACAAGGTCACTCGCGTTTTAAAATCGAATGCGATACAAAGGAGGGTCGACCTCCCGTCCCTCACTTCGATGGACACATGCCTCGAGATCCAACCTCCGGGTACGACTGGGTTTAGGTCCCTGACAGTGTCCGCTAGGTCAGACAAGATGATAAGTATGTGGAGGAAACAGTGCTTACAATTGGGGAGGGCACATCAAGCGGAGAGCACATCGGGCGAAAGAAGCGCAACAAGCAAACTAGGCGGATGGGGCCTAGGTGGATGCTGGCACTGTGTCGGCGCGCAGGAACAGATCAGAGGCCGAGGTTTGTTGCGAACTGCGCGGGTCTTCATGTCCACCCTGCGAGGCGAGGCGAGTACCGTACTGTGTGCGCGCAGCGCGGTGTCCAATATTTCAGAACATCGTCTATATTCACGGAAATTGAGCGCTGCACGATACGCTCTACGTGGCAGTGTACGCGCCTCCGACCGTGCGGGCGCGAGCGTGTCGTGCGAAACTGTATGGGCCCGCAGGGACGAACAGCAGGTGCATGCATTCGCGTCGCCACTCACCTGCAGCTACGCTGCAGCGTCCGCCTCCAAATCTGAGGGGCTGGGGTGAGTACGCACGCCGAGGCTAGGGATGCGGCGCGTGCAACACGCCATCCCGTTTTGGTTTCGGAGGCGCGGGCCGCCGGCACCGAGTCGTAGGAGGGAGGTGCCCGCGCACCCACGGCCTTGGGCGAGAGGGGCCACCTGCAGCCTGGGGCACGCCGGCATCGGACCGGATGGCGCCCCAGACTGCGTGGCTCAATAGCTGTGTGCCTGCGTCATGTGTACGCCGGCGACGGGCATCTCAGCTTGTCCAACGGCGTTGCGGTCCGTGCGCGAAGCGGGAAAGAGAGAGCGTATCCGTGGGATGAGATGGTAGCACAGGAAGGGAGTGGCGCCGCGCAGTGAAGAAGGTGAGGCATCTTCACGAGAGGACCTCGAGCTCTCTGCGCGCGGGACGCCGCCGTTCGGGATACATCGGTGGCCGCGGGGGAAGTCCAGTGCGCGGAGAGCGGTGTGGGCGCGGGGAAAAGAGAGCGTGCCCGCGCAGGTCCCCGAGCCGTGCACAGAGCGGCAGTAAGAGCGCATCGCGTGCACGGAGGAGTGCGGCTAGGGCGAGCAGGTTCCGGGAAGAGCGGCGCTGCACGGCGTGCACAGAGCGGCGGAAAAACGGCGCCAGCGCTGCGCGCTCGCAAACGGCGTACCAGCGTGCGCAGCGGGAACGAGAAGGCCAGGACTGGATGACTTCGACGATAGGGGAAACACGCACATGTATCACGAAGAATAGCCACTCGTCATTTGCGCCTATCGAATACCGACAAGACGTATGCAGAATGCGCGACAGCACATGTTTTGAGGCGCGCGAGCCTGGGAGAGGGCGTTCCTGCTCACGCTTGCGGAGAGCAGGACATGGATTGTGGAGGCAGAGGACTTATTCAAGGCGGCGGCGAGGGGCCGAATGTCGGCCTATGTGAATTGGATGAAGGAGCGCTCGTCGGAGTGACATGGTGGTTTGGAGCAGGAGATAAGTTGCACTTGTTTGCGCATCCGGCCCGGACGATCCGCTCCCCCTTGCTTCCGACGGTCATCCTCGAACAAATCTCCAGTCTCTCCCGTACTCGTGCTTCGGAGCCGCGCGGCAAGCGCCGGTAATATCCCCTCAAACCGCATGAGTGCTCTTCTGCTGAGGCTACTGAAGTCTGGGGCTGCCCGCCGTCGACGAATCCACATCTCTGTGAACTTTGAAGGCACTCCCTGGATCATGCGACTGTTTTGCGGACGAAACCAGTACCTCGCCGCGGTGAAGATTCTCAAGCTTCTCTGTATTTCTCTGGCGGTTTCTTCTCCAGCGGTCTCCAGTCGGGTCCTTTCCAGCCTTTCCTTCTGTGGCGAAATCTAGACTTTGACTGCCGATAACTCGCTTTCGTCCGTCCGCAGTGCCCCTATTTCGGTGCCTTTTCCCATCATTTCGCAGTGTACTATGACTGCCCTCGCACAGCAGGACGCACACGCAAGTCGCCCCCGTTATACAAGAACACAGCGCGACTTGTGCCCTCTGCAGTAAAATCTCAGACGCACATTTCAATGTCCAACAACCCAAAATGCTCGCCTCTCCAAATCTGCGAGACTCTCCCTCACTTCGCAAGCAAACAGTCGGTGTCTTCAACCTCCATCCTACCGATCGCACTCCGATTCGCCCGTATATGAGTAGCACCCCGCACGCACATCGCACGCTCCCCATTCAATATCCAAGACCCGCGCTTGCGCGAGGATCGGTCCTCTCTCTCTCTCGCGCCTTGCTCCTTGTGATTTGCGTCTCAATCCCCTGGGCTTGGGGTTGGGGCGTTCATTGGCCCCTTCCTTTGGCTCTTTCCGATGCATTTCGCAGATGAAAGCGCTATAATTTCGAAGGTCCCCCGGTCGATCTTTCGACCCCCTGCTAAGTAAGTATGTATCGATTTCCTTTCTTTCGCTTAGTGACTTCTCGCCCATACTCGGGCTTGGCTTGACTCAAGCCCGGATCCCGTCGCCTTGTTGATTCCTATCTTTAATCACTGACTTCCTGTACTTATACAGGTGATATCTCTGAGACGGTTCGAAGGGAGCACATAGGCGTAACTGGGCTTCTACTCCGTGCGCGCATTTTCCTCTTTTCCATAGCCCTTTCTAATTCCATTCACAGTAATAGTCAAAGCAGTCGCCCAGTTCAAAGGGACTTTACTCACTTGTTGCGCTCCCAGCTCCGTGGAAAGTCGAGGTAAGCTTGCTCTAATTAGATTCACCTTGCTCTCGATTGGCTTAGTCAGAGCTGAGATCCTTCCGTGCTTCAACTCACCAGGGCCGCCAGGTATAGCTCAAATACAATAGCCTTCGGTGTACTGGCTCGAGCTTCTTGCCAGCAATTTTTCATTCGTGTCCTTCGATACGACTATAGAGGTGTGTTGTTCGCTGTTCAAGAGACTAGTACTCGGAGTCGAGCGTACTAGATTCAGTCTTCTTGCCCCTCCAGGGTTTTGACGGTTCGACAGCGTCCTATCGCCTGTAGACTACACTATGCGATGTGTTCTCGTTGAATCTGATACAAGGTTACCTGAGACTCATTCGCTGCCCCAGATTCGAACGAAACAGGCTCGTCCAGTATAACTCGATTGACTTATTGAACTTGAAGAGAGAGCGCGAGGCAGACGCGGTTGAACTCACGTCGCCGAAGGACGAGGGACCGAGGTGCTCTGCAGGCTTTGCGGTCAGCGCTAGCACGGGAGGGACGAGCGTACGTACGAAGAACGGGCTGCGGTGAAGGTCCTGAGCGGGCGCAGTATAGTACACGATCGTGAATTCAGAGTTATGCGTACTCGACGATGCGCGGGAGCGTGGACTGGTACTGGTTCCAGTCGAGCGTACGGACTCGGGAGCAGTTTGGAGGCTAGGCCAAGACGCTTCCGAGTACTAGTCCCGGTATCGCGGACGCGGGGGGTGCACTGCAGCGCCGGTGAGTAGCGGCTTGAACACGAGAACGAGATATATACCTCACGGAACCGAGATATGTACCTCATGGGACACGGAGCGCGTTGGTCGGAGCAATCCCAGCCTGCGGGAGGTACGTGGAAGTGGTCAAGAGTTGTATATGTGCGGGACAGCCTGAGCCACGCACCGGGGTCGTTCAGGTGAAGTACAACAGTGATTGGACGATGAAGTCCGGGACCCAGACGTAGACGAGCCAGGATTGACGGAGATGAAGCTGAGTTTGTACGGTCGGTGCTGAGTTCAAAGAAGGAATGATCGTGACGGTTTGTGGGTCAGAGTCTGCGACTTTTAAGCGAATACGGAGGAGACCCGTAGATGCAGAACCATCGCATCTGATCGACAGAGGGTTCCAATGAGCGAGGAGTCGGCAGGCGTAGGCTGCAGCGAGCGCAGTTTCGTACCTTGGACAAAAGAAAGGAGTCGACGAGCGGCGCGTGGGACTTGAAGTACGCTTGCGCCGTCGGAGTCGGCCGGAGTCGGCCGAAGAGTACGAGAGCTTGAGGGGCGGCTGGGCTGAGGGAGGCGGCAAAGGTGGAACGCGAAGGCGGGCTGCGTGTGCATCGGGGTCGTTCCGGGGAAGCCGCCGCTCGCACTTGAGCTTGAGTCCTGGGCACCAGTCAGCATGCGAGCTGCGGAAGAGGAATGCGGGTCGATCGAGTGACTTGAAGAGCGCAGCAACGGCACATAAGAAGCCTAGGAGGAAGAAAACGAGAAGACTCGGTGGCAGAAAAGACATCGAGAATGAAAGGAGTGCAATGCACCTGTACATCCTGAACGTTGAACGTTGAGCCTCTTGTACGACCGTGCCCGCAGAAGCGAAGGTTGGTATATAAACGAATCCGTCCCCCATTCCGTACCACGAGAGTAATGAGAGGAAGAATGAGTCCAGGCCGAAAGTCGAGCTAGTAGAAGCGAAGAAATCGGGCGAGACCATATCGGTTGGCGAATGGAAATCAGAAGAAGTATCGAAGCAAGGGGAGAAAGTGGAGGACTGTCGGAGATCTTGTGCGATTGAGACGAGCCGAAGTCGAAGCAGGGTCCAGGAGGGGCCGTCTGTACGGCGGCGACGATGGGACGGAGTGGCTCAACAGGCAGGCCATCCATCGCGCGGGGAATCAGGTGGAGAGAAAGCTCTCTAGCGTGTTGCAGCGAGAGACGCTCCGGCGTCCAGGCGGTGAGTGGCATGAGAGTCGGAAGCAAGGTGCGCAAGCGGGCCGACAATCCGAAGATCGCTTACGTAGGCGCTATCACGCTTTGGGCGCTTAAAAATCATCTTTTTCTTTCTCTTTGCTCTCTATGTACATCCGCATAACACAAGCGACCGGAGACTACGCGCAACGTAACGGCGCGCTCGCTGCTCGCGAACGAAGACGACGTGAATCAGGCGGGGCTCGCGCTCTTCAAGCGCACAGCGGACTGGCAGGACGGCGGGGACGACGGCTCGTGCGTTCTCGTTCTCCCTCCGCGGTCTACCAACGCTGTCCTCACAACGCCCGATCCCACGACTGTAGCTTCGAGAGCGCCGCCACGCCCTGCGTCGAGCCATGCTGCACCTCCGGCGCTTCCTCGGTGTCAGAGGCCCCAGCCGCGACGCGCTCCTTCCCCGCCCTCGCGCGCCCCGGGGCGTCGGCACGCGGCGCACCCGCTGAGCTCCATGCCCTCCTGCTCATCTGATCCCTCCCTCGCGACTCTCAGGCTGTTCTGAGACCGCCTCTAGCTATGGACCACGACGGTGGACTCGTTGACGAGGATGGCCGATTGCATGGGGCATGGTGCATGACGGGGAGTCTCGCGTGGGGAGGCGATGGCGATCGTGAAGGTGCGTTTCTTTGTTTTGGCTTCGCTCGCGCTGACTTCGACGCCGCGCAGTCTTCGAGTGCTCCATCTTGCACCGCACGACCAAGGCGTTCGAGTCGATATCCCGACTCCGCAGGTGCAACCCTGTCTGCTGCGGTGCTTCAGCGCTTCAGCATGTACCGCATCAAGGCGCCCAAGGCCCAAGAACGACTCAGCCTTCTGGGTGCCGATCCTCGCGAATCGATAATCCCTACTTCGTCCAACGCTGCACAACAGAACCTGCTCCGCCTCCGGCAGGACCGCTACCAACGACGCTGATGCTCAAGACTCCCCCCCGAAGCGCAAGAGCCTGAGGTTCTGTCCCCAGGCGGTGCCCGACACGTTCCGCGTGCTGCCCTCGATCAACCGGACGCTTCACAACCTCGCGGTCGCGGAGCCCATCCCCCATCCCCCATCTCCGTGCGCGCGCACGACCTGCAGCACATTCTGCTTCCGACTTCTCGATGCATTCTGTCGGGGGCGGGGGCGTGGTCGTGGGCATCAAGCTCCTGCTGCACGCCGCCATCACCTCTACTCTCGTACGGTATCTCACCTCATCATCTCTCGAGCGTCCCGCACCCTTCCGACGCCGACGCCGACACGCCCACCCCCTCGGGCTGCTCGCGCTCGGGCTGGTTCTCGTGCTGCTCGCGTTCACTTCGGGTTCGTGCTCGGCCTCGGGGTGCAGCTCGTGCTTATCATCGTCATCGCCACGCTTCCGACGCGCAACGCAGGATCGCGCACATCGGGTGGCTCATCTACCTCCGGCTGCTCAGTCTCATCCCCATCTGAAGACTGAACGGCATCCCCTCCCCGCGTACGCATACGCGTTCTGGCGCTTTGTCGACTTCCCCTGGCGCAGACTTGGACGCGCAAGCTCGTGGGACACGGGCTCCAAGGAGGGCGAGCTCGCGGGGCAGCCGCGCGCGGCGCAAGATGAAGATTCAAGCCTCGACTCTGCCTGTGCCCCTCGGGTGGATTATTCCCCCTCTCCAGCCCCTCCGCACTTATCTCTTCTGGGCATGGGGCGCAGGTGCTCTCGACTGTCGGGCTCACGTCCCGGAGCCCGCTACCGTTGTGTCTGTCTGCCTTCCGCAACGCTCGCGGACCCCGGGCCTGGACGCGCGAGTCCGCGACCATTGACTTCGCCCTCGTCTTCTCGTCGACCGCGCATGTACATCCGGCGGGGCTATCCGGCGTCCCGACTTCCGCGTGCCGCGTGCGAGGGCTCTCTCGCAGCTTCCCCCTGCCTCCGTCGGATCGCTTCGCTCGGGCTCTAGGATCGTATCTGGGTTCTGGATTCTGCAGGCCTAGTAGCGATCTGTGGAAGCCTGCCACCCGCCTGGCCGGAAAGGTTCCGGGATCCGCTCGTTCGAAACGAGCACAGGCAATTTGTGAGCAACTTCTTTTTACTCTTACTTTTGTTCTACGACTCTTGACGCCAAGGCGTAACTTATACTTGGGGCAGCGCGCGAGTTGTGCAAGGTCGTTCAAGGCCGTGAGTGATAAATTATGATTCTTTCGACGCTTGTTAACACTTCTGCGCGTTAGCATTGCTGAGACTATACCCTAGAGCCGATTTGTTCAGAAGGCCCGGAAGCGCAATAAGCGGAGCGCCAGCGATCTTCCGAGTTGCGCAGGAGACTCCACCCCTCGTTCGATTCGTACCGCGGCCATGCATGGAACACGGCGTCCTTTTTGGCTGCGCCTCCTCCCTAGGTCGTATCCCGTGCGTATTTCGCGCATATCTTGGTATTTACTGAATACGGGAGCTAGCTGAGACGGTCGGATCTCGGCCGTGAGTGGTTTGGTAGCTTGTCGCCGTATGTCCCAGTCATTTCTTATGTTGAGTAAAATCCGCATTGATCTGTGTCCTACATTAGTACGAGCTCCCTCGCAGAAGGCTCGGCGGCTCTCCCATTCATTGGAGCGCCAGCGATCTCCGGAGTTGCGGGAGACTCCACCCCTCGTTCGATTCGGATCCGGGCCATGTGTCGTACACAAGATGCTTTTTGTCGGAGCCTCCTCCTCGGCTGCCTTTCGTGCGTATCTATCATGATACCATACACTACTGATACTAGCACCTTGCAGAAGGCCCGGCAGCGCTGGCAACCAATGCAGCGCCAGCGATCTTCCGAGTTCGCAGGAGACGAGACACTCGTTCGATTCGGGTCCGAGCCATGCGGAGGATACAGTCTATTTTTTGCACGGGCCTCCTACTTAGGCTGCATTTCGTGCGTATCTATACTTGATCTATACAACACACCAATACAAGCACTCTCGCAGAAGGCCCGGCAGCGCTAGCAGTCAATGGTGCGCCAGCGAGCTCCGCAGGAGACTCTAAGCCCTCGTTCGATTCGTACCGCGGCCATGCATGGAACACGGCTTTTTTTTGGGTGCGCCTCCTCCCTAGACCGTATCCCGTGCGTTTTTCGTGCATGTTTTGGTAATACTTGTTACTTGCGCGTAGCTGAGACGGTGGAATGGATCCGAAGCGGGCGCGTGAATGCCAACCCAACCTTCAAGGAATATTGCTGACTGTCGGCCGTCGGTAGCCTGCGAATGGCTTCGAATCGGTCGTGCAAGCTTGCAAGTCTGATCATGCGTTAGTAGCGTTCTCATTCAAATGAAGAGATGCTGATACCTATAGATGTCAGATGCTGATATATAAATTTGAGCTCTAAAATTCAGGTCTTTTGGGCGCAGAGTTGAATCGCCGGACGTCGCGACTCGCGCGAACACCAATTGCAAGAGGCCGCTGCCAGAAAGCAATTCCCATTGTCAGAACGAGCGCATATGCCCCTTTCTTGTGAAAATTGGACGTCTGACACCGAACGCCGCAGATCTAGAGCTTACTGAGATGTCGCAGCGAGACCGTCCTCAGAGAGCGTGCGTTGGCGCCGGCAATGACCGTCAAGCCGGAGATCATCGATCATCGATCAGTGGCGGTGCCCGGCGTTCCCCGAGCACCCGGCGCTTCTTGTCCTCGACCTCCATCGTCGTTTCGGCCTCGCGCTGGACGCTGCAACGGGCGGAACCGGGAAACTTCAATTCGAGATGCGCGCACCGCTGTCGAACGTCGAACCCCCGTTCTCGCCTGCTCTCAGACCCTCCTCGCTAGTCTCTCAGCAAGTAACGGTCGAACGACGCCTGCATCTTGCCCTGTCATAAAATGTGGGCGTCTGGACGGTGGACAGGAGAGGGACGGCGGTCTGTACGCCATGCGCCACTCCGCGACGCCGCCCAATGTTCGCAGCTAATCGTATGTCCTACGTATACTCTTCTCCTCCTTCGTCCAATCTAATGGAATATCGCGCTCAGAATGACACTTTCTGGGAGGACGACGCCTACGTGTGGCGCGATCCCTTGACGGTGCGCGACCCACGCGCGCTCTTCTGCCCGCATCTGATTCGTCTAACAGCCCGCGGCTCATCGATCCTTTCCCGCCCGAATGACCCACGGATCGCGCAGCGGCCCCATCGCGCGTCGCTTTCTGCGCCTCGACGCCCCAGACGTCCCGTGTGTCAGCCCAGCGTCGCGCGTCGCGCCTTGGCATCTCCGTCTCGTCCACCCGCACGCCGTCCGCCCTCAATATTCAATCCCAGCCCACCACCTCATCGTCTTCCTAGACCTCGGCCCATCTCCACTCCCCGTCTACACTCCCCGTCCCCGTCCGTCCCCATCTCTATGTATCGCCATCGTCATCGCCATCGTTATCGTCGTGGCCGCCGCACGCCGCCTGCCGCAGACGGAGGGGTCGCACGCACCTTACGCCCGGAGACGCACGCCGCACGGTGCACGAGGGAGCGGCGCACGAGTAGGGCTGAGGACGGGGTGGGGAGAAAGGACGAAGGACGAAGGAGGAAGGAAATGTCTCCTCCGTCTCGGACACATACGCCGCGCGCCGCCGATTCCGGCCTCGGCGTTCCGGACACCACCACGCGCCTCCCTGCCTCCGACCCCACCTGGTCCCACCACCGCTCTCTGCGCCCCTTCGCTCCCAACGCAGCCGTCGACATCTCCCCCAGCGTCGTCCCCCGTCTTCGCGTCTACGCCCCTCGTCGCCCGCGCCCACAGCCGCGCAAGCCCAGCGAGCCGTGCGCGCCGCCATGTATCCGCCTCCCGCCTCCCGCCTCCCGCCCGCGCCCACACCAACCGCCGTGCACGCCCACATCCGTCGTCCCCCGCTCCTGCGTGCTCGTGCTCGTGCTTGGTACCCACGTCCCCCCGGCGACTCGCCCTCCTGTCCCCACCGCCTCCTGCGCAGTCAGACCGCGCCTCGCGTCGGCGATCCCTGCTGCCTGCTCGGTACCCACGTCGACTCTGCGTCCGCGTCCGTTACTGTCGCCCGCGTCGTCTAGGGTTAGCCCTCGCTGCTCGTCCTCCCGTGGCCGCCGCGTCCTCCCGCAGTCAGCCCGCGTTCTCGCGCAGTCAGCCCGCGCCTCGCGTCGGCGATCCTTGCTGCCTGCTCGGTACCGATCGCCCTCCTGTCGCCGCCGCGTCCTCCCGCAGTCAGCCCGCGTCCTCGCGCGCCCGCGATCCCTGCCGCGTGCTGGATCCCCACGTACCCACGGCGACTCTGCGTCCGCGGCCGTCACCGCGCCACTCGCCGATCGTTCTCCCGTCGCCACCGCGTCCTCGCGCGCCGGCGATCCCTGAAGCCCGCAATCATCACCTCCCTCGTCTCCGTCGCCGTCGTCACTTCCGTGCCCACACATCGCTCAGCACGCAATGCATCGAGCCCCGCGTCCGTGCCCGTGCCCGCTCAAGCCCTGTCCTCGAGCCCAGCGGAAGCTGCATCCTCGGCTGTATCGCTGCGGCGCGTGACGACGCGAATGTGGGGAGGTGGACGCAGGGGGGTGCGGAGGGACGCTCGAGGGAGACACAGCGCAGGGTGGGACGCGCGCGTCCGCCGTCGTCTCCGCCCGCGCTGTGCATGGCGTCGCGCATCGCGCATCGTGCCCCGTGTCCACGCCCAGCACACCCGGCGGAAGCTGCATCCTCGGCTGTATCGCGGCGCGTGACGACGCGGAGTGGGGACGTGGGGAGGTGGACCAAGGGGAACGCAGGGAACGCGGCGGGAGACACAGCGCAGGGTGGGACGTCCGCCGCCGTCTGTGCAGACCCCCTTCTCGTCTCCGGCCTTGACTGCAGCGGGGCGACGCGTGAGGCCCGAGGGGGACGGGACGCAGGGCGAGGACGAGGGTGGGACGGGTGGGATGGGGGGGTTGACGCAGGGGAACGCAGGGGAACGCGGAGGGGCGCTGGCGGGAGACACAGCGCAGGTGGGACGCGCGCGTTGGCCATCTATCCTGTCCCCCTCCTCGTCTCCGTCCTCGGCGAGGCGCGAGGCGCGAGGCGCGAGGCATGAGGCGGACGGGATGCAGGGCGAGGGCGAGGGGGGGATGATTGGGATGGGACGGGGGACGGGGGACGCGCGGCTGGGACATGAGGGGATGGGGGCGGGGCGACGTGGGAGACATGGGGCGGGGAGGCAGTGGACGCACGGCGTAGGCGTGGGCTGCAGCTGGACAATAGACGAGGGACGACGGCGGAGGAAGACGGAGGCCCCAGATGCGAGAAGGGGAAGGGGAAGGGAGAGTGAGGATGGAAATGGAAATGGAGAAGGACAGCGCGCTGCACCCCTGCACGTCAGTGCTCGCTCTCCGTGGGCCGCCGTCGCGGATCGTGGGGGACGCTACCCGTAGAAGCCCGTACGTGTGCGGATGCAGGCCTGCAGGCGGACGCGAGGGACGGATTTCGGCGCGTGGACGCGCCTCGTCGCGAGCGCGCCGGGTGGGCGTCGGGACACGCCCGTCACGGGCGTCGCGGACGCTGAGGGGTGGAGGTGGGCAACGCAATGAGCGGGACGTATGAGGAGGGCACGAGATGCACGATAGGCCGCTCACGCTGACGCTGTCCTGCAATCCGAGGCGCGCGTGCAGAGCCCTGAAGGACGGGCGACGGGGCGGCGGGGGCCGCGCCGCCCCGCACTCGCTGTCGGCACCGAGGTCGGGCGCATAGCGCTTGCGCTCGACAACATCACCATCAGATATAGGGTGGGCCGGATCAGGAGGCGTGGTCTGGGCGGCGGTGCCACGATGCACCTGCGCGACTCACGGGGCGCTTGCATCGTCGTCGGCGGCGGTGAGATCGGGTTGAGGGCCTGGTAGACGGAGGGCGTCGAGGACGTGGTGGGTGAAAGTCCGGATTAGTCAAGATTGCGGTCAAAGACCACCACCACCTTGCCGTCCACGCTCTCCGCCCGGCCCTCTGCCCTGCCGGCTCTGACCTCGTACCCACCGACGGCGCCCTCAAGGTGCTGCTGTCCGCCCCCTGCCTTCGCCCGCACCGCCGTCACCGCACGCCCTTGAAATCACGCGCCGCGCCACTCACTGCACCAGCACGTCCAAGCGGTGTCTGGTATCTCCTCACGTCAACACCACCACCCGTTTGCCGTCTAGGGTGTGTCCTCGAGCCTCCGGAAGACGACACCGCCGCCCGGCTTCGAGTCGGCGCCGATGGCACGGGCCTGCCAGCAGATCCATCTCGCGCACTCTGCTGGACGACACGGCCGGACCCCACCAGCGGAGGGGGGGTGCCTACGAGTGCGTCACCCTCCACTTTTAACCCCGCCCGCTGCTGACTCTTGCGAGCACGCAGCTCTCGCCGCGCTCTTCTCTTGCGCGCACTAACCCACCGCCACACCCGCCCTCTGCACCCAATCTTGGCGCGGACGCCTTCCACACTGTGCACAGACGCTGGACCGCCCTTACGACGTCCTTCACCCGTTATGCATCCCACCCACACCGACTCTGCGCTGGGGCATCCCGGATCTCCAACATCTCCTCAGTGGCCGCAACCCCCACCTCTACACCACCGTCGCCGTCGCCGCCCCACTCCTGACCCGCAGGCTTCGCCCGCTATCCACCCTCGCTGAGCTTACGCAATCGCCTCTGCCCCTAAGCCCCTGAGCTAGCGAAAGGATTACTTTCGCTATCTAGTATCTGCGACGTCCCGCGCCCTTGAGAGCGTCGTCTCTCAAGTCCCTGGGCGGGGCGGATATGTATCCGCCCGCCGGAAATGCCGTTTGCATTTGCGTTCGTACATCTTCCGGCGTGGATGTCTCGTCTCCCGCGCATGAGACAAGGGCTGCCCTTTGCGTACTGACGTAGGTATTCTATATCCTAAACTTTCTCCATTTTTTTCTGAGGAGTCATTTTTTGGCATGTCTCAAGTCGATCACGGAAGAGGCAGCGGCTCCACTCCTTCCGCCGTCTCCTCAATCGTACTCCTTTCCCCCCCTAACTTTAGATATAAAACCGCCAGGGCCACCACCAAACATCTCCCCCTCCCCTTCCATCTTCATGATCTCAGCTTCACGATCTGACTCCCACGTCTTCGCGACCCGGAAACGCAAGGCAGAAGACCTCGACGCGGGTGCCCTGTTCACCGCCGTTCTTAACCGATTGCGGCACCACCGTCGCTTCGCCGCCATCGACCAGGATGACTGGGAGGACGCGAAGTCCGAGATTCTACTAGATGCAGAATTGCCTGAAGTAAACTCTACTTTGAATGCCGTCATGATTTCTCATACCCCCATTATAGCCCCCCTTCTCTCCCAGACCATTCACGGACGCGCAGCCGTTCTACGAAGACCTTTTTGCCAAAGATGTCGGCGATATCAATATTGCTGAAGACCTAGCACTTTTGAGCGGTGTGGAAGATTCAGACTCTTCACCTGCCGATCGCTATCACGAAGCAGCGGTTGCACTCCGAGAAAACACACTTTGGAAGAGTGTCAAAAACCATGTTCTCATGGAGGTCAGTATTCTGCAACTCCCCTCTCATGCGCTGCTCATCAACGTGTCTGGTAGAATCAGACCTCCTGCCGCACTGCAATCGACCTCGTGCTGCTCACCGCCATGGAGCTTGCGCAGCAGCAGATCGCCGAGAGCTCGGATGTAGACGACGCTCTCTGTGAACGCCACAAGCTTCAACGCAACTGCCTGGACTCCGACGCTCGCGAAGTCCGCAGCTGGGCCGTTCTTCTCCAAGAGCTTGATATAAAAGATCAGGAGCTCCTCCCTCGGATGTTTCTACACGGAATCTTCGATTATCTCCTCGCAGTGGTTCCTAATACCCCTAAAGGTGTGTCGATCCTCGCACACTGGACTTTGTTCTCAATCATCTTTTAGTCCGATATACAACTAAAATTGGTGTGTGCTAACACTCGCCAGCATTAGCCATGTTTCTGATTTGTTTATTGTAGCGTCAGAGTTCCTCAAGTGGTCAGGAATGTATGCGATGTCTGATCTGGCCCAATACATCGGCCAAAGCTCGGCATCCGTTGTAGAGGCCAAGTCTGGAACAACAATGCGCGGTAAAAAGGCTTGGGCGCAGGTGACCGCGCAAGGAGCGGCCCTTTGCGTGTTGACGTGCGTACTGCCCATCTTGAATTATCTTCCCATTTCTAATTTGAGCGCAGGAAACGGCCGTCCGTGATCAACACTCTAACGGATGGCGTGCGGTGGAGGTTCGTGCGTGTTAGCCAAATTCCGGACGGCTTCCCATCATTCCCATCATCTCAACTGTCGGACCTGCCCCCCACGTCGAGCGTACCGCGCAGACGAAAGTCCGACCGGCTCGCGGGTAAGCTGCCGGCGCTTCCCACGATCGCAGAAAGAAAACCCTTCACGGCTGAGGCGACACGCGACCTCGACATTTTCGAAGTCCGGGATCTTGCAATCATCCTGCGACTGCTGGAGCTGGCGGTATGTGCCTCAGTTTCCTTGCTCCTGTCCTTCCATCCCACTTTATCGATGTTCTGTATAGATCCTCTCTTCTTCGGAAGAGTTCTTGAACCGGGCTGCGGGACGGTGAAGGGCCGACAGGTGTCCTTATTTATCGTATCCCGAGGAGCTCTCTTGTATCAGGTTGTTAGTCCTGTTCCGAAAATCCCAGTTTAAAGGGTTTTCTCCACTTTCTATTCGGTGCTTCCGGAAGTACTGAAGCCTGATATGCTCCTATCCACCGTGCTGAAGTTCTTCCACTCGCACAGCGCTCTTCCACGCCCACGAAATCTCCGCGCCACCGCCCAATGTACCCCAAGTCGCCTACGGGGATCCCGCTGCTGTGCACGGGTTCCAGCCCTTCCTCTCCAGACTTTGCCAGCAGCCATCCAGCCGCTGTCGATCCCAACACACCCGGACTCCCCAGTGCTCGCGTTTCAGAGCCGGACGCGTCGCATAACGCTATCGATCGACTTCTTCGAAGGTCCCTGTGAGTTCAAAGCTTGTAGCCCGTACGATGTCTAATTGGGTAGAGCGCTGCCATGAGGAACACCATCTGTGTTCACTGTTAGCCCCAAGCCAAGAGCCCTCCTTGCTCCAATTGCCTCCATTGCCGTGTCCTCGATCGACCCGGTGCGCGGAAGTCTACTTGAATGTAAGCCGTTCTTGCTGCGATCGACTCTACTGCTCACTTCATCGATACAGGCACGCGGGAGACTAGTCGAATCCCACTGCTTGTGGCTGGTATTCAGTCGACGGTGCGCCTCAGACTTCATTAGCCTCAGTATCTCCATAATCGCTCAAACAGCCTCTGCTTGACCATCACCCGTCTAGCTGATCTATTCCAGCCAGTTCGGGCGCAGCCGCGCAGGCAAGTTTCGTTGATTCTAGCTGACTACTGAGTACTAACCGAATTACGGAAGGAAACTTCAGGATTGAGACCCTCAGATACATCGTGGGCGCTGGAGGCAGTGGACGAGGTGAAGTATGCGGATATACTCGAAGGGTGGACCTTGTTCAATGGAGTCACCGCGGTGGATAACCAGGGTGTTTTGGAGCTTAGAGTCCACTTGCGACCACACCCTCGATATCAGTCAATGACGCAGACACGAGCCTCAGCGGAATCTCATGGCAGAGGGATTCTGGGGTCGCAAGTGCAGAGTCCGCAATCCGCCCCAAGTAGTACAGTGCAGAGATGGGTCCAGAGCTGCCTTGACGAAATGGAGCGGCGGATGTGTCCCACATATACGTCATCCGACACCGGCGCAGGGGTCTACATGGGGGTACCGCAGAGCACGCAACACGGCGTTGAGCCCACCGGATTCCCAGTAAATGCTCCACCGGTGCAAGGATTATTCAGCTCAACACAATCTAATAATGACGGATGGTTATGGGTCACGCCTCTGCCTATACATTGGCAGTACCTGATGAGGATCGACCAGATCGGGACACAGATTCATCCAACCCGAATGGATATCGTGGGTTTTCGGAGGGGAGGTAGATAACTTGAAGAAGAATCACTTAGTATGTTATATAACATACATGCTCTAAACAAGTCCCTGCATAGATCTGTTGGTCCCTACTAGATACGTCCATTGCGTTGACCTGATACAAGACTTCCCACGCCTTGTAGAAGTACGTCGTATAATAAGCTCTTCACCGTTTGAACATCCAGTCGAACTTGCCTCGAAATACAATTCTCCCCCAATGATCTATGTGCTCAGTCGTACTGACCCCGTCGGCATAACCACGACGGACGCACCATTAGCCTATTAGACCATCGGCTAGCGATACGGCTTCGGTACCCGGGGCGAAGAACATTGTGATTCAGAACACCTGCCTGGCGACATTCAGTTCCGCTTCTTCGTCACGATGTCGATGGCGCTCACTGCACGCCGGCGGGGGTGTACGGGAGATGGAGGAGCTCGAAGATGTCTGCAATGTGCTAACCAGCAGCTAGTCAGCGCAAGCACATCTCCCCTCCGTGTGGGATAGTGCGCGCGTCTTGCCGAGGATCACATTGACATGGTACATTTCGAGATTCTTGTCGATTCTTGTGAAGAACTTCGAGAGAGTCCTCACCGGGCTCCTGTTTCCGCCGCATCCTGAATATCAATCAGAGTGAGACTCAACGTGAGGGGTGTGAAAGAAGAACACACTCACCACTCCACGAGGGGCCTCATTGAACCGGGGTGGAGATGCGAATTGCGAGGGGGTCAGTCCCGCCGCGAAACACGTCGCAGAGGTCCCGCCAAGTCGTGTGCCATCAAACCGCATGAATGCACAAAGAGAACGTACAGCTGCGTATGAGCAAGTAGAAAACGCCTCACCCGCACTATCTATCCGATATGAATTGTTCCGTAGCACCAATGATCATTTCGATCGGGGCGGGTAGCCAGCGAAAGCAACATGGAGCAGAGAAGGGAGTCTGAGGGAAGTACGTGTGTTGCCTGAAACGAGTCCGAAGTTCGAGCGACGGTAAAAATTAAAAAAACCTTCAAGGGAGATCCGTGACGCCAGTCTGCTTGGATCTGACTTGAAAGCTTGATTGACGCAGCCGAATGAAGTCCGGAGGTCTGAAGCAGATATCGAAGCTCTCTCCCCGGTAGACGGTCGTCATCTCGTAGCAATCCGGTACGAGCCAGTGGTAGCAAAAGACAAGGCGCGGATGCCACGTGCTTCGGAGCCGAACGGCAAGCGGCGGTGGTTGCGGCCCGGAGATGCCGGCGACTCTTGGTCTCTCCCCCCATGTCGTTCGAACGTCGTTCTGCCCTGGGGCTCCCTGCACTGCCTCGATCCGCTATCAGAGGCTCTTGCGAAGACACTCTTCGACCCATGAAACTATGCTTCATGCATGTACCCGGCCGCGAATCTGCAGAACGCGCGTCAAGCCAAGTTGGCAGTTGCGACTGCGACCAGCTGTGGAGTAGTCTGGGTCTCTGGGATCTGTTCGGCGGCGCTTTCCGACCGAGCTGTCTTCTTATGCAGCTGGCTATCAAGGCCCAACATATGGCTGCGATGTCCCCGTGCCACCCGACGCCGGTCGCTCTGCAGTCTGCGCTCGCCCGCTTCTATATATGCGGCACAAGCCGCGCGATCTGGCAGAACACGGTGCGGTTCGTACAAGTTACGAGTGGATTAACCTGACGATCGCACCATCTATAGGCTCCGGCGACACCCTCTCTCCGCCTCCGACGTCGTTCAGTGACACGATAGGTCCAGTGGTACGATTCCCGTATCTTTTCGAGTCGCTCTGACACGCCCTCGAACAGCCCTGCGCGGACACAGTACATGGGTCCTCCGGCCGCTTCGCATTCGACAGCTACCCACCAACCGCGCGCAAACGTCAGTGCCACTGCACCTCGCGCGCCAGTGCCCGCGATCTCGATCAGGCAATCGTCAAAGTCCAGCACCCCGACAGTAGCTCTGCCGTGGGCGCATTCATCGCAGCGCCGTCCCGTAATTCTGTATCTCGCCCGAAGGACCCACAGGAGCCACATGTGGTGCGTCCGGTTCAAATTCCAGTCCAGCTCCAGAACCGACGCTATCAATGGCATCGCGAGACACTCGGATCGGCGCAGGCATGTGCGCTTTCAAACCCATGCTCTGGTGCACCCATGTACCCATCTCTCAGTCTCGGTGCCGTATAAATCGGTAATTCCATATCTCGTCCGAAGGACCCACATGAGGAACGTGCGGCGCGTCCAGCTCAAATTCCAGTCCGGCTCTAGAACCGACGCTATCAATGGCATCGCGAGATACCCGAATCGGTTCAAGCTGTGCATGCTTATGGCGCACCCATCTCAGAATTCAGTCCCGGTGCCGCACAAACGCAGCGCGTCCCAGCCGCGGACCGCACATCCACCGCCCCCTTCCGCCCTTCCGCGCGCCTTCGATTCCAGGCCCCATGCGCACACGTACGTGGAAGAGAAGAAGGTGAGATAGCCAGACTCGCGCTGAGCCTCCCTGCCCTGATACCTGTATCCCTCGTCCGGTTTGTCGGCTGTTCAATCCCTCCTCGCGATCGGGATGCGCGGAATCTTGGCAGCGAGGCAGGTCTCTCTCTCTCTCTGTCTGCAACGGAAACCCGCTGCACGCCAGCCTGAGATCCACAACACGCACGCACGCACGCACGCAGATCCGTGCTTCCCGCTGCTGCGCGGTGCACTTGCCGGCTAGCACTACTACGTCCCAGGGAAGTTACTGAATTTTGTTTAGAGCGTACTCGCACTCGCTGCCTGTTGTATACATACTACTGAGCCCGCGTTGATCTGAAGAGAAACCCGTTCAAGCCCGTACTCCATCGGCAGCATCAAGCACCGTCGTCGTTTTCGCGCGCTGGTTTGGGGCCGCGCTCCCCCTTCCTAAAGCCTACTTGAACTCCTCTATCTTTTCGGTTTCTGCACACTGCTTCGCGCTTATGTAAAAGGTGCGCACATTTGCCTTATGTTCCGGGCGGAGTCGAACCGCCGTCGTGCTCCCAAACGATTTTCAATTTCCAGGACGGTTTCGCATATCGTGTGGGAGCGAGCGCCCTGCTCGACGGGGACGTCTCTTCATGTATTTAGGTCGGAAATACACTGTGCGTGCGGAGCGGACTCTGGGACCAATGGCTCCCCCTTCGGTTCGAAGTGCACTGGCGATATGCGCGCGCAAAGCACAGGTGCGTGCTTCCCCTCGCGCTGCCTTTTCATCTTTCTCAGTCGCGAATACTAGTATTGTCCCGCGCGCAAAGAAAATCATCGCGAAAAAAATCGTCATGTTTTGTAATGTCCCCGGGCGGAATCGAACCGCCGCCTTTCCCAACAACTGAGTGCCCTTGGCACTACGTGGCAGCGAGTGCCCTGCTCCACGAGGACTTCTTGTATGCGGGGGGCTTGGTGCATACCTCCAGTTCTGGGCCTGGAAGTGGTAGCTGTGCGTACAGCGAGGCGATGCGATTCCCTTCCAGGTTCGAATTCCAGGTTAAATGCCACGGTTGAACTTGAGCTAACCTCAAAGGTTGTTTGGGAAATCACGCACACGCGTGCACGCTTACGGCGGCGCGCTCGTTGGGGCGTTGGGCAGTGTGCTATAACTTTACGGTCGCGCGGGGCGGGTTTGCGACACACGCATCGTGGCAACGCTTGCTATACTGGATGTCGGACGCGTCGTCGAGCGCGTATGATCCCGACTCCCGCCGCGACGATCAGGGGCCCTCCTGTCCGCCGTCCTCCTTCGATCTCTAGATCTGTTCTTCAGGAACGAGGCTCCTGGTGACGTAGTTGTACTCGCGCTCAGGGGCTCTGGGTTGAAAATCTCAGAAGAGTCCAACTCAGGGGCTGGACGCCACGTGCTTCGGAGCCGAACGGCAAGTACCGGTCATCACGGCCCGGAGTCGCCGCTGAATCTTGCGCTCTCCCCTCATGTCGTTTGGACGTCGTCTGCCCTGGAGCTCCTTGGAATGCCTCGATCCGCTATCAGAGGCTCTCGCGAGGGCACTCTCTGCTAAGCCCCACTATGTCTCACTACACCTTATACTCCAGCGCTCCCCGCCCAGAAGACCTGACGACTCCGAACGAGCCTTGCGCCCAGCTTCCCAGTTCTGTGAAGGTCTAGTCTGCGACCTCTTACGCGGCGCTTTGGGAACGGGGTCTCTTACTCTGCTCCTGAATCTCAAGCCATGGCTACGAAGTCCGGTTCCATCCCGCTCTGGAGTCTGCCCTCGCCCACTTCAATATATGCGACACAAGGTTGCGCGCAGAACACGGTACGCTTTTTCAAGTTTATCAACATGAAAATTTCAGTGCAGATACGCTCCGGCGACACCATGTCTGCACCTCCGACCAATCGAGCGTCTCTCTAGGACTGGTACGATTCCTGTTAATGCGTCTTATCGATTCACTCTGACACGCCCATCCAACCCCGCGCGGACTCGTTACCTCGATCTTCGCACCGCATTCGACAGGCGCCTATCATTGTTAACCTTGTGCCGTACGTCGACAGTAGCTCTGCCATGGGTGCGTTCATCGTAGTGCCGTCCCCGTAGATCTATATCTCGCCCTAAGGACGTACAGGAGGAACGCGCGGTGCGTCGAGTTTAAATCCCAGTCCAGGTCAACCATTTGAACTCACGCTATCAAATGCATCCAAAAGACTCGGATCGGCTCAAGCCTATGCGCCTTGACATGTTGACAATGTGCATGTATGCAGCGCGCCCACTCAGTCCCGGTGTCGTCAGTCTAGTCCAGCGAAGCCGACGAAATCCAGCCCTCCCTCGCCCGCTATCTCTCCTACGCTTTCTCACGCCCGTCGATCTCGGTGCACATGTATATGAAGCTCAAAGTGGGCCTTCCAGACTCCTCAAAGCGAGTCTTCCAGAGTTCTCAGCGCGACGATTCCTCGCGCATACGCAATTCGATCCAGGCTTTCATCGTCGCGCTCGCAGGAGTTCCCGGCCTCGCAACTCCAATCACCGGCCCATCCTTCCCGAGCTCCTCGGATCCTGCCGCTGCGCTGGTTCTGTCTCGGCGCGAGTTACGGCTCGGAAGATCGGGACGCTGCGGAGCTTTGGCGTCGAAGAGGGTGCGGAGCTTTGGCGTCGAAGAGTCGCGGGCGCGCGCAGGTCTTCGTCAGGCCTCAGTCCCGTCGGCGACTGCCCAGCCTCGCCGCACACAGACCGCGCCTCTAACGCAATGCGCGTGTGCGCCTCTAACGCGATGCGCGTGCGCGCCATACGCACACCTGCGTCGCCGCCTCCCTCTCCTCACGCAGTCGGGAACGTCGCCGGGCTCCGCAGGTGCGTCGCTGACTCTTATATCGCAGCGGCCTCCTCACCGTGACGCTGCCGGTATATCTAGAGTATCTGCTACAATGTGAGCGGGGAACCATTCAGCATCGGCACCTCATGCTTCATCGTCATCGCGCGTTGGCTGGGAGCTACATACCACATGTGCGGGCTTCTTCCTTCAAGCTTATATTCCTTTTGACACGTCCATCTTTCCGCCCGCAAATACTCGTACTGCCCCACGCGCCAAAAAATATCCGATTTCGGTCATGGTCCCGGGCGGAGTCGAAGCGCCGCCTCTCCCAATGGAACTCGACAAACAATCGCATACTGCGTGGGAGCGAGCGCCGTGCTCGACGAGGACCTCTGTTCCTGCATGCAGGATCTTACGCAGACCGCCGATTCCGCTTGCGATATCAGCCCGGGGACACCACAGGTACGCGCGCGCTCCTTCCCTCGAGCTTCCTCCCTCGCACTTACTATCTCCTTTGACACGTCTATTTTGCCAGCTCGCGAATACCAGTACTGCCCCGTGGGCAAAAGAATCTTTGTTCGTGTTGCGCTATGTTCCCGGGCGGAGTCGAACCGCCGCCTCTCCCAATGGAACTCGACAAACAATCGCATACCGCGTGGGAGCGAGCGCCGTGCTCAACGAGGACCTTCATATGCCTGAGTACGACGGATATCCTCGATCCGCAGTATCGCGCACATCCTCTTTGTCTTCGACGTACACTGGTGATAGAAGCCTAGGTACGCATACTCGTTCCATCGAGCTTCCTTCCCGTTGTTCTCAGCCGCGAATACCAGTGCTTACCTGCCCCGCGCCCAAAAGGTACGCACATCTGCACTAGGTCCCCCGGCGGAGCTCAAGGACCGCCGCATCCCCAATGGCTCACAAGAATGTACTCCGTCCAACTGGGAGCGAGCACGGGGACTTTTCCCACAGGTGCGTACTTCTCCCCGCGAGCTTGCTTGAATACGAGCGTCTTTTGGCTTGTGAAGAATGCTTCGCACCCAAAAAAACCATGGTTCCTGCCGTAGACCCTCGGGCGGAGTCGAACCGCCGCCACTCCCTTGGCTCGCACCAAGCCAAACTGCGTGGGAGCGAGCGCCCTGTTCCACAAGGACTGCTTTTATCCTGGGGTCTTGATGAATAGACCCTCAATCGGATACTTATCCACGGTGCGTGCATCTTCACTCGGCATTCCTTGTCTGCGGTCATTTTTTACAGTTCGTCAATATATAATCGTACTGTCAATCGAATCCCAGACATTGTCGCTACTTTACGACGAACCTCCTATCCGCCTTTCTAGATCTGCGGATCTGCGGCGCTCAAGCCGTTCATGCATCGAGGAACGGCTTCGTCTGCTTGCTTTCCGTGGTTTTACAGCTCAGGGGTTCAAAACGTTCAACACAGGGGCAAGGACGCCACGTGCTTCGGAAATCGGAGCCGAGGCGGAACCCGGCCCGCATTCCAGGCTTGCTTTCTCCCGTCATGTCGTTTGAAGAGGCATGAAATGGCCATCGTCAGGCTCAACGGCCACTTTGCATTCTCCTTGAGCTTGAGCTTGTCTACGCCGTGTACGACGCCGCATTCAATCTCTGGCTCCCCGAGTCGCTCTGAGCCGCCCCGCCCGTCTTGCGCGAATAGCGTCGTGCCCCGCTCCTTGCACCTCCTCGTCTAATCCCGCCCATCGCCCCAGCATGCAAAAACTCTTTGGCCCCTACGTGCGCACGTTCTACACCTCCAAACCGGCTGACTGATGAAAAGGTTCTTTATCCAGGTTTCCCAGTTGCATCATCTCTCGCGAGAGCCGTGCTCCTCACATGTGTTCACCGCTCCTCGGATTCTGCGCTGTTCCCGGCTTGGCGGGACCCACACGCGCATCGCCGACATCGAGCATTCGTGGTCGCGCCCAAGCGCGCAAGATCATCCCGACTCCCTCACTCCCCATAGCGACGACAGCGCTCAGCTTGCCATCGAGCCAGGCGCGTACAGATGCGCACAGTCCGCCTCCGTTATGCGCCCCTTCCCCGCGCGCAGCCTGCAGAGCGCCGCCTCCCTCTGCGGAGCCGAGGAAGCCACCCAGTCTTACAGGTTGTATCATTGCTCGCGAGACGTCCCGGTATCGTAATCACCGTCCCGTCCTCCTCGCACGCGCTCACCACTCCTCACAAGGTGCGCTGTTCTTGGCTCGGTGCGAATTACAAGCGCGTTGGGACGTTGTGGAGCTTAGCGTCAACGTCGAGGGTCGCGATCGCCGCAAGTCACATCCCGAATCCCTTAGGCTCCTTCAGTCTCCATCGTGATGCCTATGCTCAGCTTGCTATCAACTCAGGCGCGTACAGATGCACTCGTCGTGTCTGCGCCTGTAACTGAATCAAAGAAATGCGCGCGTGCGCCATATGCACAACGTATACCGCTTCGAAACTGCGGAGTGGTAGCCACCGGCTCTGCAAGCGCGTCGCGGATACTTGAGGTGCAGGTACCTGCAGTCGCGATCAGACCATCGCCCACATCGCTCACCCACATCGGCTAGGATCCCGCCCAAAGCAAGGTGCGGACTCCTTCCTTCCTCAGCTGCAACCATCTAAAAATTGACGACAAATTTTATCAAGTCCCCGGGCGGAGCCGAACCGCCGCCTCTCCCGATTCAATTCTGCGCACTCCGCATACTGCGTGCGAGCGAACACCGAGCGTGACGGGGACTTCTTGTCGGCCTAAGTCCCGATGTCGATCCGCGATGCGTGCGGGGTGGGAGATAGCGCAAGGTCGCACGAATCCTCTGTGCGTCCTTCTCCCTTCTCCCTTCGTTCACACGATTATCTTCTCAGTTCACAAACACGCCCAAAAAATGCCGACAAATTCACTCAAGTCCCCGTGCGGAGTCGAACCGCCGCCTCTACCAATGGTCAGCACGTTTTACAGACTGCGTGGGAGGGTGCACCTGGCTCGACGAGGCCTTCTTGCGGTGCGTGCAGGCTGCTAGGCGCGCATCTTCTCCAGCTTTGACGCGAACTGGTGACGGTAATAATCGATATCGACAAATAATAAATACCCAAATGACTCGGCTGTCCTGCGCTACAATTGCAAGTCATACTCCCAGTGCTCCTCAATTTGCTGATTTGCGGGCCATGGCCCACGTGTGGCTTAACGCTTGGGTTCGCGCTCGGATCTTTTCTCCTCGTTTCTCCCCTGCCGCATCCGACATTACGCGGGCTGCTATGCTAGTCTAAGTTATCTGGCGGCCTCGTTCTCGTGTCCGAGCCCCCCGCGCTAATCCAAAGACGGACCTGCGGACTTAGGCTTCACCGCCGAAAATACAAGGTGCCCAGCCTCGTTGTTCTTGTGTCCCCGAGCCCCCCGTCTTGATTCCAAAAAACAAGGGAGGAACTGCGGAATGCAGTGTCACCGCCAGAGACACCGGCCGGGCTTCCCGGGGCAGGTTGTGTTGTTCGACGATTTTGGCTGTGGCGTACTGATGGGGCCCTTGTATAAAGGAGCGAACGTCTGACCTGCATGAACCATCCCAACCCCCGCTCACTCCCCCATTCTTGAGCTCCGCACAGTACCATTTGGACTTTCCCCATGAAAGCCAGGCTGATAAAAGAGAAAAGCACCGGTGTCTCTTGATCTTGGCTTCCACAGAAAACAAAAATGATACTTGCAACACTATCACGGTAGGAGCTTGGGAAACGAGGAAGGGTGCAGAGACGGCGTCGTTGAATTCTTGCTTAACGCCGTCTCCATGCCCTTCCTTGTCTCCCAAGCTCCTACCGTGATCTTGTTGGAAGTATCATTTTCGTTTTCTGTCGAAGCCAAGATCCAGAGACTGGTTCTCTTCTTTTTTATCAGCCTGACTTTCATGGGGAGGGCACAAATAGTACTGTGCGGGGCTCAAGAATGGGGGAGTCAGCGGGGGTTGGGATGGTTCAAGCAGGTCGGACCTCCCCATTGTTCATGGGACGGCCTCCCTCCCGCACGCGCCCCTTCTGTGAACTGAGGTGACCTGTACGACGATAGTCAGTACAGAGCTCTCACGCAGTTCAGTGTAAGAACCAGTGAACTATTATTTACCTGTACGACGATAGTCAGTACAGAGCTGGTAATGTAGTAAGTAAAAGTAATGTAAGAGCAGTAAATAATAGTTTACCTCTCACGCAGTTCAGTGTAAGAACCAGTGAGAGAAAATAAAAGATGGGATCATGGATATGGGCACGGACACGTGCCTCCTCGCGTAGACGAACGCGTAGCTCGATGCACGTATCTTGACACTCCTCCTCAGCGTGCTAAACGCGTCCAGTCAACCCATGATTCCCAGCATAGAACGAAACTTCTTGAACAAAGGTTCAGGGAGGGGTTTCGTGAAGATATCTGCGGTGTTCTCCGAAGTGTGGACATACACAAACTTCAGCTCCCCAGATTCGACTCGATCGCGTGAGAAATGATACTGAACGTCGATGTGCTTTGCACGTGAGTGAAACGAAGGGTCCGCTGTGAGAATCAAGGCCCCCTGATTATCACAATGCAGTACTGTAGCCGTTTCTTGGGGAAACCCGACAGAGAGCAAAAGCATTCGAAGCCAGATAGCTTCCTTAGCGGCATGACAGCATGCCATATACTCGGCTTCTGTGCTGGAAGTTGCCACTGTGCTCTGCCGTTTTGAGCTCCATGATATCGCGCCGCCGCCTAGTGACATGCAGTAGCCCGAGGTAGATTTCCTCTTGTCCAAATCACCGGGCGGGGCATGATTGGAGTCGGAATGACCCGCGAGACGGATGGGAGACTTGCCACCGAGTACAAGAGCATAGGACTTCGTTCCGATAAGGTAGCGTAGAATTCGCTTCGCAGCTAACCAATGTAGTTCCCCGGGGTTCTGGCAAAACTGGCTGACAACGCCGACAGAATGCGCGATGTCAGCCCGTGTCGCAACATTTGCGTACATAAGAGAGCCGACAAGTTCACGATAAGGGATGTTTGACATCCTAGCTGCAGCGGTAGGAGTGGAAGGTGACATAGAATGGGATAGTAAGCTGCCAAAAACCATTGGGGTCCGTACAGGGTGCGCGTTCTCCATTCCGAAGCGTGCAGCCATTTTTTCGATGTAGGCTTGTTGGTCTAGAGAGATAGTGCGGGCCGTGCGATTGCGAGTAACGCGAATGCCAAGGATCCATTTTACTGGGCCTAAGTCGGTGATCTCAAATTCACCCCGTAACTCCTCCTTAAATCGGTGCATTTCGTTCTTCGAACTGGCAGCTATGCACAAATCATCGACGTGAACGGCAACGAGGGACAACTCGGCGCCGGCAAATTGACGAGAATAGATGCTGTGCTCCACAGAGATCCGAGTGAATCCTAATTTAGTCATCGCGGCGTGAAGGCGGAGGTTCCACGAGCGGCTTCCTTGCTTGAGCCCGTACATCCCCCGCTTCAGCTTCCACACCCACTTCTCCTTGCCCGGGACTTCAAAGCCCTTCGGTTGCTCTTGCCAGATCTCTTCTTCAAGCAATCCATTGTGGAACGCTGTCTTGATATCGACATGGTCGATCTCGTGGTCTAGTGTGGCTCCCATATGCAGTACCATCCGGAACGACTCAAAGCGGGACGTAGGTGCGTACGTTTCCCGATAGTCTTGTCCAGCAACCTGCGCATAACCCAGGGACACCAGTCTTGCCTTGAATTTCAAGATCTCACCCGTACTTCCCCGCTTAATTTTGAAGACGGGGCGGCAACGAATGATCTTGCGGCCAGCAGGGACGGACTCGCGGGGCACCAGCTCATAAACCCCATGCTGTTTGATAGAATCCAGCTCGGCTTGGTACGCTTCGCGCCACTGTTCCGGAAAAGGTGAGTTTTGGGCTTGTTTCCATGTTTTGGGCTCATCGTCATTAGCAGCTGCGGAGAACGCCCAATACTCGTATGCGTCACTGTCACCATACGCCGCATGCTCCTCGTCCGGGTTATCGCCGTCATTCGGTGTAATCCGTGAAGCTTTTGCCTGCGCGCGTCGTTCCTTTGCGCGAGCTTCCGCTTCGCGTGCCTCAGCTACAGCGGCCTCCTTTCGCATGTCAGGGAAACTACCATCGTCTCCCCGGGGCTTGCGTGTGCGCGCAGGACGAGCGGGCTCTGGCGCTGGATCAGGCGCGTGCTCCTCTAACTCTGCCTCACTTTCGGCCCCTGATACATCCGGGTCTAGCGTCGGATGCTCAACATCGAGCGGTATGTGTGCGGGAGGATCAGAGTCGTGACCTGCAGTAGCAGAAGGTGGAACTTTTGCAGTTTGGGCTGCAGTAAGAGGTCGGTAAGCTTCGTCTTGTGACTCGACAAATTTGACATCACGCGTGGTGTGTATGCGTTTTGTTTTGCGGTCGTAGCAGCGGTAGATGTCCGTTGAGGAGGGTGAGTACCCAATCATCACGCATTCAATAGAACGGTTGAAGATCTTTGGGTTCTGCTTCTTAGGCTGCTTCAGAACAAATGCGCGACAGCCGATCTCCCGCATATGCGCCAGATCAGGTTTCGTCTCCTTCCACTTCTCGAAGGGCGTGATGTCTGGATTGCGGAAAGCACTCGTCAACGTGCGGTTCTTTATGTATGTACCGGTGAGCATAAGCTCGCCCCACAAGTTGCGGGGAAGGTTTGCTGATGACAACGATGCGACAGTGCGGCTCATGAGAGTATGATGAGTCCGTTCGATGAGTCCGATCTGCGCTGACGAATATGGCGCGGACGGCTCCCTCTTGGTACCATGCTGTCGTAGATAGCGAATGAACCCGGCTGAGCTGAATTCTCCACCTCCGTCGACTCGAATCGTTCCGAGTTTCTCGCCACTCTCGGCCTCGGCGATTGCCTGCCATTCTATGAATCTCGCTTCAGCATCGGCTTTCTTCTTCAAAAGGATGGTCCATTGGTAGTGCGTGAAATCATCAATCAATTGCAAGGTGTACTCGAATCCTCCACGCGCCACTATCTTTTGTGGTCCAGCAAGATCCGCGAACACCTTCTGAAGCTTCCGTGTCGACCGGGGACCTTTACGCTTCTTGCGCACGGGTGTTTTCTTCTGTTTGCCAAGGATGCAGTCAGCACACTTGGGCGGGAGGAGCGACAAGTCGGCGTCCATACCGGTCACGGCGTTCCCACGCGCCATGTCGAGGATTGTGCCGATATTGACATGCCCCAGACGGCGGTGCAAAGTAGCGAGAGTGGGTCTGGCCTTGATTGCAACGTTCGCTACTGCACAGGAGGCGGAAAGATAGATGTTGGCTCTGGATGACACTTCGGCTGCATCGGATGTCGTGGAAAAAAGGACGGTGTCCCCGTTGAGGGTGTAGAGACCGGTTCCAGCTCGGGTGCCGTTCGCGACAGTCTTTCCAGACAAGCGCTTGATGGTGCATGACCGACTGCTGAACGTAGCATCGTGTCCGTCGTCACAGAGCTTTCCCACGGAGATGAGAGTGATTGCGGCCTCCGGGCAATAAAGCACATCTTTCAGAATGAAATGACGACCCTTGCCAACACGTACTCTGACTTCGCCAATGCCCACAGCCTTGATGGATGATCCTCCAACGCCCGAGACCTTCCGTGAGCATGCTATTACTTTGGTGAAGTGCTCGAGAAGCGGACAGATGGAGCTCGTAGCGCCCGTGTCCAAGTAGAGGGGCTTGTCCTGTGCGACATGAGCCGTGTCGGACCAATCGACGGATGTAACTTCCCCGCGACGTGTATTGGTGTCGGCGAAGAAGGATCTATATCCGCTCGTGTCGTGAGCGAATGCGGCTTCGTCATCAGAGCCCTCGGAGCTGTCAACTGCGGCCTTGGCTTTGGCTCTACCCTTCGAGTTAGAGCTCCGTGAGGAAGTTCCTCTGCTGGCCTTGGGTTTGGGCGGCTGTACACGTCCTCCTGGGCCATAGCAGTGATCCCAATCATGGTACTGCTTTGCGCGACCGTGACACTGCGGATTTTTGCAGGGGCCTTGCCCATTCGGGTACTCGGTCTTCGCTGACGTCTCCAACCCATAGCGCTTGCGGTGCGCAAGGAACGAAGCTTCCTGAGACGCCGTCTCGGCAGTTTCGGCGTCGATGCGGACCTGCTCGTGCTTGATTCGGGCAATGACAGATGCCGAGGACAGCTTTCCGGCACTAAGAAGAGTATCGAGGGACGAGCGCGCATCTTTAAACTCTGTGCCTGCCATTGCATTGAGGAAGATGATCGATGTCCATTCGTCCTGAGTGGGGGGGCGGATGGCGAAGAATGCATTGATGAGGATTTCTAGCTTGTCCGATGTTTTTGCAAGAGGTGTGTCACGGGAGAAACGAAGCGCAAGCGCTTGTTGGAGGATAGTGACTTGGGACAATGCTCCCGATGGCAGATGAGCCGCTTTGAGTTTGTCCCATGCCTCTGAAGCGATCTCCTCGTCTTTGATGAGACGCTGATCGGTGTCACCTATGCGAAGACGGATGCAGGACAGGACGATGAGGTTTTTCTCAATCCAATCCTCCCAAAGTGGATTGTCGATAAGGACTGGTGGAGTCGACGAGTCGGGAATCTGGCGAGAGGGGATAGCGATGCCACGGCCTGAGATTATAGACCATTGGCTGATAAGCACCAGGCCAGATTTGCACTGGGCTTCCCATGTCGGCCACGTATCCGAGGTTTCCTCGGTGGCGTACTTCAGTGAATCGAACGACTGGAATCTGGCAGCCATCCGGGTGGTCGAGTTGATTCCGAGGGTTGACTGGTATGCGCGGGTATAAGCGCTGCTCGGGGCCCTATAACCTGTGAACTGAGGTGACCTGTACGACGATAGTCAGTACAGAGCTCTCACGCAGTTCAGTGTAAGAACCAGTGAACTATTATTTACCTGTACGACGATAGTCAGTACAGAGCTGGTAATGTAGTAAGTAAAAGTAATGTAAGAGCAGTAAATAATAGTTTACCTCTCACGCAGTTCAGTGTAAGAACCAGTGAGAGAAAATAAAAGATGGGATCATGGATATGGGCACGGACACGTGCCTCCTCGCGTAGACGAACGCGTAGCTCGATGCACGTATCTTGACACCTTCCCCCGGTGTCAAACCCAACCATGAAGGGAACCATTTAACATCACGCACCCCGTCCTCTTCGCGCGCTCGCTGGGTGCCACAGGTGCTCGTTCCTTCCCTAGTGTCTTTTCGAACTCATCCATCTTTTCGGTTCGCAAACTTCACTGCTTCGCCCCCAGAAGGTACCTGTGCACACGGAAATATATCTCAAAATACTCCGCGTAGCGAGCCCAGCAATTTTAAAATTGAACGGAGCAGCGCCTTTGCAGCGCCTTCATGGATCTATGCAAGATCTATGGACGGGAATCCGAAACGGCACAGGGATCTTCAAGAACAGTACTCTCTACAGGTATCCGCTGCTTTCTCGCAGTTCAAGCAGTTCAAGCAAGGTTCAGCAGGGCTTTGGTTGAAGTTTTCTCGGCACCGGCCCCCGGCATCCCTCGGCACGGCAGATTCCGTGTGACTCGGCGTGACTGCCTCCCTCCGCAAACCACCACCACGCTGGGGTCTCATCGATCTCATCGTCCGAGCCATCTCGTCACGTCTCGTTGCGTCAACGGAGACCAGCAGAGTCGATCTGACCCCCCGAATCTCGTCGCGCTCTCCTCGACAAGATCTCCTCGCCCGGCGCCCAACGCTTATTGCTCTCGTTGCTCCCCATCTCGCGCTCTCGGTCAGCGCAAGTCCTCTTGCCACGCGTCATCGTCGCCGCCCGCCGTCCTCGCTCCTGCGTTAAAACGGTCCCTCATCACAGCCTGCCTCGCTCCCTACGCCGCGGCCGCCTATCCCTGCGCCCGCTCTCGTTCTGCCCCGGCCCCCGCATCTCGCGCCCCGCGCCCACGCCGCCGCCCGCCTACCGCCCGCCTATCGCCGCTCCTGCCCGCGCATCCATGTGCCCTCCGCCCCACTCGCTCGGTGGCTGCTGCCACGTCACAGCCGCCGCCGCCTTCCCCTGTGTCCTGCCCGTCTCCGCGCCGAGGCTGTCCACTCGCGTGCCGCTGCGTCCCGGGCGCTCGTCAGGCGGCGTAGTGGCTCGCGCGGCTCCGGACTGTGGCGCCGGCAGCTTCCGTGCTCTGCACCACAAGCGTCGTCACCGCCGGCGCTGCGCTCCTCGCTCGGCCCCCGTAAGGTATCGCTCGCGGAGTCGTACGCGTCTCGCGCGAGTCGCGTGCCAGAGTCCACAATACGAGCGTGCTCAGGTCGGCGTGCGTCCCACTTGCGTCGCGCGAGAAGCCCAGCAAGTGGCGCGAGGAGCGGTTCTTTTCAAGAGGAAACTGCTCTGCCGCGCTGTAATCTGGGTGCGCCCTTGCGGTTCATTTTGTTAGCCCTCTATCTGATCCCGGCACGACAGATCCACATCGCCCGTTCACACTCAGGCGCGGCGCTCAGGCTCCTGGTGCCGCTCCAACAGGTACGCTCGCGGATCTCCCAAATATCTTCCCGCCCACACATCCAATGTTGATGTAACACGTCGCAGCCCTTCTAATTCCAGGCGCCACGTGTACCTTACGCGAATGAACAACGTTCAAGTTGTACCTGGGTTCAAAACCTGTCCTCCTCTCTGGGTCCGGCGTCATGGCATGCAACGCGCTGTTCAAACGCCAGAGGCGTGATTTCAGTTCGCCCACTGGCTCCGACATCGCGCTGTGCTCACTCTAAGTGCCTTGTTTTTAGGCTCACGAAGCGCGGCGGTCCATGCCGCAAATTGAAACCTGGTGCGCGACTCATTTGGATATGGAGCGCAGGCTGACTTCACCTTCGCGCTCCAGAGTCCTGGCTCACGTCGGTATTCAATGTCCTTCGGTCGCAGGATTTTTTTCTGTGTACTCTGCGTCCTGCCCGGGTCAACAGCACTCGATTCGGCAGTATACTTCCTTCGCTCGCTCGCTCCTGACTTCTGATAGATACGTATGATATGCCCACCGATAATCTCTTCAATCTAACTTCCACTAGCATGAACCCGTGCTACGCACCGGAAACAAAGCCATCGGAGACCCAGATTCATGTAAGCTGAGGTCTTCAGGGGGGACACTCGTCACCAACCTTCGGTTGGTTCCTCGTGTCCTGTTGTCCGGATTCATGGCCTTGTCAGTGAGTACAGCATAAGTAAGGTCTATGTTAGTATGTAGTACTTTATCGATAATGTCCTTCTGCCTGGAGTCGCAGCATCATATCTCGATAAGTTTCCGCATGTCTGTTACGACGTGGTAAAACATCGTCAGAATGATTGAGAGCCTTTTCAAGGGCCCGGGTTGGGTCTGTATTACATCTGCTATCAGTATTTCTCCTGAGTTATCTGGAAGCACAGGAGCAGACCAAAATCTGGTGCACGGTCTAAGCGTCGTTCAGCAGCCTCCCTCTTCCTGCGGAAGGTCTGGGCCTGAGATCGGACACTTTGCTCATGTGGCTGGCCAATGACAGAGAGCTCATTTTCGATGTCAGCAGCAAGTTCACGCTGTCTCCGGACTTGCTGAGAAATGGACCTGCGGACAGTTGAAACTTTTGAAGCCTTTGAAGAACTCAGTTCAAACTGTGGCTAATCAAGTATCTCAGAGTCATACCACCGGTTTGTAGCTTTCCTTGGCTTCTCGCTCCCGGCGCCGCTTCTGCCCTAATGATCGTCTACTGGGCTCAGGACTAAGAATATGATGTCAGTCATGAAACACTCCAGTCAAAATTTCCCGCACTTCAGAGCTTCAGTTGATGTTGGTTGGGAGCCTTGACAGGATGACGATGTCGATGCCAATGGTGGCTAGGAATGAGTGCCACTTGCACATGTCCTTGACACAGATGGCATTCAGCTTACCTGTGCAGAGCTTTCTTGATTCTCGGGCAGTTTAGGAAGCAACCGACGCAGCTTCATAGGCTGCGCCATGGTGGACGGAAGAGAGACGCGACCGCCTCGGATGCAAGGAGTCACGATGTCGTGATTCTGACACCGTGGGACTGACATCGTGTCCGATCAGCAGCTGACCCGCCGAACAGCCAATCAGAAGACATACATGTTTATGTTGTCTTGTCTACAGGGGACATGCCGTTGTCTTTTGTATAAGTATATGGCAGAAATACTGTGCAAAAAGTTTTTACAACTTCGGTGAAATTTCAAGTCGGCAACTTCCCTCAGGAGGATAAAATGCTGGACAACTTGGATCTCAACTAGTAGGCAACTGTCATTTTGGTAACTTTTTGTTGAGCAACTTTGCTCGCATGCAACTTTCTCAAGGGGCAACAACAAGGTCATGCTGATGCAAGTTAGAAAAAATCGAACTTTAGGTAACACAAGTTCAGCAGGGATCAACATGGTTGGTTGACAACATGGGGACAGCCCTTTAACAACTCCCTCAACTCACAATGTGACCTGTAGACATGTGCTCCCGGCACCAAGAACAAGTCGGGACTTAGAGTCGAGAAATACTGAGCATGTGACCTTCGGAACGTGCTCTGGTGACTCTGAACATATTAATCTATATACTCACATGGGTGCTGTGGATGCCGTGCACTGTGTTGCGGTTCGATTGATGCTCTTGCCAGCTATGCCGAGCACCTCCTGGCACACCCACAATGCTATATATCACTTTATTGGTGTGATATAACGACTTGAGAATTCTTGCTGGGGCTATTTCACCCTGCTTACACTACCTGCAATAGACACCCTTCACAAGTTTAAGCCAGTGATTTTTGGTTTCTTGGAATTCTGCTTGCACCCGTTGAACCAGCTGGGACGGCCTGCCACGTTTCACAATCTTGAGACCCGATCGATGGGATGAGCTGACTGTCCGTACCCAGAAATGGATGTGCTGTTTGATGTAAGTGTTCAAGCTCCTCTGCAGGGCCACATACAGAATTGAGCTTTAATCGACAGTGAATCTTCAATTGTGACTTCCCCTAATGAGCAACTGAATATAATATAATATTATAGATTCAAGGCTAAATATATTCAGATACCCATTAGAGATATCCAGTAAGGCAATGATAAGATCAAAGATAAAAGCTGCAGTTGGGTATGCTCCAAGTTGCATCTATGGAAAGTTGGAGTTGCAACCCCGGAAGTTGTAATTGTCCTCAGGTTAAAGGCAAGTTGCAGCTTGGCAGTTACTAAGATGTAGTGTCTCTTTAAGTTGCACCACCGAATTTGGCATCTCTCGAAGTTGTAAAAGTCCCAAGTTGCAATTGTCTGAAGTTGAGTTGTAGCCAAGTTGTAGCTCTTGCATCTTCATGAAGCTGTCACTCATGTGAAAGTTGTCATCAAGATTATCGGAATTTTCCGTAAGTTGACAAAAATACTTTTTGCACAGTATTTCGCCCATATAAGTAGATTAGATTACAACTCCTGGGTACGCTACCCCTGTCGCTGTAACCACCCCAAAATCACCCAGTTCAGGGTGCTTGCTATCTATGGATTATCGCCCATTCTGACTCCATTGATATATCTATCTAGTATCGAGTCTTTCGGTCAGACTTGAACATCCAAATTTCAACTCCAACTGCGGTGAAGCCCAAGCGCTTGTGCTGCAACTTCAAACGAGCTCTGGTAGGTGATTATTATCCATCTCATCCTTCGCTGAATTGATCAGCAGCTAACGGCCTTTGAATATCCCAACTCAAGAATGTAGTCTGACTTGGAACGAGCTACAATAATTTATGGGCGATATACTGTGCAAAAATTCAGTGCATTTCACAGGGTTTTTGTTGACATCTTGCATCTTTATTCCGGACCTCGGTTCACATCTTTCTTCCCTGGCTGACATCTCCAAATTGGATCGCATCTGTTCGCAGCTGACATTATATCTATTTAGGAATTGATTGGGATCAGTTCGGGTATTACTCGGCTATCAGCTCATCTCGCAGGACCATGGTTTTACTGCTTCAGGGATGTTTCGGCCACTTCGGATGCTGTATTTACAACTCAGACTTTTATTCTGGGCTTTGTGGAGAGGACTTTGGTGAGCTTTCGTGAGAAGACAGTGGAATTTGGGGTTTCAACCTCATTCATTTCAACAAGCATTAGAGATGGGAAGTAACATCCCGATCTTCACAAAAACTGAAGCAATGAGTAAAGAGGACTAGTCTAGGCTCAATGAGTCGACTTTTGAGGATGCAATAAGGTTTCATTCATGATATTGAGCGTATTTCCGCTTATAGATCTCGGCAGTGATGATGTGATCAATGTCCCGATCAAGTCATCAAAACATTCGAATTTCTTCAACTCAAAGTCCCAAAGATGTAGGCTTGGGAGTTGTAATCCCATGGAAATGAGTTGTAACTCCTGGGAGGAATCTGTTGCAAGCTGGATGGTTGAGATGTAACCCAGTTGCGAAATGGATGTAGATGTAGTTCAAAACCCTGTATTCGAGCATATGTTGTAATCAATTATTTTTTGCACAGTATATGTGCCATAATAATTGCTTAACTGGTTTTAACTTCGAACAAGCGATGGTATGTGGTTTATCAACCATTGCATCATTCAACCTGACTGAAACTCTTAGATGGTCATCGTAACAGCCTTGAAATCTCAAAGCGCCGCTCCGAGCCCGGATCGACTTCGAACAAGTTAAAGTGTCTTATCCTCCGTCGGATTCATTATTCTCACTCGACATTTAGACCTTGCTTCGAGTGACCTTCAAAAATTCAAGCCCGCCAAATGATTAGGGCCCCTAGATTGACTTCTGATGAGTTGTCGATAAGCCATCGCATCGTTCGCTAATCTTGACTGAAAGATTTGAACTCCAATGACCTTGGAATTCCCAGCCTGAGTTCGGCGCTCTCATGGGATTCAATCGACGAAGTACCTCATTCTCCACCGCCTTCAGCCTTGTGACTTGGCCACTAACCGCGCGCTCCGAGTCGTCTTCGCGCGCTCGGGACCCGCTGTTTCGGGCACTATGTAAATGAATACAGTACTTGGGCCTCGGCGGCACAGGTGCGCGTCGCTTAAGCCCGTTCTGCGCAGAGCACACCACCCCCGAAGGCCTGTGGTAGGGAGAGGGAGAGTGCGCATCGTCGCACGGGTGGACGAAGGCGCGAACGACTTCAGTGTACGTTGCGCTGGCGTACCCATGCGCACGCCCGTCTCAGTGCACAGAAATAGATAAGCGTACTAGAGCGGCGGGGGCGCCCACACACTGCGAGGTGAAAGGCGGTGGGGCGGCGCACGGCTCGGTGCACAGACATGGGAGGCCTGCCCGTCTTCAGCAGAGGAAGCCGCACGGAGGCGGCTACGCCTGCTGCGTGGTCCTGCGGTGGTGAAGCCGTCGCGCGAGGGGGAAGGATGAGATCCATCATAAGTACTGTGTATTGCATGCATAATCAATGCATATTATGCGATATCCATCGCTTCCTGGATGACTGGCATGGACTCTAAACGGAAGCTGGCCACAAGTTAGCTTCGTCTACCGAAAAAACGAAAAAAGCCTGTTTTGATAGAGAAAAACATATACTCAACCCTTACACGTGGTCCTCCCAGGGAAGTCCAGGGAGTTCCCGGGACCTCTCACACGCATCTTACAAGGGAACGAAAGCCTGTAGGCCTGAAGCTGTCACGACATAATCGTTCTCCCCTCGCGCGAATTCCGCACAGTCAGACCCCGCATCAATGCACCGGCCCGGTAACCGTCACACCGTGACAACCGCCTCTGTCCTTTCGCCACCATGGCCCTAGAGGCCTCCCGCTGCCTGCACACGCCCACAGCACTCGCAAACGCGTCACCGCCGCCGCCCGCCACCCCACCTTCCACGTGCCGCCGCCCCTGCCGTGCTTCGCCCGCCCTCGAATCGTCTCACGTCTCGCCCGCCCTCGCCCGCCCTCGCTCGCTGCGCCGGCCCCGCGTCTGGCTCCCTGGGCCCACGCTGCTGTCCGTGGGCGTCCGCCCTCTGCCCACGCATCCTCGCGCCGTCCGCGTCAATCCCCTTCATTTTCCGGAGACCGACACGTGCAAGGTGTGTCCGCTGCTCCCTTCTTAACTCTAATGCTGACTCCCGTACAGCGCCCTCGTTCCGCTCGCGGCTTCTACGCCCCCGCTTATTCCACGTCTAGCACACGCGCCTCGCCGTCCCTCGGTCCGCCGCCCGCCGTACACCCCGCCGCTTCCATGCCCCGCACGCGCGCGCTATCGCCCCGCTCAGTGAAATTCCGGCCGCTCTTCTCACACCCGCATCGCGTCGCTGCCTTGTCTGTTACTGCCCGGCGCCGTACGCACCCGCCGACTCGAAGACGGCGTGCACGCTCCTCGCCGCTCGAGTCGTGCATGCTCCCTGCCCCCGCGTCCTGCCTCGCAGACCATCTCTTACGACCACGGCCCCGGGCTCGCGCGCATCACCACGACGCCGCCGCGCGCGAGTCGCAGCGATCACCCCGCGCCCGCGCCCTCCCAGTCCCGCCCTTCGCGCCGCCCGCGTTCTCCATCGCGGCTCAGCGCGGTAGCTTCAAGACAACTGGTCCGCCTGCCGCCCGCGCGATCCTCCCGCCGTCCCAGTCCCCCTGCACTGCAAGTCCCGCAACGCGAGCGCAAGTCGTGCGTGGCGCGGCCGCCACCATGGCCCGATTTGCACGCGCTCTTGCGCTCACCCCGCCCGCTCGCTCCACCAGTCCCTCATGTCCCCCTTCGCCGACGTCCCGCACGCGTCGCCTCGCGAGCAGCGCCTCCTCCCTATCCTGAAGGCACCACGATGTCCCGTTGTCCCCGTCGACGGCCCCTACAACTCCGCGCTCCTCGCGCTCCCCGGCCGTTCCCCACTCGCGCATAGGACCCGCCGCAGCCGTATGTATGCGTGGCGCGTGCCCGCCCTTCGCACCGTCGCCCACGCCCACGTCCCCGGCGCTTACGCATATCCGCGCGCTTCACCATCGCGATCTACCCCTCGCTGCTCGCGTTCGCGCTCGCACGCCCGGTACCCGCCCTGTCCGTCCCTGCGCTGCCCCGCTCGCCCTCTCGCTGCGCATTCGCAAGCCCGGTCCTCGCCGCCCTCTCATTTCAGCACCTCGTGCCCGCGTCGCTTGCCTCGCTCCCGTCGCCGTTCTCTCACCTGCTGCCCTCGTCAGTACGGGTATCCGCGCGCGTCCGATTGGAGGCGCCTGAACGATGCCGTCCTTGCGGTGCTCCCCGCTTGCGCGTTGCGCACGCCTCCCACTGCGCCGCCCCGTGCCGCGCGCACAGACTCGTCCGCGAGTCCGCGCCCGAGGTGCGCGCGCGGCTCGCGCAGCGCTGCCACGCCATCACCCCGTCCGCCGCCTTCTGCGCCTCTCGACGTCGCGCGCGATCTTCTCCATCCCAGCAGGACTTGCGTCCCCGTCTTGCGTCCCCGTCCCCGAGCCACACCGCCACCGCCGCCCTGGACCTCGGTGGCCACTCAGCTAGCTGCCACTCTCCACGACAGCAGAGCCTGAGCTCGCGCGTCGTCTACGCCCTCGCCCGCGCTACACCCTATGTCCGCCCCTCGAGCGGACTCCGTCTGCGCAAATGAAGACGAGGGACAAGTCCTCGCGCGCGTGATCGACGCGGTGGTCGGCAGGATGCACGCCACGTTGTACGCCGATGTCCCAGCGGCGGATGTCGAGGCGGGCGGGGGAATAGGAGGTGGAGACGAGGCGCCGCCGTACGACATAGGGGACGTCGAAGAGGGTACGTCGCGCCTTCGGAGCCGCGACTCTGCTACTCATGACGCAGACGCAGCTTGCCAGCGCTCGCCCGCTGCTTCCGCCCTCGCCGCGGCGCATAGACATCGCATTGTCGCTCTACTCGGAGACGCCTCAAGTCTCTCAAGTGGGCGGTATCCCTCGCAGCTCCCATCTCCCACTTCGCCCGCATCCTCGCAAGTCGCACGCGCTCGCAAGCCGCCATTTATCCTTGCACCCGCCTCGACACCGCCGTCTTGCACCCACCGTGCTCGCAGCACCGTCCGCCATCGTCGCGCACGGACCTCGTCCGTGCAGGACCTCGGGTGCTGCGCCCAACGCTGCAGCCCACGCCGCCTACGCGCCTCTCACGCTTGGGCCCACGCTCGCAAGCCCCGTCCCCACGCCCCGTCCCTACGCCCCGTCCCCATGCCCGCGCCGCTCGCGCTTTCTAGCCCCGTCGGTCGCCCTCTTCGCTCACGCGCCGTCCCGCTCACCCGCTCATTGCTCGCGTTGTGCAGCCCGTTCGCGCCCGCGTTCGCCACTCCTTTCGCAAGCGCCGTCGCCCCCGTCCTCTCGTTTCCTCCACGCGGCCACGCTGCTACGGGACCCTCGCGCTCGCAAGCCCCGTCGCCGCCCTGTCCGCCCCTGCACCTCATTCTGGCAACCTCGCGCACACCGCCCTGTCCCGTCTCGTCCCGCTTCCCCCGCCCTATCCCGCGCTTGAGCCTCTGCGCGGGACCTCAGCCTCCCGCCCATCCCCGCATCTGCCGCACGCGCGACGCGGACGAGTGGCCGCCCCACTTTACGTCCGATCTGGCCGTTCGCTCCACGCCATGCGACACGCCCTCCTCCGCGCTCGTCCGCGTACACCTTGCTTGTATCGTCGTGGTTCGCCCCACCGCCCGCCGTGCCGCGCGTGTGGACTCACCCGCGCATTCGCGAGTCGCTGTGCTCGTGCCGCTCTGGGCTCTGACGTGGCGCATCTCAGCGCCGAGGGAGGCCTCCGTCGACTCAAAGCCACGCCCGTGTATCCCCGCCCAATGCCGTCGCGCTGCATTCAAGCAGACGCCGCCGTGTTCCGTTCGCGATGCCGCCGCTGCCACCGGTGTCTCGAAACTCCGCCTAGAAGGCACTTCCCCGCCCCTGGGCTCGCTGCTAACGGCTTGGGAAGTCCCTCGTCGCCGGTCTCGAAATCACTACACATCCCTGCCCCGCCACCGCCCGCGCTGCCGTTTGCAAGAGCACCGCCGTCGTATACTGCGACTAACAGCCCTGCGTCCGCGTCCGCCCGCGTTCCCCGGGCCCACCGCGGACGGGCGCTTCCCTACGTCGCCGCGACCGGCTCATCCCCGCGTCCGACTCCGCTGGCTAGCCCGCACAATCCCCGCCTTCAACGCCTCGCCCACCTGCGCTATGAGCCGTCTGCGCGCGATCTGCACGTCCCGCCGTCCCGCCCGTTGCCCACCGCGCGAGCCACCTCTACCTCGCGCTGAGCTCGCGCTGCGTCGCTTCGCGAGGGGCGCGGGAGGCGCCTCCTGTGAGCTGGGCGCTACTCCGCGTGAGTCCCGCCCGGCGCCAAGTCTTGGGCTCCGGTCCGTCCCCGCTGCACTGCGATCCTCGGAGCCGGGCGAACGGAGCGGAACGGAGCAGACGCGCGGCGCCACTCCAGTCGCTGGGCTCGGCCACTTCGCCCGCCCCGCTGCAGCGTATGGGTTAGAGCAGGGCGAACGGAGCGGGGCGCGCGCGATTCGCAGGCGGACTCGTTCGTGTTGCCACGCGAGTCGGGCGCTGGCGCGTCACTTTGCGCGAGCGCGCTGCATCGAAAACCGGCGCGGGACTCGTCAAATGGAGCATAACGGGGGCGGGGTTCTGAGACCTATGGAGGTCTCGTGTCCGGTGTCGAACGCGCCTTGGAAGCGCTCGATACGCACGCGTCGCCGAGGCCTGCGTCGGAGACGGTGTCGCGCTGCTTCGGCGCCTTTCTATTTAGTATTGCTCTTGTACCTTGCTGAATCGAATTTCTTTCTGCGCCTCTTCTACCGAGGTACTCTTCTGTTGCGGAAACCTCCACGATATCCCGCTCGACAGCGTTGAGCGGAGTAGCGCCTCTGAAACAGTTCCCGTTGGGGTAACAGTTATTTTTTGCTGGCCTCTCCCGGACTCGTGGTGATTTCGCGCACATCTCTTGCTTTCTACTCTCATCGTCTCTGCCTTTATGTCCCTCGTTCTGGTGCTCGGTGGCTTTCTGTCTTGACGAAGCTTTGGCTCGGAACCTGGCTGGACTCTTTATTCTTGACGGCTGACTTGCTTTCTCGCGAAACGACTGGTCTTAATGTAGAATTTATTCTTCGGCGGTTCGTCCACGACTCCCAGGCTCGCTAGGCGTCTCAACGCTTCGGTAAATTGGTCTCGGCTATTCTACGCTTGGACCAGGAGCCTCTTCGCCCCTCTGCTTGTGCTATGCCTGATCTGTTGCCCGCGCGCAGTCTGTCTCAGATTAACGTCCGCCTGGGACAATCTGGTTGTCCCGCAACTCGTTCCCAGCCGTCTGCGGGTCTCAAGTAAACTCTCCGTGGTCGGGAACTCCCGCGCGCAATATTTGCGAGCTCGTACTCGATTTTACAGCTCCTCCTTCAAATGCTATGGACTCTGTCTGGGTTCCGGCTTCTGAAGCCTCCCCATGTGTCCTTGTGGAATTATTTGACTCTGTTGCTGAGCCACAGTACGACGTGCCGCCGATTCTCAGTGTGCACGCTACAGGCACACTTGCGCAAAGCACTGACCCAGACTCCGTTTGAGTCCGACTCTTCTGTCTGTCCCAAACTAGCATCCACCGGCTATAATCCGAGGACCGTTTGCCGCCCCCGATTCAACCTATGATCCCAAATCTTGTGCTAGATGTTGTGATAGGTAAGTCCTCCCCGTTCGATTCAGGTTATTGATTTATGGACAGGCTCTGAGCAAACTTACGAGCCCGGACGGACTCGGCCGAGCACTTCTACGAATGCAGCATGGCTGCAACATCAACGAAGGAGTTCAGGTATGAAAGAGATGGTATATCCTGCTCTCTGACAATTTCGTCGGTCCTCCGAGGGCAGAGCTACAGTTGTTCATTCTCAAGAATATTCCTGCATGTGAGAGTTGTTCAGATTAAGGCTGGCCCTATTTATCCTTCACAGGTGATCAAGGAGTAAGCTTGACTAACTACATGAGGTCACGTAGACATGTACGTTCGCTGTCGGATAATCCGGAGATCAAAAACTGATGTGCCCTTCTGTGAGTGCCGTGGCTAAGGTGGGGGCCTGTCATATGTGGTAGGTCATGTATGGTCATGCTGGACCAGGGTGAGACAGTCGGGCCCAGAATATTGGGCGAAGACTGGGAGGTGCAGGAATATAACCGAAAATGCAGATTGCCAGGAAGGTCGAGTGGCAACGTCAGAGAACCATGAAGTGTTGTATACCACCGTGCGTCTCTGACAAGGCAACAACAGTCAAACGCATGTCCGCCGCGTGATACCAGACACAAGTCTTGGTGATAGTAAATTATTCCAGCTGGATTCGGAGGTGTCATAACGGGAGACAGAGAGCAGCCGTGTGATACTGGGTTAGTCAAGTTAGGCAGCCGTGTAATACCACCACAGAGTCTCGGTTAAAGTAAATTTTTCCAGACAGACAGATTCGGAGTGGAATAACGGGAGATAGGATAGCAGCCGTGTGATGCTGGGTTAGCATAGTAGAGCAGCCGGGTAATACCAGTCACGATATGCAAACCGATCTCACATAGTCCGCAAATGAATAACACAAGGAAATGCTTCCCCACAAGACAAGCTTCGGCCATTGTAATTTTGTCATCCAGACCAAGACAAAAGTGGCAATTGATAAGGTAACAGACAAGGCGCGGGACAATGTTCAGATCTAGAATCAATCATTTTTGAAGGGGATCCAACTTAGAGAAGTCCCAAGTCCCAACAGTCACACACGCTGGCACAGGGAATATTTTTGGGATATGTCTCGCTCAATCATTAATTAAACGAAAATAATAAATCAACTCAACGGGCAATGTATCGGGCTAGGTGAAGATCACCAATTATTCAGTTTTCAAAGGGCTTTCAGATGATATAGGTTCGGGAGGTCAAGCCTGAGCCGATCTCACCCAACCAGTGCCTTCTTTGTGAAATCAGAGTATTTATCAGACACATATACCAGAGAAAGGTGACAAGACAAAGGGGTGCATTGACCGAGGTACGAGACCATGAGACAGTATCCAACAGACAACGCTAGACAAGACTGACTTGGTCAACGCATCAGGGATATCGATGACCGAGAGACAGGATTCAGGAAAGTTGTATACCACCGTGAGCGGATTTTCGAGGAGAATCTGATTGACCGCGGGCGGGAAGAGATTGGGGCACAGAACAGAGGCGCAGGGCAGATTTGATGAGAAAGGCCATTAGGAGCGATACGTGGGATGGGGGCGTGTTGGAGATGGGAATGGCGGGTGATCCGATCAGAAACGCAAGGGGTGCAAAGCGATGGCGGAGATCGGACAAGCGGCTGGAGTGCGGCGGAGGATCGGAGTGTGGCAAAGGACTTGTGTTTGTCAATTAATGTCAGCCCGAGTCAAAATCGGTAGGATCATTGACCGGCTTGAAGGTTATTCGACGTGTGTTTTCTGTTACATTGCTGAAATCAAGTCAGATTTGACTGAACGGTACATTCCGACTTGTGGGAATAGTGACTTGGTCTATCAAGTCAGGTCAAAATGAATAGTATCATTGACCAGTTGAAGGTTATTGGCCTTGTCGTCCATTACGTGCTGCCAGAATGAAGTCCGAATCAAGTATCATTGACCGCTTCAACGTGGTTGGACTTGTGTTCTGTTACATTGATGCACTCAAGTCATTGATATACTCCGACATGTGAGAATGTGGACTTGATCCATTGCCCGATCTAACTATATTATTCTCTCATCGGACAGTCCGATGAAGTGGCTGTGCGTCGTTGAATGTGTCCGTGCTTGGTCCATCAGCGTCGTCAACGACGGTTGTACATGTTTGGTTCCAACCCAATTTTTTTTTCCCATCCAATTTTTGGGTCACTTTTTTCCCCTCCTTTTTTTTTTTTTTTTTTTGCAGATCACTGTACCCTTGTTTGGTCCATCAGCGTCGTCGACGACGGCTGCACATGTTTGGCTGCATCCTCTAACAGTGATTTTTTTTTTTTTCGACCCAATATTTTTGGTCCCTCAATTTTTTTTCCCCCTCCCTCCACTTTTTTTTTTTGAGCAGATCACTGTACCCTTGTTTGGTCCATCAGCGTCGTCGACGACGGTTGTATGTGTTTGCTCCATCACCTTTTTGGGAACAGTCCATTTTGGGATCACTGCACCTGGAATGTAAGGTAGCGATTGTTTGCGTGGATGATTATGTGTGGAGCATATACTTATGACCCTTTCATTCACTCACAGTGTGCTGATAAAAAAAATCAGCTTGAGGGTCCCATGTTTGTAACACATTTGTGCTCGGTGTTAATCTCAACCAAATTTGGACAGAGTCACACAAATTTTCCTTGTAGGAACACGGTGACACTTTCCCTGGCTCTGAGGCATTCTACAGTGCTTCCCAAGTGCACAGATGAGCCAAGGAGGTTCCATCTGAGTTGCTGTAATGGACGGGGTTGCAGTATGATTAAAAACTGAGATCAGAAATGATTCAAGGTCCTCTTTTCCTTGTAGTAACATGGGGACACTTTTCCCTATCTCTGAGGCAGTATAGAGCGTTGCTAGAATGCACCGATGAGCCAATAAGGCTCACTGTGAGTTGCTATAAATCACGCAAAGCTTGGGTTACGATATAATCAAATTGTCAATCAAAATGAAAACAAGTGTCCACACCTCCTGCTTCTTGCTGTCACCGAGTCCCTCCCCCGCCTGTGGAATCTTCGACCTCTCGCATATCTTCCTCACCTTTCAGTATCCGCTGCCGCACGCCGTCTCGCCCACTTGCGCCGCAAGAGCGCCCCCCCTTGAGCAAGCGCTCCTAGGCTCCCTAGGACCCACAGCACCCAGAAGTCGTCGTTATAGGTGAGTTTCCCCCATTTTACGCATATTTCTTTGCCCGGCGAGTCCGCTAGGATGCTAGGATCAACACATGGTCCCCGCATCCGCGTGCTTGCACAGCGGACAGACCAGGTGGAGAACGATCGGTCCCACTGCGAGTAACTTGTTCATTTCTTTTTCGAAGGTACTCTTAGTGTTTCGGGCTCGCGAAGCGCAGCGGTTTGTCTGTCTAACCCGCGCCCGCGCCCTCGGCCCGCCCTCTTCCTTGAGCCTCGTCGCCCCATGCCCTGTGCTCGCTCGCTCTGCTCACGCGGCCGCTCCTGCTCCCCAGCACTGTTGCTCTATACGACACCTGCGTCCCGCTGCTCTGATAGATGCTGCGATGTTATATCAAGGTGCGTCCGCTACTTCTTCAGTTTACGCTAAACCTCACTCGTGTACAGTCCGTGTGCGCCCTCCGGCGATGCCCTCGCCGTCCACTCACACCCCGCACGCTCACGCTACGGTCGCCGCACATCGCACATCCGCCTGCCGCTCGCACACGCGCCCGCGCCGTCATCCCGCCTCGCTCCGCTGCTCAAGCCACCGCGGCGCGTACCTGCGAGATTGCCCTGAGCTTGCTCGGCGCAAGGTCCGCTGGCCGCCGAATCGCGCAGGCACGGACATGGGCGAATGGAGCCCTCTCCAGTCGCCTTCGGCTGCACTTTGCGCGAGAGGCACAGGAACAATGGCGCGGATCCGCCCGGGTTCGGGTCCGTGCGCGCGAGCTGCAGCTCGATCTTCGCGGACGGGCACACGAAGCTCTCCTCGCTCGGCGTCGCGTCGCGATCAACACCACCAACGCCGCCGCTCGCATGTACTCACCGCCGCCCTCCCGCGCTGCGCACGCAAGCCGCGCGCGCCTCCTCGCCAGCGAATCCGCTGCGCGTTGCGAGTGCGCGGCTCGCCTGCTGCCAGGTCATGCCTAACCCGCCACCACCCTACCTCGCGCTGACACTGCCATCCGCTCGTCCGCCGCTGCGGCCCGCGCACTCGACGGACGACATCAGCTCGAAGCGTGAGGTGCGCCCGTTGTCGGACGCTGCACGCTGCAAGTCCGCGGCGATCCGATCCCCCACTCAAATAGCAGCGTCGCGCCTCGGTCGTCGAGCACACGCGGCGCGCGAGCGAGGCCACAACAATGTACCCGTGCCCCCTCCCCGGCGATGCAGTGCCCTACGCAAGCGGGGAGCCCCTGCCCGACCCGCAGGCTCGTCGATCTCGCCCCCCCACCATCGCCGCTCGCATCAATAGAGCGCGGTGCCTGCGCCCGCTCTCGACCCAGTCACGTACCCCGCACGACGGGCGCCCGCCATTGAGCGCGCCCTCGTGCGTGTATCGCCACGTTCCTGGTGTGCGCCTGCGCATGCTGCGTTGCGCGTGGCATCCCGACCCGGCGCGGCGCCGACGCGGCCCTTGGTGCAGGCAAACAGGAGAAGCGCTTTCCGCCCTCGCTCATTGCGTCGGACGACCTCTCACGAAGTCCACTGCGCACCGTGGGGTCGCAACCCACTTTTTGGTTCCTCCGACGATGCGCGTGCGCTGCGGGCAGAGAGTCTGGACGGCGGTTCGGCACTCGTTGTCGAGTTCCCACCGCTGCACGCTCCCAGAATCCTCCCCTGGCTGTGCAAGTCCCCGCTGTACAAATCAGCGATCAGGAAGGAATCAAAGGGATTGAGTGAAATGTTGAAGTAGATGTACTGCGCACTAAGATAAGATCGCACCGTCCTACTAGAGAGTCGAAACTGGGCCCTACGAGGTCCATAATCGTTGTTAGTTCAGTAGCATAGGTCCCAAAGTGAGGACATACCTTCGGGGGTCTTTGCGCGACGTCGTTGTGGCGGCCGATGTACAAGACAAGACATATGTATGTGCAGCAATTAAAATTGTTGTCTGATCACGTCCCTTCCTTGGGCTGGGTCCGTCGCTGACTCAGCTGTCCATAAAAAAATGTAGTTTCATTTCACTGCTCCATTGAGTTCATCGACCAAACTATCAGATCTTTTCCTCACGCGTGAGTCCCTCTACGCTCAAAGCAGTTGGTACTGTTTATTTTTCAAGTATTTGTTTCATGGTGACTCCTCGCAAGTTGTTTGGAACAGATAGTAAGCAAACAGTTCAAATCGCTCGAACCGTTGACTTCACCAGGGTATAAAAGGGCAAGGCCGGAGCCATATAGGGTGTCCAAAGAGGAAGATGTTTTGAATAAAGGAACTAGTATATATCACGGGACCTTCCCCAGGAATTCCCTGGGAAGTCACGCATCCATTGCCCCTTGTCACTTCCTCGTCCCAAACTCTGAGTTGACCATCCTAGTCCAAACTCCGCTTCGCATTTCGAAGCTCTTACCACAGAACCCGACGGACCCATGTACCTTACCATGAGATACATCGATGAGACATCCACGCTCCTTGATGATCGCACGGCTTGCAAAGCGGCGCGAGCTCAATGCGTGCTGAGACGCAGGCAATCTTGACTTGGACTTTACGGGTTCGATCTTTCGACCTATCGGGTGGCGTGCAAGGGAGCGCTCATCTACCCGCTATCGAGCCGGCGCAATGTAAATGCCAATCGGTAGGGCCTTAGCTTGACTTACCGCGCTCGTTCTTCTGACTTATCAGATGGTGCGCGAAGGACGCGCTCCTCTACAAAGGAACTGGTTAGCGGCGCCGAAATCTGACAAGAAATGTGATTAGACGCACCAAGACCGATTCCGCGGACAGACAAAGCGCGGGATCCCGAGCGCAACTCAGCGCGCAGCTCAATTGGTTTCACGCTCGAAGGCTTACTTGTGAACCATTGCAACCCTGGCGCGAGCATAAACCACACGGGGACACATCAATTGGCTGATTAGAGCCCCCTCGCTCGCACGCCAAACGGGACACATTCCCAGAGTCCTGAAAAGGGCTCAATCGCGCAGGAACAGTAACCACGACTCACCTGGCAAACTGTCGCTCGTCTGCATCACTTTGCAGCGCGCAGTCCATCAGATGCATAAAGAACCTCAACTCGTGTAAGGCAGGCAATATTGGCGCAGAGCACCTCGCGCACAACGAGACCGCGAGCTCCTTTGTCCGAAATCTGCCGATAGGTAAGCTGCGTGCGCAAACCTCATTTCAAGTTGAAGAAAAGACTCGCCTGCGGTAAGGCAGACGGGAGCACCGGCGCCCGGCGTACTCGGCGCGTGCAAAGGTTTCGAGTCTCTGGTTCAAAATATAAACAGCTCAGCGGTTCGCAATTGAACTCACAGTGTGAAATAGACCCATCTCGTCGCACTCGATGGGACCAGACTTGCTACATTGGAGTATTGGAAAAGAGTTTCACACTGAGTTTTCGACTAGCCGTTGATTGCCCTTAGCGCTCAAAGAAGTATCAGTGCGCTGCAATTCAATCAGCAGAAACAAGACTCACCCTGATGGCTGTCTACTCCAACGCAAGGAGGTCACCATACAAAGTTGAAATAAGCTTCAATGAAACACTTTGAACTGCGCGCGGCTTACCCTGGATCGGATTCAAACGGATCCAAGGCACGCCGACACACTGTTGCAGTCTTATGAGCAAGAGATCATCGGTAGATGATTGTGAGACGTACCTAAGTCACTCAATAGTAGCGTAAGCATTGTGGCCGAGCATTAGCTTACCTGCGGCTCGTGTTTTGTCAGGCGTTCAAAGTAAGGTAGAATAAGCTGTACCCGTAAGTCAGTTAGAATCAAGTCAAATGTGTGCGACTTAACGACGTACCAAAGCGCGAATACAGGTGATCAAGATGGGTTTGTAGCGAAGATAACTAGAAACAGACCGCCGTAATCAAGACAACTTCAGCCCTGGCGCAGGTCCCAGCCACAGTTCTCGAAGTAGTTGTCAGTAAGATAGAAAGTGAAGCTTTATTAGCCTGATCAATATGAAGCGCATCAAAGCGCGAGGTGAAGAGCCAGTAGATCGATTTCCAACAGAGTAAGGGCCCAAAGAGAAGAGAGGAACAGAATGGATGCCAGAACAGCGCGCCGAAGCTAGGGAGGCAAGTATCGCGCCGACTTGAATCGAAAGATTGACTCTTGAATGCCGCCCAGAGTACATTTAGAAATGGAGCCTTGAGCTTAGCCAGAGCAGAGCAAAATAAAGAGAAAATCCGGAGGACAATGGACGTATTAGCAAGCTCAGGCGAAGACAGGATGTGAACGACTTTGAACGAAATTTGACTTCGAAAGCCAAGGGACACTTGAGATGGCCGCGAGAGCAAGATGGAAAGGTAAGTTGCCAGTTTTGAGTTCGCCCAGGGTTTGCTACAAATCAGAAGCAGCGGTCAAGGTGATGGGAAGCCGTTGAGGAGAACAAATAACAAGACCGAAGCTCCCAGACAGACGATGCGCACAGAATGGCCAAGAAATTCACTGAGATATTGGTAAAACTGCAGACTGAAGGTAATTGGGGTGTAAGGAAGAGTCAACACGAGTCTGAATAAGCTCCTGCATACCAAACGAAGGCATGCAACGCCTTTGAAGGCATTCGAGTCAGTCCCAAGCGCTCAGCATCTGGTCCGTATTGAAAAGATAGCGCCTGCAAATGAAGGTCAGTAAAGCTGGAATTTCAAGTAAAGAAGTCCCCAAAATGTAATAGGCATGAACAGGGACGCACTCGATGCGTCTGAGCGCAAGGCGAGACGGAGATGAGGGTAGGAAGCAAGATTGTATCATATCGTCAGCGTGTCACGTGCTAGCGGCATCGCGGCACCAGATCCCGGACGTCCCGGAATCGAGCAAACCCGCGGGAGTGTGGATTCGCGGTGGATGGGCACTGCCTGCGAGGGACTCTCGTACGCGGGGGAACAAGCGGCGGCCGTGCCCACCGCCTCGGCGCTCGCTCCCTTCGCTGCGCGGCGCGCGCGCTTCACGTAGGCGGGCGAGAAAAAAAACATGTCTTGATTCTTGAACAAGCAAGAAACACTTATCATGTGAATGTCCCCGGGGATCCCAGAAGGTCACTCCGCGTTCAGGTCAACCACGGTGAATGGACTGGTCGAAACGTTGAGCCTGAAGTTGAAGGAAGTCCGGCCAATATGGCCGCTGCGATAAACACTGCCGCCAGCGCGCCGAGCGCGGATCACGTTCGGCGTTGCCGGTCCACGTGGCAAGGGCTTAGGGTTTCAGGCTTTCACCGCAAGCGATTTCCCTCCCGGCAAGCTCGCTGCACAGGCTCAAGCGCTCAAGCGCAGGGCTTCATCGATTCATCAACGACCAAATCCGCGCCCCCCACTACCGACGCGCTTCCGCCCTCGCCGAAGAGGTATGCCTGCCTGCGTCTACCTGCGAGGCCCCGCCCGCGGGACTACCTACTTGCGCCACCCACGCCCGACGTCGATGCCCGCCGCCCCCGTTTGTTATATCCACCTTCGTCCTTGCGCAGGACCTCGGCGTCACGTCCCGCCCCGCGCGCTTCGCTTTCAACTCCTGACATGGCAACACCAGCGTCGCAGCGGGCATCGCCGACAATGCCCGGCTGCATGCACACTCGCGACCGCCGTGCCGCATCCGCAGCGCCGCCCGCGAGTCCGCAGGGCGGGGCACACCTGCGGCTCCGCGTCGCGGGGTGCCGCCGTCGCGCCCGAGACCGCATCGCCAACGATCTTCGCTTTACGCAAGGCCGACGCGCGGCGCTCCCCGCTATTGCGCCTTCAGACGACCTGGATGTTCTCAGGCTGCCCCAGGGTGCGAGGTACGCCCGCTATCGCGCCCTCGCCGCCCGACTTACTCACAACATACCCTTCTTCCAGCCTTGCTTCCGCGTCGAGCGTGGCTTCGCGCACTGCGTAACGCTGACGTCGCGCACCCCGGCGCCGACTCAACCGCAGACGTACACGACGGCGATGAACGCCGCCTCTCGACGCCCGCCAACTTGCCACCGCCAGGACATGGCTTCCCCAACGCACGATCCACGCTGCCCGTCCTCCACCTCCCAATGAGGTACGCCCTCAGACGCTCAACGCTTACATCTACTTACTCGACCACGTACCCACGCAGCCCCGCCTCCCTCCCGCGACCCGCGATCTCACCCATCGTCCCCCGCGTCGCTTCGGTCTGCGAACGGTACGCTGCACGCCGCCCCGCCCCGCGACCTCCGTGCCGCGCACGCAGCCCTGCCCGCGACTGCGCGGCTCAGTGTGCATGCGCGGTTCCACGTCGTGACGTGGCGTCGTAAGGGGACGCAGCCGACCCGCCCGCGCCCGCAACCCGCCGACGCGCAAGTTGCGCGCTCGTTGACCGCCGCCCGCTCGCCCCGCCGCGCGCTGCGCGTTCCGACGCCTGCGCCTTGCCCCCGCCTACTGCGCCGCCCTGTGCCGCGCGCGCAGAGTCTCCCGCGAATGCGCGGGTGGCCGTGCTTGCGCGGCTCTGGACAAGGACGCGGTGCCGTCAGTGCTCGTGCTCAGCACCACGATCAGCATTGAGCGCCCACGCCGGAACAGCGACGCCTCGCCTGCGTCCAGCGCGCCGCCTGTGACCTCCACCATACCCGCGTCCGAGCCACATCGGCGCCGCTGCTCGCGCGCATTCGGACGCGTCGCGCGGCGCAGTGATCATCCACTCGTCGCTAGCTCCGTTGCTCCCGGTCTTCGTGTGCGCAATAGACATCGCTTCAGCAACACGGAAACAACTCAAATATGCGGCGTCAAAGCGAAGGGAAACGTAGCGAGCGTGGATCCTTGCCGGACGTCGATTCCTGTTGGTGAAGTGCTCGCTTTTTCCATTATCTATTCTTGATTCATATCATGCCGCAGCTCGCTATCGATGTCGGGCGCGCGCCCTCCTCGCCTCCCTCTATCCTACGTATACGTCTTCCTGGAGGTGCGCTGAAGCCCTCATGATACTCACGGAAGAGACGCGACGCGTCTGCGATGAAGGGTGTGTTAGCCTACTTTGCGGGCGGCCCCGAGTGTGTCTGCGAGAGGCGTCTCTATCCTCTTCGTCGAGCGACTTTTTTCAGCCCCATTGCACCTTGCGGCGCTTTAATTGTGCGTCTTCGCGCTACATCTTGCACACCCCTAGCTTATCATAATCTGGTCAGACGCAGGCACACTGCACATCGTTCGCGCTCGATTCCGCCCGGGTAAAGTCACAACAAACACTCCAGATGCCTCTTTGCCATCGCTGTTGCTCGCCGGTGCATTACAGGCAAGAATGTCGGCTGCTTGAACGAATATAAACTTCTGCTTAAACGAATGTGCGCTGTAAGATGAGTGTTAGGGTGGACTCCTCGGTCGCTGTAGGATACGCGGCTGCGCCTCTCCCTCCATTCCCGCGCGGAGGCTCTTGAAATGTTTGGTGCATACTGTGCGTAAAATACACTGGAGCTCGATATTCTGACAAAGCTCCTCTTAGCGCTGTCTTGTTCTTGCATGAGTGTGCGCAGCACCACCGACTTTGCGTAGCCCGACTTTTGTCCTCTCTGGGAAGCCCTGCGCAAGAGTGCAGCTGTACCGGCCGCCTAAACGTTAGCGTCTGTCGGTATGTTCCCCACCTTTGAATATGTCCATTCCCCTGCTCATTTCTCCGCCCGTGACCGTCTGCTGTCCAGGACTATCGCCTCGTTTGCGTTCGCATTTGTAGAGCAGCGCTGCGAGCCAAATAAGATATTTGACCAGCGAGGTCTCGATACGAAACACCGGCGCGTGCGCTGCGCCGACCGCTGCAGTTCAATGTCGGTGAATATGTCTTCTCTGTTGAACTCGGTGCAGGTCTTTTACTTGTTTGCTGAAACAGTTTTTCAGTTGCGCAACCAATCCACGCTTCGCGTCCGACGCCGCGCCACGGAGGCTCCAAGGCGGTGTCAACCTTTCACCCCGTTTCCCGGCGTCATAATCCCTCGCTCTTCGACCTTCCGCACACCAATGAAGCTATCTCGCCGTCCGTCTAGGTGCTCAAACCTCGCTCTTCAACGGCTGCAAGCGATTCATTTTTCGTGCTTGGGCATTACTATCTACCATCTACAACGCCCTGCTTGTTCTGCGGCCTCGGGCCCTCTATCGTGCGCCTGGCTTGCAGCTCCAAATTGTATCCGCTGAATCTCGACTAGGGCCCGTCACCGCGCAAAGTAAAACATTTCAGCGCGGAGAAACGATCGCTTTTACTTAGCACTGCGTTCGTGTGTCTTCCCGCGTGGGGGTTGAGGTTTGCCCCGCGCTCAGGACTACATCGCGAAGTTCCCGTGGGCGCGCGTCAAACCCACGCACACGTTGATCGCAGCGTGAGCGAGTAGCTCATGGTCATCCATCCAACAGTATGACATGGTACGTCGCCACATACACAAACAGTGTCCAAATGAACCAGTTGTCCCTGCGGAAAGAGCACCAATTCTATTACATCGTCCCTTGTGCGGTCAGATGTGCGCAAGGCCTCTCCGAGGTGGGCGGCCAGGTGCGTCGTCTGAGCCTTGAGTTTTCGTTCTTCTAACCATGTGTTTGGTGCTCGATCGTTGCGCGTCCTTTTGCATCCCAACGCTAGGCAACTCCGCCCAACCTTATCATCGAGTGTGCGCTCTTCACTACACTGCGATCGATCTCAGTATCTGCACCAACGGCGGTCCGTCGCCCGCATCCTCTATCCGCGGGCACGTCCTATGCCTTTCCTACGCGGTCTTTCACTGGAAGCCAGTACCGTCGGCGCTCCCTCATTCGACCGATGGTTCGCGTGGCTGGCTTCAAAGGTGACCGCGGCAGGCAGCAAGATCCCCTGCGCCTGTATTGCGCCGGCTTGGCCCACACAAAATTCGTTGTTTTTTTTCGGCGCTGCGCGGCTGGTGTACCGGCCACGGTGAAATTATATCTCAACCTTGACCGCGCTGTTCTTTTCCTGGAAATCACGATCCCTTCATCGTCCATTGGCGCAACGTTCCTTCCTTCTCAAGGACTCCGACGCGGGCTGCTGAAACATCGCCCGTTGGAGACGTGCTATTTCACGGAGCTTCTCCCGGACTCATGGTGATCCTGCGGCGACATAGCTCTTTCTTCATACCGTCATCTCTTCTTCGGCTTCAGTGCTTGACACTGCTTGTTATGTCCTTCCCGTTCAAGGCTCGCAGATGCGGCAGGGCCTTCGTCTGGGGGATTTGGTACGCTCCCCTCCCTCGGATACCTCAGGCTGTCGAGGTTATCACCCAGTTCAAGTTAAGGCTGCTTTCTATTCAACATCAATGCATATTATGCATTATGCATCGCTGCCTGGATGAATGGTATGAACTATCAACGACCCCAGAATCCGACGCTGATCGCAAGTCAGCTTCGTCTACCGAGAAAACGAAAAAAAGCCCTGTAACCTGTTTCGAATAAGAGAAACATATATATTATACTCAACCCTTACACGTGACCCTCCCAGGGAAGTTCAGGATGTTCCCGGGGAGCTCTCACAGCCCTCTTACAGGGGAACTAGGGAAAGCCTGAGGTCCAGGGAGAGTGCGACGGCTCTCGTGGCCTAATCATCGTCCCCTCGCGCGAAATTCGCACACCGCATCACCGGCCCGTTGAAACGTCACACCGTGACGACCGCTGCCAGCGCATGTCGTCCCTTCGCCACCATGGTGGTCCTCGACGCCCCCACTGCCTGCGCACGCCCGTCGCACTCGCAAACGCATCACCGCCGCCGCCCGCCGTCCAGCTCCCCACGTGACGCCGCCCTACTGTGCCTCGCCCGCTGAATCGTCTAATCTCGCCCTCGCTGCGCCGGCCCCGCGTCTCGCTCCCTGCGCCCACGCCGCCGTCCGTGGGCGTCCGCCCTCTGCTGCCCTCTGCCAACGCATCCCTGCGCCGTTAGCCCCCTTCGTTTGTCGACGGCCGACACGTCACAGCGAGGCCTCGAGGTGCGTTACAGCGCGCTCGCTCCCCTCGCGCCCACTAACTCTCGCTTTCCAGCCCGCCGCTTCGATGCCCCTGCTCATCGGACATCTCGCCCGCTCGCACACGCGCCTTCCGTCGACGTCGCCCTGTCCGCCGCCCGCTGTCCACGTCGTCGCTTCCACGCCCCGCACGCGCAAGCTACGAGCTGCGCTCAGCGCACGTCCGCCCGCCACTCCCACACCGCGTCGCCGGCTACCCCGCCCCGGCATCGTCCCCGCTCCTCGAGGCGCCGCGCTGAATCGCATTGCGCTGGACCAACGCGGCCCAGCACGTCCCTGCGAATGGCGCAAGTCCACGCCGGCGTGCGCGCTGCCCGTCCTCGCCTTCGACTCCGCTGCCGCCACGCCCACGGCTGCCGCGTCCCCAGCCGCCGCCCCCTGTGCCGCGCGCACAGTCTCGCTCGCGAATCCGCGCCCGAGGTGCGCGCGCGGCTCGAGCGACGATGCCACGTCATCTGCCGCCTTCTGCGACCCCTCCCGTTACGCGCGATCCCCTTCGCTGCAGGACCGCGACCTGCGTCCCCGTCCTCGAGCCACGCCGCCGCTGCCGCTCTCGTACTCGGGGACGTCAACCCCGTCTCCGACGCGACCTGCGCAATCGAAGACGAGGGACAAGGCCTCCCCGCGCGCGCAATGACGCGGTGGTCGGCGGGATGCGCGCCACGTCGTACGCCTATGCCTCTGCGGCGGATGTCGAGGCGGGCGGGGGAACAGGCGGTGGGAGACGAAGCGGCGCCGTACGACATAGGGGACGTCGAAGAGGGTAAGTCGCGCCTTCCCATCCGCGTAGCTACTGCTGATCACGCTGACGCAGCTCGCGGCGCCCGCCCGCTGCTTCCGCCCCCGCCTCGGCGCATGCACGGCGCATTTTCGCCGCGCTCGGGAGACGCCTCGAGGCTCCCAAGTCGGCGGGCTCCCTCGCGCCTCCCATCTCCCACTTCGCTCGCACGCTCGCAAGTCACACCCGCGCTCGCAAGCGCTCCCTCCCGGCACCCACCTCGACACCGCCGTCTTGCGCCCATGTCGAACTCGGCGTACTCGCAGCACCAGCCGCCATCGTCGCGCACGGACCTCGGGCGCTGCAGCCCCGCGCCGCCTACGCACGTCGCACGCCACTTGCGCCCACGCTCGCAAGCCCCGTCCCTGCGCCCCGTCCCCACGCCCGCGTCGCTCGCGGTTTCCAGCCCCGTCGGCCGCCCTGTTCGCCTCTGTGTCGTCCCGCTCGCCCTCTCGCCCCGCGCGTTGTGCAGCCCGTTCGCGCCCGCGTTCACCACTCTTTTCGCAGGCGCCGTCGCCTCCGCCCTCTCGCGTCCGCATGCACGCGGCCCCGCTGCCATCGGACGCTCGCGCTCGCGAGCCTCGCCGCCGCCCTGTCCGCCCCCGCACCTCATTCCGGCAACCTCGCGCACACCGCCCTGTCCCGTCCCGTCCCGCTTCCCCCGCCCTATCCCGCGCTTGATTCTCTGCGCGGGACCTCGGCCCTCTCCCTCTGCGCCGCGCCCTTGGCTGCGCGTGTCTGCGCGCCTTCGAGTCGCATGCACGCTGCCATCGCCGTGTCTGTCGCCGCGCTCCCGCCTGTACACCTGCCCTTTCGCCTTTCGCATCCGGAGGCTGTCGCCGCTCTCTCCTCCGCATTTCGTCCCCGCTGCCCAGGCTGCCCTCCCGCCCATTCCGCATCTCCCGCGCGCGCTACGCAAACGAACGTGCTGCACGCGTAACTGTGTCCGCCCTCGCCTCGTCGCTCCGCTTCACGTCTAGCCTCGCCGTTCGCTCCACGCCATGCATCGCCGTTTGATCCTGTTGGCCGCGCGCTTGTGCCGCGCGTGCACACACGCCCGCGTATCCGCGGGTCGATGTGCTCGTGCGGCTCGGGCGCTGCGAGCGCCGCTGCCTCGTTACCCCGCTCCTCTACGCCGCGATCGGCCGCCGCTATCGCTGCCACGTCACTCTACGCGACTTGCACCCGGTCTTACAAGACGCGATATGAGGCTAGTATCCGCGCGTCTTTGTTTCACAGAGTGTAAGTGATATGAGTGGGCGAACTGGATCCAGGTGCGCCGCTATACTATAATCCATATTATGTCTAGAACTTATTAGAATCAGTAAGGAAAGGTCTGCTTCGTGTGCTGATGTGCGTGTCTCCGCCCAATTCATCGTGAAACCCTCTGCGCTTGCATTTTCTTAGGAAGCCTATGCATCTCGATCGATTGGTTTGTGTTGGACCTGGGAGTACGGGTTTGCGCCCAGCCGCTGTGCGCCGCCACCGAAGTTTTGTGAATATATCGCGGAGAACCTCTGTAAGCACTGCTTTCATCTTGTTCCGGCGCGACACACCCCACCATGTCTTGCAGACCAGATGCTTGGGAGTGGCGCGTCGCTTTTACCCCCGCTGCATCGCCCTGCTACTCCGAGACCCTCGTCCACAGGCGGGCGAACTACGGCGATCCAGGGCGCAGCTCTGGACCAGGTGTGTTGAATCTCACACTTTGAAGCAGGGGCTGACACGACCTTTGGTTGTTGATATCGTGCCCCATGCAGAACTCGATGACTTCGCGCTGCTGTGTCCGTCTGCGTCTGAAGCACCCAGTTTTAGTTCGTTTGGCGCTCCCTTCGCTCCCTCGCTTGAAACATCTGACATATGCACACCCAGGACATTGAACGCGAGTTCAAAGAGGCGCAGTCCTGCGGTGCTGTGAGGTTGTGCCTGTTGACTTCCAGCGTCGGCTCTAATTAAAAAATGTTACAGTAAACGAATTCAAGCGTAAAGCTTCCGCAAACCCGAGGTACGTCTCTCTTTCGATCACACTCTGATCCTTTCTTTCAGCGCCGCCTGTCGTGTTCACGACTCTCCTGAGCCCCTCGTCACGCCAATGCACAGCCCGTTCTTCGCCATCCGCATTTCACCGGTGCTCCCTGACACGTCTGGTCTCGCGTTTGGTGTTTTAGTGCGGCGCTGCTTGCCCACATCCCATCCTCTAAATGTCCCCTCTGACTTTGCAGGACTGACTTGAACTCTTCTTGCCTCACCTCCCAGCGCTAAACTCGCGGTCGACATCAGGATATTTCGCGCTGGGGCGGGGTCACGCCGGGGTGAGCCCATGGGCACGAAAAATGCTCTTTGGAGCACATCACAAACTGCTTCTGTCACTCCCATCGCTGCGTTGTACACGACGTCCGTCTCTATTCTCGTCTCTTCGAGGCCTGTGACCGCGCACCGTTGCAGCCTCCCTCGCATTTCGTTTGCGCGGCCATCGAGGTGCCCTCCTCTGATCTTCGCGGCGACCTCGCAGCCGATCAAGTCCGTGCCTCCGTACATAGGCCTCCGCGCCTCCTCCGCCCCACAGATCGCGTGAGACGACGCACATCTCAAAATATAGATATCAGGTACGGATCCTTTGCTGAAGCTCTCGTTCCTGCTGTAAATCTTCAGCTGCGAATCACTCTAGTGCAGGACAAGGGGTGCTCTCGAGGGGTGCGTCTTCTTTTATGCCTTCAACCATCCGCTGACTGATTGTTCAGCTTCCCACCGTCGCTCACAATCATTCTGAACTCCGCATTAAGCCTGTTTCCTCCTTTACATCGCGGCGCCCAGAACACGTCGGGTCCACCGAGATTCGCGAACGCGGTGAATCCCAGTCCTTTGTTATGGCTAAGGTGCGCGTACGTGCGATCAGGGCAGCTCGGTCCTCAGTACTCACCCGCGTAACCAAAGTATGTATCAGCCCTCTCGCGGCGAAAGCGCAACCACGCCCCTTCGCTCCTCAATTTTCCATGCCGAGGCTTCTAAGCTGGCGCGCTCAGTCGCCGACGGTCTTTCCTGCGCTATCGCTAGAACTGTATACGTCGGCGGCGCAGCGCGATAAGCCTCCGCATCCTGGCAGCGCGACAGAAACTTATCCAGAGGTCGATCGCTGCTACATCCTCGTTCCGTGCGTTCACAATATTGCTAGTTTCCGGCTCGTCCAGCTCGTCCGCCGTCGTGCTGCGCGCTCCTGCGCTCGCCATTTTCGCAGCGCGCATCTCCTGAGCAGGAGCGCTAGGCTTCGAAAGGCAAAAAACACCGGCCTCCGCGTGCACAGCTGGCGTACCTCGCGCCGTACTGATGCTCGGGAATCCTATCATTCCGGAATTGTTTTGCGTCGGGGCTTCCTCGTGAACATCAACTTGGGGTTTTTTCGGCGCTGCGCAGCTGGTCATATTCCAACATTCAGACGTTCACCATTCACCCGTATTCCGACACCGTTTTCTTACGCGCTAGGCATGCGTGTAACGGCACTGGACAGTCTTTCTCCCTCGAGCGTCACTAGAATTAAAATGTTAAGATCGCCTTGTCTATTTGCGAGTTCTAGGAAAGCAGCAGTATTATTTTTTTCAAGCGCGGCCTAGCATATCGTTCTCATATACTTAGCTGCCCAGCTGTACGCTGGAAAATTCCATAATACATCTAGACTCTTATTTCGCGCTCGGTCGGTGCAAACAAAGCTCGGATCACGGCCCGCCGCCCTCTTGCTTCATGCCACCACAGTCGTTTATTCTCTAGCCCTCTACTGTGCGCCTGCGGGTTTTCGGACGCGTATTCAAATGTCAGCCGCCTAGCTTAATCAATCGGTGCTCTCTACCCCGCCTTGTGGACTGTCTGCGACGCGGTCGGCCGAGCTCCTCGAGCCGTCGCGTCGCCTCCGCGGTGAAGACTAGAGTCGATCGCATCGACGGTATCTTATTCTATGCCCGTGGCCGCAAGGCTTTCTGCGCTTGTCGCTCCCCGTCTCGCGCTGTCCGACAACAGCACAGTGCTGGCCGCGCGTCTTGAAATCACGGAGCGAGGACGTGATGCGCAGTATCTTATGAATGGGAACGGGCCCTGGGTGCGTCTCGGCGTACCATTCGGAATTATCTCGTCTCACAGTGCCTGTAAAGTCAAAGGCTCCTCCCTGAGCATACGCGCAGAGGTCCGTGGTGGGATGGGAAGTGTCGCTCTGTGCGACGCAGCTCGTCACCATGCCGACCCTACCACCCGCCCGCCACGCTCCACGTCGCCCGCCTCCCCCGCATCGTGCTCGTCCGGAGCGGTGCACAGCGTGCTCGCCGCACGGTACGGCGTACCCCTGCAGACTCACCTACTTGACTTTCTACACCCTCGGTTTCGGGCACGCCTGACCGTCTCTTGCGGCTCGCGTGGCGCCGAAGACGTCCGCCTCGACTGCTCGTTCGGAGCGATGCACTGTGCGCACCGCCGTTCAACCCGCTCCCTTCCGCCGCGTCTTGCCCGCCGCAAGGTACGCCTCGTGCTCTCCACATGCTTCATTACTCACGCCCACTCACAGCTCTGATTCGTGTGCCCCGACGTCGTTCTCGTACCGCCCGCCTCCAACGATGCGGTCACGCTGCCCTCGCGGACTCGCGCCACCGCGCACCACGCCGAAGACAGCGACCTCACCCCATACGCGCGCCGCACGCGACCCACCGATGCAATCTCACGCTCGCGCTCGCCGCCCTTGATCCACACGGTGACGCCGCAGCCGCCGGTCTGACCGCCGTGCCTCGCGCCCGCTTTCGTTCCGCTACATCGCTCTCCCGCCCTCGTGCTTGTCGCCTCAGCCCCTGCCTCTCCCCTCGCTCGTACCTCTCGCCTGCCCTCAGCGCTGCTACCGTCCCGCGTTCTAGCCCGTGCCGCGCGCGCAGAGTCGCCCGCGAATCCGCGAGTAGCCGTGCTCGCGCGGCTCCGGACTCTGGCGCCGTCGACGCCTGTGCTCTGCACCACGAGTGCCCACCGCTCGCCCGCCCTCTCGCTGGTCGCCCTGGCCCCCACCTCTCCGTTCGCTCGTACCCCCCTCAGCGCCGCTGCCGCCCCACGCCCTAGCCCGCGCCGCGCGCGCAAAGGCTCCCGCGAATTCGCGGGTAGCCGTGCTCGCGCGGCTCCGGACTCTGGCGCCGTCGACGCCTGTGCTCTGCACCACGAGTGCCCTCGCGCGCAGGTCCTATCGACGCCGGCGCTGCACTCGTTGTCCGCCCGCTCGCAAGGCCCTTGGGCGCGGTCGAGTCGCATGGCTGAGTTCACAATGCGAGCCCCCTCGCGTCGCATAACATGACCGGCACCCCACGTAGCCACCGCCGACCGCTACTCGGCGCAAATCGACGGGCGTTGCCCGAGGCGGCGGCGGCATCCCACCCCGTCCGTCCTGTTCCCCGCTCGCAGCATTATCCGTGCGCCATGCGTCCAGCATGCGTCGCGCGAGACCAGCGCGCACGCATGCGTCCCCATCGCTGATCATCACCCGCAGCCGAAACGCACGAGAACCCGGGACCGCGTTTGCCTCGCGCGTACCCTGTCCCACCTCCCCGCTGCTGCCGCCCTCATCGCGCGCGTCCACTCGCCGGTTACCGCGACCTTTGCGCATGTCGCAAGCCGTGTCCATCCGCCCATCTTAACCCGCGTCCGCACGTCGCTCGTCTGTACGGCACCTCGGGCGCTGTGTCCGAACGCGTCGTCCGCTCCAAGCGCTGCCGCCGCGCTGCGGCATTGCCCTCGCCTCAGACTCGCGACGAGCAGCGGACGCGCTGATGTGGACTCACCCAAGCGGGGATCTAGTTCCTCGTGCACACATAGACGAGGTCGCTCGCACCGACGTGCCGAGCTGGAGCAGAGGGCGCGCCAGGCGCACGCTGCAGGGAAGGGCGAAATGCGGATGGGTAATCCGAATGATAATCGCGCAAGAGCGCCTCCTTCCGGACCCTCCCGACTGAATCGCGCCGTGGCGAAATTCCGTGCGGCACCGCTGCCTAGTCTCCCGCACCTGCGAGTACACCTCTTCGATTGGGCAGGCTGAAGGCAGACGGTCAGACCTTGAAGAAGTGCTGGTGTAACAAGAATACATACGTAGGGCGATGCAGTAGGCGATACCTTATGGCTTGGTGGCTTTCGTCGAGCAAGCGCCAGAGGTGGAAGTGCTAAGCACATCACACATGGGTGGCCAGCGGGAGCGTCGCTCGGGCATGGTGTTACGCCGTGCGGCGAATGAAGATCGCGTCCTTTGAAAAAACATTTTACTGTACACGGAGGTGTCGAGCAGAGGAGCGCGCGGCGTACAATGCATAGAGACTAGGCAAGAGGGTCGCGGGTGTAGTTGCCGGATTGGTGCGCGAAACCAGCGGCTAGCCAGCACGGACAGTCCGAGGTCAGACGCGTCTGAGTCGCGCATGCCATGAGAGCCGAAGACAAGATGCGGATCAGCGGCCCGGACACGTGTACCTACCTCTCTTCCTCCCACATCCCATACTCGTCTGTCGCGCTTTGTATCCATCGGTACCTCCACGAGACCTAGCCACGCTTGTAAGTGAACCAGTTCTTCTGGACTTTCGCCAACTAAGTAGCTCGGGAGCACGGCCTTGGTGACTTGGTCTCGATATCGTGGACACGACACGTCGAGTGACTCGAGTGTCTCCTCGACATACACGCCATCGATACCTCTGCTTTCAAGAAAACAACGACATGATCTCGCTCGCATGGCCTCTCAGCGCTTTTGCGCTAAAACTCACCACCATTCCGGAGTACTGCGTCGCAATCGTGGACTTCAGCGAGATTGCTCGAAGGACGCGTCACGACCGCGTTATTCCGCGATTTAAGCATGCAGGGGGGCTCAGGTGCGTTGCCCGCTTCTCATTCACGTTCCCTGATCTGAGATCGCCTCTCGTTTGGCAGATAATCGCCTTCCTCGCCGTCACAATCCCAAGGCACATCCAGTGACCGTTGTCGGTGGCGTGCAACGTCCCCAAACCGCTGCTCGGCCTCATTTCGTCTGTGTGCCACATCGCTCATCACATCGCTCATCCCGAGCGGGTCTCGCTCGGCCTTGGTGCGAAGATGGCGAGGAGCGCTTCCCGCTTGCCAATCCAACTCTCCCCGCAGGCCCCGATCAGAGCGCGAGGGTTCAGTCCAGTGATTGTCCTTCGGGTGCGTTGGAACTCCCTTTATCCTCGCCTACCACGGTGTTGATCCTATCGCAGGACGTACACCGCTTCCTATCCATCTACGCAAACGGGAACGCCCGTCCATCCGCTCCGGAAGAGTGGCGCGCGCGAGGCTCAGGAGCGAGTCTTTCTAAGAGGACACCGCTCTGCCGCGCTGTATTTACGAAAGTCCTCGCGCTCCATTCTATTAGCCCTGTATCTTACCCCGGTACGACAGATCCCATCGCCAGTGCACAGTCAGGCCCGGCGCTGAAGCTCCTGGCGCCGCGTTTTCGAACAGTCACCTTTCGGATCCTTCGAATATTTCACGACTCGCAGATGCAACGCGTCGCAGGCCTCTCAAGTCCGGGCGCCGTGTTTTCAGATGCGAATTCTTACCTTTCAAGTCGTTCCTGCCCTTGGACTTGTGCCCCTCCCCGGGTCCGACGGCGTGCAGTGCTACATCGTCAAAAGGCGTGCTTTCAGGCTCGTGCCTCCGCGGATTCAGCGCGCTGTTCAAACACCACGCGCGATCCTACTTCGCCCTTCGGGTCGGACGTTGGATCGCGCTCATATTCCAAGCGCGTCGTTTTCAGGCTCGCGAAGCGCAGCTGTCTATGTCTACACGCAGTTAGGAACCCGATGCGCGACTCGTCTGACTATGAAGCACAGGCTGACCTAAGGTGCTTGAGGCTCTCGCAAGATTCCCGCGCTGTGTCCTGCGCATCCCCCCCGGGCAAACGATCCTCGTGGAGGACTTGACTGTGCAGTCCCTCATTCACTTGCCCGCTTGCTCGCTCGTTATCAATCATTGCTGATACATACACCAGACACGCTCGCCGATGGCATGCGACGCGGCGACCCCCAAGACCCATAGTCTTGCGGTGCTTCGAGCCAGTGTGTCGCCAAGTCCTGTTTTGTCGTTGATTAACGACACGTATCAGCGCAAGGCTCCTAGGACCCCACCGATCGTGTCGTATCCCTTGCAAGCTGGTACTCCGTGGTACGTCTTATGTTCGGACCATGCGTAGCCATCTGTTCCAGCGCATCCGCGCGATGTCTCCAGCTCATCGCCGCGGGCTCAGCCCATCCCCCGAACTCATGTTACTCAGCGCTATGCGCGACCCGCCCCCTTCCATGTTTGATCTGTTTTTCCGGCGCTGCGCGGCTCCTTTCCTATGCGCTGATTTTTTTTGTCCTCAGCACTGTGCCTTCCCACGTACACCAAACCTGCCCTTCCTCTAGCGCCTTAAACTCAGCGCCCTCCGCGACTCGCCCATCGCTTGAACATGGAGGACGTTTGCGACTACAGCCATCGACCTCCTTCAGGCTGCATTTGGCCATTTTTCTCGCGCTGCGCGAACCGTAGCGTTCCAGCTTCTCGCAACGTATCGCTGGCGCGTTGTATGCGGAGCTCGATCGATCAAGACCTTCAACCTTCAAGCCCCATTTTTTGGCGGTTGCTCCATGGTGTCCAAGTGCGTTCATCCACTCGCTTGGGCGCTCGTAGACGGATTCTTTCGGCGCTGCACGGCGGGTATGGGCCCGGTATGGACTTGCGCGGGGACCCCTTTGTTTCCGTAACTCTCTCAATTGCTTTGCTGCTCCCTCATCCTCTGGCCGAGTGTCCTTCACCTTCAAGGCCTTACACTGAACGTCTCGTCCGCGTAGATTCAGCACAGTACCGCCGCCGAAACACTGCCAATTGGGGCAACCTATTTTTGCAAACTTCTCCCGGACTCGTGGTGATTCCGCGGCGACCTAGCGACGTCTCTTGCTTTCTGCTCTCATCGTCTCTGATTCCGACTCCCTCGTTCTGCGCTCCTTTGCTGCCTTGTCGTCCGGAAGATTTCTCATCTGCGGATCTGGTGGGACTCTCTATTCTCGCCGAGTCGCTAACTTCCTGGCGAAAGTGTGACTGGCTCTTGTCTGGCGATTTGTCGACGCTTGGTTCTTGATTCCCAGGCCCGCTAGCTAGGCATATGAGCCCTCGATCGAAGCCTTCTCGGCTAGTCGACGCTTGGACCAGAAGTCGTGTCGTGTTTTCTTTGCTTGTCTAAAGTCTCGTCTATGGCTCCTGCGCGGTCTGACTAATATTAAGGTCCACCTGACGGCCTTCCCTCGCTTCGTAGTCTCGCAGCTCAGTCTTTGGGCGGGAGGCCGGCTTCAACTTACTGGTATGTGCGCCGTAGGCGGCAACAACCGCGCGCGCTGATATCTTCAAACTTGTACTCCGATTTGCAGCTAGGTAACAGTCCTATTTGTGCGCATCCATCCGCTCTATCCTGAGTGCGCTCAGACTCTGTGCGCATCTCTCTGGCTCTGAGAACAGGCGTAGTTCGGACCCGTGCGCGCTGAATTACCACCTCGGACTTTCTTTACTTAATACTTGGTGGGGGGTAATGATTTGAGCCGACTCCATGCCCGGAAATCTTTTAACAAGTGTCTCCGACCTCGGTTTGTGCTCGTTAGAAGTCCACCGTCGACAACACACTCTCTAAGATAGTACCTCAGTGATTGCCGGAGCGGTATCGACGATCGACGCCCTCTATCCCGCGCTAACTCACAGTGCCTCTCGCATCTGACTCATACATACCTCAATAGTGATGCTCTTCTAGGGTGTCTAAAGTCATTCACACTCTTGCCAGCCAACTAGCTCATACCGGAGGGGTAAGTAATTCCTTCACTGACTGTTGATACACGTTGTTCATCATTCCAAACTAGTCCCACACGGGCAAACGGGCTACGTGGGCTGCAAAGTTATAGGTGGGCACTACTTCCTATCATCTTGGATGGGCTGCGACCTCGACGACAACAATGCAAATCAAGTGAGAAGGAATGTCGGCCTCTGGGACAATTTTCCAGAGGGTTGAGGCAGAAAATTTCAGAGAGCAATTCTCAAGAATATTCCTGCACGGCGAAGTGGTTCGAATCCATGCTGGCGCTAATTATCCTTCGTAGTTCATCACTGAATGAGATTGAAGGACTACATAAGCTCTCCTGGACTTCAGAGGTGGCTGTAAGATAATACAGACATCAAAAACTGATGTGCTCTTCTGTGAGCTCTATGGATGAGGTGGGAGCCTGGCATATGTGGCAGACCAGGCTGGGGTATGCTGGAACAGTGTGAGACAGTCGGGCCCAGAATATCGGCCAACAACTAGGAGGTGCAGCAATATAACTGAGAACAGTGATTGTCCGGGAGGTCGAGTGGCAACGTCACAGAACCATGAAGTGTTGTATACCACCGGAAGCGGATTTTCGAGGAGAATCTGATTGACCGCGGGCCGGAAGATATTGGGACACAGGGCAGAGGCGCAGGGCAGATTTGATGAGAAAGGCCATTGGGAGCGATGGGCGGGAAGGGAGCGTGACAAGTACGTGTCGGAGACATGAATAGCGTGTCATTCGATGAGAAACGGAAGGGTGCGAAGAGACGGCGGAGATCGGACAAGCGGTGAGAGTGTGGCGGAGGATCGGAGTGTTGAAAAGCACTTGCTTTGGTCAATCAATGTCAGCCCAAGTCAAAAAAATCAGTAGGATCATTGTCCGGCTTGAAGGTTATTCAACTTGTGTCTTCTATTGCATTACTGGAATCAAGTCAGTTTCGGCTCAGCGGTACATTCCGAGTTGTAAGAATAGTGACTTGGTCTATCAACTCAGGTGAAAATGAATAGTATCATTGACCGGTTGAAGGTTATTGGCCTTGTCGTCCATTACGCGCTGCCAGAAAGAAGTCCGAATCAAGTATCATTGACCGCTTTGAACTTGTTGGACTTGTATTCTGTTACATTGACACACTAAAGTCATTAGTATATTCCGACTTGTGAGAATAAGGACTCGGTCCATTGCTCGATCTTACCGATTTCACATTCTTTGCTTGAATAGTTCGAGTGTACAGGGTGAGCGCGCATGTGATAATCTGGCTCGGAGGACTCAATCCCTTTCAAGGTGTCGGATTCAATGCATCAACCACGCAAGCCGCACTCTGATCACCGATTGAATGATGACAATCTCTGGTGCGTCTCGACACAAGGCGGCGGTCAAGCGCGCGTCCGCCGTGTGATACCAGACACAAGTCTCAGTCATTGTAAGCTTTTTGAGGTCGATTAGGAAGTGTAACAACGGGAGATAAGAGAACAGCTGGGTTAGGAGAGTTAGGCAGCCGTGTAGTACCACCTCTGAGTCTCGGTTAAAGTAATTCTTTCCAGACAGACGGATTCGGAGTGTAATAACGGGAGACAGGATAGCAGCCGTGTGATGCTGGGTTAGCATAGTAGAGCAGCCGGGTGATACCAGTTACAATATGAATACCGATCCCACATAGTCCGCAAATGAATAACAGGAGACAATGGTCCCCCGCAAGAGTGATTTGTTTTTCTAGACAAAGACAAAAGCGGTGATTCATCAGGTCACGGACAAGGCACTGCACAATGTTAAGATATAGAATCAATCATTTTTGAAAGGGATTCAACCTAGAGAAGTCCCAAGTCCCCACGGTCACACGCGCTGGCACAGGGAATATTTTTGGATGAGATTCGATCAATGATTAATCAAACAGAAATATTATATCAACTCAACAGGCAATGTATCGGGCCAAGTCGAGATGGAGAATCAGTCAGTTTTCAAAGGGCGTTCAGATGATATAGGTTCGGGAGGTCAACACTTAGCCGATCTCACCCAACGAGTATTTTCTTTGGAGTATTTATCAGACGCGCACCAGACAAATGTGACAAGACGAAGGGGTGCGTGCGTCAACCAAGGGGTATCGGACACCAGGCCAAGGGGCGAAGGGATATAAGGACATGGGAGGTTGTCGTAAACTAAGTCCGCACTGTAGAGCTCAGCGACCAGGAGACAAGATCGGAAAGGTTGTATACCACCGGAAGCGGATTTTCGAGGAGAATCTGATTGACCGCGGGCCGGAAGATATTGGGACACAGGGCAGAGGCGCAGGGCAGATTTGATGAGAAAGGCCATTGGGAGCGATGGGCGGGAAGGGAGCGTGACAAGTACGTGTCGGAGACATGAATAGCGTGTCATTCGATGAGAAACGGAAGGGTGCGAAGAGACGGCGGAGATCGGACAAGCGGTGAGAGTGTGGCGGAGGATCGGAGTGTTGAAAAGCACTTGCTTTGGTCAATCAATGTCAGCCCAAGTCAAAAAAATCAGTAGGATCATTGTCCGGCTTGAAGGTTATTCAACTTGTGTCTTCTATTGCATTACTGGAATCAAGTCAGTTTCGGCTCAGCGGTACATTCCGAGTTGTAAGAATAGTGACTTGGTCTATCAACTCAGGTGAAAATGAATAGTATCATTGACCGGTTGAAGGTTATTGGCCTTGTCGTCCATTACGCGCTGCCAGAAAGAAGTCCGAATCAAGTATCATTGACCGCTTTGAACTTGTTGGACTTGTATTCTGTTACATTGACACACTAAAGTCATTAGTATATTCCGACTTGTGAGAATAAGGACTCGGTCCATTGCTCGATCTTACCGATTTCACATTCTTTGCTTGAATAGTTCGAGTGTACAGGGTGAGCGCGCATGTGATAATCTGGCTCGGAGGACTCAATCCCTTTCAAGGTGTCGGATTCAATGCATCAACCACGCAAGCCGCACTCTGATCACCGATTGAATGATGACAATCTCTGGTGCGTCTCGACACAAGGCGGCGGTCAAGCGCGCGTCCGCCGTGTGATACCAGACACAAGTCTCAGTCATTGTAAGCTTTTTGAGGTCGATTAGGAAGTGTAACAACGGGAGATAAGAGAACAGCTGGGTTAGGAGAGTTAGGCAGCCGTGTAGTACCACCTCTGAGTCTCGGTTAAAGTAATTCTTTCCAGACAGACGGATTCGGAGTGTAATAACGGGAGACAGGATAGCAGCCGTGTGATGCTGGGTTAGCATAGTAGAGCAGCCGGGTGATACCAGTTACAATATGAATACCGATCCCACATAGTCCGCAAATGAATAACAGGAGACAATGGTCCCCCGCAAGAGTGATTTGTTTTTCTAGACAAAGACAAAAGCGGTGATTCATCAGGTAACGGACAAGGCACTGCACAATGTTAAGATATAGAATCAATCATTTTTGAAAGGGATTCAACCTAGAGAAGTCCCAAGTCCCCACGGTCACACGCGCTGGCACAGGGAATATTTTTGGATGAGATTCGATCAATGATTAATCAAACAGAAATATTATATCAACTCAACAGGCAATGTATCGGGCCAAGTCGAGATGGAGAATCAGTCAGTTTTCAAAGGGCGTTCAGATGATATAGGTTCGGGAGGTCAACACTTAGCCGATCTCACCCAACGAGTATTTTCTTTGGAGTATTTATCAGACGCGCACCAGACAAATGTGACAAGACGAAGGGGTGCGTGCGTCAACCAAGGGGTATCGGACACCAGGCCAAGGGGCGAAGGGATATAAGGACATGGGAGGTTGTCGTAAACTAACTATATTATTCTCTCATCGGACAGTCCAATGAAGTGGCTGTGCGTCGTTGAATGTGTCCGTGCTTGGTCCATCAGCGTCGTCGACGACGGTTGTACATGTTTGGTTCCAACCCAATTTTTCTTTCCCATTTAATTTTTGGGTCACTTCCCCCCCCCCCCCCCTTTTTTTTTTTTTTTTTTTTTTTTTGCAGATCACTGTACCCATGTTTGGTCCATCAGCGTCGTCGACGACGGTTGCACATATTTGGCTGCATCCTCTAATAGTGATTTTTTTTCCACCCAATATTTTTGGTCCCTCAATTTTTTTTCCCTCACCGAGTTTTTTTTTTTGAGCAAGTCAATGTACCCTTGTTTGGTCCATCAGCGTCGTCGACGACGGCTGCACATGTTTGGCTGCACGCTCTAACAATGAGTTTTTTCCTCCCAATATTTTTGGTTCCTCACTTTTTTTTGTTCCCTCCCCCTCACTTTTTTTTATTGACCAAGTCAATGTATCCATGTTTGGTCCATCAGCGTCGCCGACGACGCTTGTATGTGTTTGCTCCATCACCTTTTTGGGAACAGTCCATTTTGGGATCACTGCACCTGGAATGTAAGGTAGTGATTGTTTGCGTGGATGATTCTGTGTGGAGTATATACTTATGACCCTTTCATTCACTCATAGTGTGCTGATAAAAAAAATCAGCTTGAGGGTCCCATGTTTGTAACACATCTGTGCTCGGTGTGAATCTCAACCAAATTTGGACAGAGTCACACAAATTTTCTTTGTAGGAACACGGTGACACTTTCCCTGGCTCTGAGGCATTCTACAGTGCTTCCCAAGTGCACAGATGAGCCAAGGAGGTTCAATCTGAGTTGCTGTAATGGACGGGGTTGCAGTATGATCAAAAACTGAGATCAGAAATGATTCAAGGTCCTCTTTTCCTTGTAGTAACATGGGGACACTTTTCCCTGTCTCTGATGCATTATAGAGTGTTGCTAGAATGCACCGATGAGCCAATAAGGCTCACTGTGAGTTGCTGTAAATCACGCAAAGCTTGGGTTACGAAATAATCAAATTGTCAATCAAAATGAAAACAAGTGTCCACACCTCCTGCTTCTTGCTGTCACCGAGCTCCCTCTCCCGCCTTCGGAATCTTGAACCTCTCGGATATCTTCCTCACCTTTCAGTATCCGCTGCCACGCACTGTCTCGCCCACATGCGCCGCAAGAGCGGCCCCTCGAGCAAGCGCTCCTAGGCTCCCTGGGACCCACAGCACCCAGAAGTCGTTGTTATAGGTGAGTTTCCCCCATTTTACGCATCTTTCTTTGGCCGGCGAGTCCGCTAGGATGCTAGGATCAACACATGGTCCCCGCATCCGCGTGCTTGCACAGCGGACAGACCAGGTGGAGAACGATCGGTGCCACTGTGACTGACTTGGTCGTTTCTTTGTCAAATCTGCTTTCTTCTAGACCATGCCACCCGTTTGGTACCCCCCTCGCTCAGACGGCACCCCGCCACACGCCAACGTTGTCAACCCCGGCACCGACCCGGCTGCATACCGCCCTACGTAGCCGCCTTCGACCGCCGCCTGCCGCTAGTCGCATCCGCCCTGCTCCTGCTCGCAGCATTGTCCGTGCGCGATACGCGCCGCTCTGCCCGCATCCGGCCTGCATCGCTTGAGACCCGTGTGCACACCCCCCGCAACTGCTTTCCGCGCGTGCCCATCTCGGCGATAAGCACGCCCATCGCTCGCGCTTAGCACCGACAACGTCCTGCGGCACTTTTCGCGGCCTTGCAGCCCTCAAAGGTGCATTCCTAGTCCTCGCCCCTCTGCGGGCGCTCACGTCGTTCCACACAGGACACGACCAACCCACACACATTGCAAGCTGTCGCCGACGCTGACGCAGGCAGCGCCGCGCGCCTGATGGCGTACGAGCAGTAGTGGCAGATCGTGATGTGCGTGCCTCTCTCCTGCGTGCTTCCCTCGGCTCCCTCGCCTTTCCTCCTTCGCCCTGTGTCCGCGTGTTGACGCCCTCCAAGCCTCTGCCCGCAGACGAGTTGCCAGCGAACAACGATCTGTCCCACCCGTGCACGGCCCCTGCTGCTTCAGACGCCCACGACGCCCAGCACGGACGTCGACACATCGCAAAGGCTGCGCCCCCTTTTGTGCCGCCCGCGCATGCCCGCACGATGCGCGGGCAGATGCTCGCGGGTCCGCGCGTAGCTTCCGCACCGCCTGTTGCTTTGTCTGAGTCTAACACCACCTCGCCCGCGCTTGCAAGTCCCCCACACGCTCTTCCATTGAAACCCGCCCGCCCCACCGCGCGTTGCAATTCCCTGCGTGCCGTCCAGATATCGATGGGCAGCATGTCCTGCAAACTCGCGCCAACGCGCCCGTGAGCGCCCCCGCACGTGAAAGTCCCCTGGCACCAGCGTAACTGCGCGCGCGGCCGGGTAGGTACATTGCACAGCGTCCCGTTCTGCGCGGAAACTCTACGGCTGCGGTGACGTGTCTGCGTCCGCACCCACATCCCACGCCCCAGCCCGCGCTCTCCCCGCCCATACAGAGTGCCCGCGTGCCTGTTCTCCGCTTGCACATTGCTGTGCACGCGGGGCGCGCGCGCGCGCGCATCTCGAACTCACGGACGAGCGCGTGGTGGGCTGAGCCCATCGCCCTCCCCGCCTGTACCAAGCTCCCGCCCGCCGCGAACATCTTGAGCGCGCGGACGGGCGTGCAGCATATCTCTGAGACTTCAATGTGTGCATGGTCGTCTTCCTCACGCTCACCTGTACGTTGCATCTCCAACAGCACTTTTATCATTATCCTTAGATTACCGTATACACATTTTCCCAAGATAGACACGGACGGATAATGTTTTTTTTTTAAGATTCTTGCTTCGAGCGCTAAAAGCGGCCCCTGGGGCCGCTTTTAGCGCCCGTGCTCGGAATGTCCCGAGGGGACCAAAAAATGGATCTCCGGAGGTTTGAACTAATAACTACTACAAGCGAAACACGGGACGAATGTACATCTGAACCACACCTTGAAAGCGCTTTATACTAATATACACCACGTAGTTTATTGCAGATGTAAAGGGATATCGCGGTGTATATAGACCTGATGCAGAGCTGTTGCGGCTACACATAGCCAACGCCATAAGTACTACATGTCTCCCTGGAATAAATTTGACACTAAAAGCCGCATTTGCAATAGCCCTCTTAAATCCCCCTGGAAAGATAGGCAGCATAAATGCCGCATTTGTTTCGGCGCAAACGGAAGCCATCCGAGTCCTTAGAAATGTGGAAATTTCAATGAAAAAACATTTCTTTTGGCAAAACAAAGCTGGAAATGTCACGGCCGATTAGATTGTGCCTCCAGAAATTGATGTACGCCCACAGAGAACACATGCATGTACCCTAAGTCCCTATTTTCATAAACAAACTCGCGCTGCGAGGGAAAAGAACTGCAGAAACAAGTCAAAAATGTAATCCACCCCCCCAAAAATTGCATCCACTTTGACTGCGGGATGCAACCGCCACCCAAAACTTCCCTGCCCCACCTCATCTCACGCGGAAGTCGTTCTCGCCCCGAGGCTCGCTTGACATCCGCACAGTCAAACCGCATCAGATCACCGGCCCGGTAACCGACGTCACATCGTGACGACCGCTGCCAGCGCAAGTCGTCCCCCGCCACCATGGTCCTGGAGCTCCCGCTGCCTGCGCACGTCCATCGCCCCCGCAAACGCGTTACCAGCGCCGCCTGCCGCCCCGCTCCCCACGTGAATCCGCCCTGCTGTGCCTGGTCTGCTGAATCGTCTCACCTCTCGCCCTCGCTGGCCCGGCCCCGCGTCGCGCGACTCTCGCCCCCTGCACCCTCGCCGCCTCGTACCATGCACTCGAGGTCCCTCAGCCCCGCTCTTTTGTCGGCGGCCGACACGTCACAGGGAGGTGCGTTACAGCGCGCTCGCTCCCCTCGCGCCCACTAACCCTCGCTGTCCAGCCCGCCGTTTCGACGCCCCCGCCCAGCGGACGTATCGCCCGCTCGCACACGCGTATCGTGTCGCCGTCGCCCTGTCCGCCGCCCGCTGTCCACATCGTCGCTTCCACGTGTCGTCGCTTCCACGTCCGTGCGCACGCGGTGCAGCGTGATTTTCGTGGACGAGCGAACACGGCGCTCTCCTCGTTCGGCGGCATCTCGCGACTGA
>JARJCN010000069.1:0-275303 GCA_029282135.1 Mycena belliarum
GATCGGCGTTGTCCCAAATGCAGAAATATGCCTGATAAAGAGTTCGGTTGACTGGGGACAGTCAATATTTAAAAATGGGGGAGATGATAAGCCGGCTATAGGACCAGGCTTGAAATCTTTCAATTTCGCCTTTACTACAAGTCTAGCTGAAAGCTATAAGGCGTTTATCTATAAGATATCTCTACAAGGGCTAGGTTGAGGTCCGACTCGCTAGCTAAAGGAACCCAGCGTGTGTTAAACGAGACTAGGCTCAATCGTATGACGGTTCTGTAAGAAGGCTAGATTACCAAGGGGTCTAGGATCGTTTAGCTAAAGGACTACCCAACCATCTGGAATAGATTGGGGTTAACCTGCACGTTTCCAACCAAGGACATACACTATCCATTCAGGACTATTATCTAAAAGGATAATGTCTGGTACAGACGTTGGCGCGAGGACTATGTAGGGTCATTCCATGACTCTGACCGAGGCGTATACAAAACTGGGGATCTAGCGCGTTCAAAAGGAGAACGGAGATTCCCGACGATACCTCAAACCACCATGACCAACTCACGGTTAGCCACCCGCAGCGGGGCAGGCATCATGACGGCGCGGATAACCACCCGAGGATGAAACTAGCTAACCGAAGGAGCGGTTAGCTATCCGAGCCAATTGACGGGCATCAAAAGAAGCGGGAAGGCTTCCGAGGTGTCAGCGCAACTCTAACACGCGGCTGGGCTTGGACGGAGCGAGCCAAGAGAGTAAAGAGCCAATGAGGGGCTTAGAATAACAATGTCAGGAGGCGCGACGAAGAGCACCAAGACCAACCGGTCTTGGCGCTATATTAGCTAAAACACGAAAAACATCCAAAACCTTCCGTATTTATTATTTAACCACGAAACTGACGTTCAACAGGTCTAGTTAATATACCAAAAGCTACGGGCAGGCTTCCGCCCAGAAGCCTGTGCCATGCGTCTCCCAGTCATACAGTTCTGTCATGTACTAATTTCTCGGTTACTCTCCCGAGCTCTCTCGGATACTCTTCCGTTCCTTTCTCCTTTCAGCGTTAGATAAATTGTATAAAGGCAGCCGTAGACCGGAGGGACGAGCAGTGAATCCCCCCCTTTCGATCAGGACATATAGAGCTGACGCTCTCGTGTTTTGTTTGAAGTCGAGCATTCATTCGGAGTACCCAAAGGAAGCATTTGTGTTTTCATACCCGTATTTCAGGTTCTGCAATATATTGGACATTTGGGATTATAAAAAGGATCAGATTAAGGAATAAGACATTTGGCTTTTGGCATAAGGAACTTCTGAACATCTGGAACTTTGGTTAATCGGACAAATTAGGATCATATTGACGACAAGTTGGTATTAGCTAATACATCTTGCACCCTGAAAACGAACTTGAGAACAAACTACAACCCTTGGATTACATATCCACCCCCGTTGCATTAAAAATACAAACAACTTTCTTGAACTTAGACCGCGTTAGCGACTAGGCCGACTAAGATTATCTAAAAAGAGCATTATCTAAAAAGCTGGTTCACTTCGTATCAAAGCGAATAGACCGTCAAATTGCAAACAACGCTCTTTAGTGTTGGAACCCCAGAACTCACTCGTCGGCCTATTGAATCATTAGAGTAGTGTTGGTTGTTGGTGTTGTAGTGACTCCCAAAGAGTCACCGAAGCGCCTCGATTGCACGCTTGTTTCAGTAGTCAGCGTTTCAGCGGGACCGGTATACCATAGCGCTTGCTGTCGATGCACCCGTCCGGAATCACCAAGTCATCGAAGAACAGCTGGCGTCCTCTCTCCCGGTCGTACCAGACGTGCTCTGTAGATATCTCCTTGCGCTTACCCCGCCCAACCCAAGCCGTCACCCCCGCCCATTCATCGAGCTCCCATTTACTCCACTCCTTAGTCCAATTGCGCTGGATCGGAGGGGGAACGACCCAGTCCACCCTATCCGGGGCTATGGTCCTGAGCTCGATGGGACGGGCCGCGTACTTATCCTCTTCAGCTCTAGGGGCGGCGGGGATGGATTCGCCGGAGTGGTATGGCAGGGGGTCGCTCGACGCCTTCGCAGCCCTAGAAGGCGCGGCAGGCGGCGATCGAGACCTCGAACGGCGTTTGAATTCGCGCTCCGAGGCGGCCACCGAGGGCGCTCTATACGGAGCTAGTCCCGGACGATCGTATCCCAGCCAGGATGGGTGTAGAAGCGGCGGGTGGTCCCGAGATTCCAAGTAGAGGGACGAGGAGAGTTGCTCCTCTCTCGCCGATGCTGGTCGAGCGCGACCCCTTCCGTCATCGGCTGTAGGCATAGCGTCAGAGAGGCCTGGGGGGAGTCGAGCCAGCCGCTGGTAGGGGTTCTCATCGGACAGCGCCGTCTCCAGCTCCGTTCCGCTGACCAGGTCATCGAAAGTCGCGCCGGTATCCCGAATGATCTCGTCCGGCGCATACGAGTGCACTATGAAGCAAGGCACCCCTGCCGCCATGTAAAACAGGACGATCCTCTCGTCCGCCCCGTTGACCCAGAGCCCCATGAGTTCTTCGCGAGCGAGCGCCATATCCATGCCCCTCAAGTCCTCCAGGGAGAGCCGACTTTGGCGGACCCGTTCTTCGTGCCAGGACGCCCACGCTTCTCTTTCCCGAAGCGCGCGCTGTATAGCGACGCCCTGGTCTACGGCGTCGTCCCAAGTCCTGACCGCGAGCAGCCTGGCTATGGCGCTCTTGCTAACGGCCGGTGGTCGACGTTCCCACTCTTGAGGGTGCAAGCGCCGCTGGAACGGAGCGATCTGCGCGTCTAGGCGACGTCCGAGATCACCCACGGCAGCTACGAAGTCGGGGTCGAGGTATCCGCGAGGAGAAGGATGATACCTCGCGTCGTGGCACCAATAGGAAGTGAGCGGGGCGAAAGCGACAGATGCCGGGTCGTTGGACGGGACCTCCGCGGCGCGTCGCAGGAAGGGCCAGTAAGCCGCTGAGGCTCTGAAGTATTGGGGGGCGTGCAAGCAGTCATGTTTACCGCCGTGCCCGTCGTATCGTCGTTGCGAGATGAGAGTGGCTGGGGCCGTTGCCCGGTAGTCCGAGCGAGCCGTTCCGGGGAGAAAGGGGAATTGAAGAGAGTTAGGGGACCATAACTCGAGGACTGTGGTGCCGAGGCGCACGATGCGGGACGAGACGATCGGCAGCTGCTTCAGCTCGAAGGTCATCCCCGTCGCTACGCTGGGGGCGTCGTAGTAGCCCGCTAAACACGCGATGCGGGCCTGGGAGAAACGACCGCCGCAGTCCGGGACGGGCGTAGGAGGCGTCGTCGACGAGCCGGACATCACGGACGTGGCTGAGGATACGAAAGCAGAAAAGCGAAGTCGTAAGAATGAAGCAGTGTAGTTGAGATAGAATTCGAAGTAAATGAGAACAGAAGGGCCAGTACAACGGAGACGCTGCAAACTCTGCGCGAACTCGTTGGTGGGAAGTGGGAGGAACGAGGTGAAAACGTGTCAAAGTCACGAGGGCCTGATCCGAAGCAGGCGGGTTGCGGCGAACGGGCCGTTTCTCCGGTTAAAGGGAAGTCCGACCCCTAGCTCAACCCGTGAACTCGGAAGTACTCGCGCTTCAAAGCGGGTGCGTTGCGGAGGTCGTACTCGGACACCCAGGTATCGTCGTTGGGACCGTACCCTTCCCAGCGTATGCGGAACATCCGCTGGTTTCTGTTCTGCCGCGGCTTAACAGCGTGGCCTATGATAGCCTCTACCGCATATTCTTCGGTGGCTGGCAGGTAGTCGCGCGTATCGGGAAGGGTGGTACGTTCACCTAGCTCGGGGTCCGACGAGTGGTACTTGTGGAGGTGTTCGAGGTTGAAGACGGGGTGCATAGGGTACTTGTCAGGGAGCCGAAGGCGGTAAACTACCGGATTGATCTTCTCCAGGACCTCGAAGGGACCGATAGTACGCTGCACGAGTTTCTTGCCCGTACCCTGCACGTCTACTAGTTCCAAGGAGTGCGGGTTGACGAGAACGAAATCCCCTTCCTCTATAGGCTCGACAGGGCGCCGGCCTTTATTATAGGCGCGCGCCTGTCTCTCTTGGGCCAGGATGATCGTGTCTCGCGCGGCTTGCCGGTGACTCTCCAACGCCGCGATGAAGTCCTCTCCTTTGTGGCTTGGGAGGAAGGGGCGGGATACAGGGTCCCCGGACGGGTTCAAGATCCCGGCAGCTCCGCGCGGCTGATACCCCATAAGGAGGAAGTTCGGGGTGTATCCCGTGGAAGCGTGCACGTTAGAGTTATAGGCGAAGCAAATTTCCCCGAGCCATTGCGACCAAGACGAGCGATCCGCTGCCACGTAGGCGCGTAGCATCTGCTCTATCGTGGTGTTTAGGACTTCGGTCTGGCCGTCCGTCTGAGGATGGTGTGCAGAAGAGAGCGCCATGACGCTGCCGTACTGCATAACCACGGATCGCCAAAAGGCCGTAGCCCAGCGCTTGTCGCGGTCGGCGATTATGCGCTCGGGCATCCCGTATACGCTAACCACGCGCTCCACAAAGAATTTCGCGAAGCCCTCCTGCGAGAGGGTGGTATGCGTCGGGATCATCAGGCTGAATTTGCTGAGCTTATCCACTATGACCAAGATTGCCGTGAACTTCTCCTTTCCTGAGGGAGGGAGCCCCGTTATCAGGTCCAAAGATACCGTTGCGAAAGGTCGAACTGGCACGTGAGCCGGACGAAGACCTCCCATCTTACGACGATGGTCGACTTTGATCTTCTGGCAGGTGTCGCAAGTGGTCGCGAATCTATCCACGTCCTTCCGCATTGAGGGCCAGAAGAACAGCTCCCTTATGCGAGCTAGGAATTTCCAGGATCCGGCGTGGGCGCTCTCGTGCGGGGAGTCGTGTATCCATTTCAATATGAAAGGAACCTTGCTCCTTGGCACGCATAGGCGCGAGGTCCAATCGGCATCGATGAAGTAGACTAAGCCATCCCTCCCTTTCTGAAAACGAGAGGGAGTGAGGACCTTGTCAGGGCTTGGAGCTTCCTCGGTGAGCTTGTTCTTGTAGTACGGATCCTCCCGGTACCCTTGCACGAAGGATTCCGTGACCTCCGGAGAGACAGACACCAGGAGATGGGATCTGCGGTTCCAGTCGTCCTTGGGGTCCTCCCGACGTTCCTTCACTCCCACCGGGTAGGTCCACGCGTCACCCTCCGGGAAGGGGAGGTCAGTGTCCTCGGCGGTGCCCTCGCTCCCGTCAGAGGGCGCAGCTGACTCAGCGCGCGCCTCCTCCTTAGCTTCCGCGATTTCCTTCGCCCGTTGTCGGCGTGTCTGGATAGGGTAGGCGAACTTATCAATCACGTCCTCCCACCACATGATGGCGAATGCAGCCTTCTTGGCAGGCGCAAACGTCCCTTTGAGCTCCGCTCGTTCCGCCGCCTCTTGTGCCTCCTCGTCTGGTATAATCGTCTGTAAGTCGTCCCGAACCGGCGAGTCGTGCGGCGGCACCCTTGGCAGCCTCGATAGTGGGTCAACGTTAGAGTGGACGCGCCCGGGCCTATGAACGATTCGAAGTCCCGGGTACGCTGCAAATACCGCCCCCCAGGCTGCCAAGCGCCGTTTCGCGTTCTCGTAGACGCGCGCCCATTGTAGCGCGGCGTGATCCGTGACGAGGATAACTTGCTCTCCTTCGATGAACGGTTGGAATTGAACCAGCGCTTCCTTGGCGCCTAGCGCCTCCCGCTCGGTGGCGCTGTAGTTCCGTTCCGCTGCCTTCAAGCTCCGGCTCTAGTACGCGATCACGCGTTCGACGTGGACCACGGACTCGTCGAGGGTGGCGCCCCACACGTCCGGTGTCTCCAGCTCTTGCACCTCCTTGGCGAGGTTCACGAAGAGTCTAGGCACCGGAAGCCCTGCGACCCATGCCGCTTGCAGTCTCTCGTAAGTGGCCGTGCCCTTCAGGTCTCCGACCACTATCGGTTGAACTTGCTGCAAGCTTGCCCCCAGGGCGTAGTCCGAGGCGTCCGTATATAAACGGTACGGCGAGCCTTGTATCGGGTGCCCCAGTATGGGCGCATCGGACAGGGCGTCCTTAGCCTGTTGAAAGGCAATCTCGTGCTCCGCTCTCCACTCCCACTTCACTCCTTTGCCCAACAGAGAATGTAAAGGTTTCGCGATGAACGCGTAAAAAGGTATGTACGCCGAAAAATAATTGATCATGCCCAAAAATTTCTGTAAGTCCGGGATGGAAGTGGGGCGGGAAAGTTCCTGGATAGCCGCGACTTTCTCCTTATGCGTGGATAGCCCCAGACGGGACACCTTTTGCCCTAGGAGGAGGATAGAGGAGTAGCCAACGAAGCATTTTTTTTGGTTCGAGTGTGATCCCAGCTGCCGCAATGGCGCTCAGGACCCGATCCAGGTGGACGAGGTGCTCTTCCCAGGTTTTCGAGTAGACAACTATGTCGTCAATGTAGACGAGTGTGAACAGCCATAGGTACGGCGCAAGCACCCCCTGCATGATCCTCTGGAAGATGGATGGGCCGTTACGGAGTCCGAAGGGCATACGGCGGAACTGCCAAAGGCCCCGGTGCGAACGGAACACCGTCTTCTCTTTCACGTCGTCGTCCATCTCCACCTGGTTGAAGCCCGCTAGCGCGTCAAGGAGGAGAGTACCTGAGCGCCTGATAAGGCCTGTATGATCTCGGACTGCCTCGGGATGGGGAATTCGTCAGCGATGGTGTCCGCGTTTAGCTTACGATAGTCCACGGCTAGGCGCGGCTTCCCGTTGCGGAAGACCACTACGCAGGGTGCCCCCCAAGGGCTAGTAGACGGCTCGATGACTCCGCGCTCAAACCACAAGTCCATCTGCTTATCGATGATGTCTCGTTTCGCGGGGGAGGCGCTGTACATCGGCACGGAGACAGGCTGCGCCCCTGGTCGAAGGGGGACGGGGGCTTTCTGGACGACGTGACCAAGTCGACCTCCGACTCCGAATGCAGCCACATTGCGGCGCAATACTTCGTCGAGGCGCGGTCGTATATCGCTAGGCACGTCCGGCCCTAGGTTGACCATCGTGGCAACGTCCACTTCGCCTTCCGCGTGCTCGAATTCACCGTCAAGCGCCGTAGTTTTCGGCCCCCACAATTGGTCGTCGACAAGCTGGTCGTCGGAGGCTGGCGGAGGCGCCGGCTTGTAGTCCGGGTCTTGCGCGCGCAGGGTCTCGGAGATCACCCGCGCTATCGACTCCGAGGAAGCAGCGTACTTCTCCCGCTCCTCTTCGGACGACGGGTTATCCGCGTAGCTAGCAGGATCGTGCAGCTTCCCCACTACGTCGCCGGCTCGAATATACCACGGTCGAGTGCTGGTGTTCGCGATTGGTAAATATGGAGCGTCAGAATTGATGAACGTCGTAGGCGCCGCAAGGACGCTATCATCGTCCGTCGCAATGACGACTTTCTCCACCAGCCACTCCTCCCGTCCCTCGAAAGGGCCCGTAACCTTAACGTTATGTACTGAGCCGGCTTCGATGAGCACGTCGTGCGCTGCCAGAACGGGTGGCGAGTCGGTCTTCCCCTCCCTGCGAATACGAGCCTTGGACCGCTGGTAAGTCTTGCGCCAGACCCCTGGTAGAAGGCGCTTCATGGACTGGGCCATGCTTGCTCGCCTGATTTCAAACCCGAGGTCGACGGCGTGGGCGGAGGACGCGGGAATGACGTGTCGCGAGCGGCCCACCTGGACCTCGGAGTGACCCGTTGCCCACCTTTGCACCCCAAGCTCGTACGCGGAGAGGAAGTCCTCACCGAGGAGGAGGGGGACGCGCATGTCCCTGACGACGTAAGCCTCCAGTTCGAAGCTGACTATCTCGCCCTCGTTTGAGACCATGAACACGGTGGTTTTGATGTACCCGAGGACCTTGGCCGGACCGGTAAGGTGGTAAAGCTTCATCCTTATGCCTTCGCGAGGTTTCGGCAGCCCGGGGATGGAGAGCCAGAACTCTTCTGACATGAGGGTGATGTCTGAACCAGAGTCAAGTCGTCCGCGAATTACCGGCTGCTCCAGATCCCCTACGCGGACCTTGACATGGAGAGCGCGCGATCCCAAGGACCCTAATCCGTCAGGTAGCTGCCTTACTTTGTGCGCCGTGTAGACCTTCTCGCCCTTCTCGTTGGTAGCGCTAGACAGCTCCGCTACGCGAGCGGCCTTCCGGAGCACTCGACGAGGGATGGGTGGGGGGTCATCGCATTCCATCGCTTTCCCCTTACCCTTCTCCTGTGGTCGAGGCTTGGAAAACGCGTCTCGCCTCCGGCGGTTTCGGTTGAATCCCCGGTCCACCAGGTGAGCTGCTTTGGCTTCCAAGCCTAGCGCATCAACCACAGGGACATCCGGACGAGACAGAGGATTCGGCGCTTTCTCAGGGAGTTCACACGGGTAAGCTGAAACCTTGGATTCGACGTTCATGGCTATGTACTCGCGCAATTCATTCTCTTCTTCCGTCGCGTCCATATCTACGTGGATGAGATTAGCCGTACGGAGAGCGAGCCAGCGGCCGTGATGAGGGCAGTCCAAGGCGACATGCTTCGGGCTCGTGCAGATATAACATTCCCCATTCGGTGGTCGCTTGCTCACTTTCGAGTCGTCGCGGGGAAATTCGTGGCCATTGATTGTCTTCCCTCGAGGCCAAGCCGGTTTGGACGAAGAGGCTTTGCTCTTGGGTCGCGAGCCTCGCCCCGCGCCGTCTGCAGCGAGGACCGTGCGTGATGATTCTTCCTCATCCCCACCTTCCGACTCGCTAGACTCTCCTGACGGGAGGTCCTTATCAATGGCCAGAACCTTACGGCGGCGACGGAAGGGAGCAGCGTTGCCGGTAGACGCGCTCGAGGGATTCAGAATGGACTCGACCTTGGCCGCCCAAGACCATGACGCGATCAGAGCGGCTGCGTCGTGCTCGGCCACCGCCAGCAACGCGTCCACGTCCGGGCAGACAACTTCGTTGACGTCTCGGGCCCATTCCGGGGGCTGCGTGCGAAGGATACGCGCCACCACGGCTGGGCCGTCCACAGCATCCGCGAACAGAAACGCGTGGGACTGGAGGCGGCGTTGGAAGAAATCCAGAGGGTCCTCCTTCTCGTGACCACGTTGCCGGAACTTCATCTCCTCGAATTCCCCCGTTCTCTCCTGGATCCATTTAGCCGTGAGGAACTGGCGACGGAGAGCGTCGAGAAGATGAGCCCAGTCTTGCGAGTACTCCGCACGCCGCGCTTTCGTGACCGAGTTCCACCAGCGCAGCGCGCGGTCCGTGAACTTGGAAGGAGCGACTTGGGCGACGCCACGGGCCATGCGGTCACTCATGCTGGCGAGGTGCGACATCCGTACCACGTAGTCAATGATCGAGTCTCCCGTTCCGTCCCAGGAGGGAACTACCGATACGCTCAGCTTTGGATGGAGCTGCCATCCGTCGTAGGCGCTCCCGGGTTGCCCCGGAGCAGCCGGTCCACCCTCGGGCCCCTGTCCATCGCCACCCCCGCCTCCTCCACCACCGCCGCCACCGCCATTTCCACCTCCTCCATTGCCGCCGGCCGAACCATCACCTTGCCCCCCTTCACCACCGCCGCCTCCACCATTCCCTCTCCCGTACGGGGCTTGACCTGCCCAAGCGGGAGGGAGCTCATCCTTCCCGTCGCCCGATCCGCTCGTCCTCGCGGGAACCGTGAGGGTTCCGGTGGAGCCTCCGCCGTGGTTGTAGCCGGCGGGGGCGCCGTCGCGGCGAACTGCTTCAGTCCCAGCCGTAGTAGGGACCTGAGATGGCAGGACGCCGCGCGCGCTTCCCGTCGTGTGCATCATCGATGGCCCCCCAGGCGCGGTGTAAGCGCTCCACGTATCTTGTATAGCTCCCGCTCCCGGGAGCGCGCTGACTACGGAGCGGCGTACGGCGGACGGGGTCGGCGCGAAACACACCCCAGCTTCGTACGGGGGGTAAGTCGAGTGAGCTGATTGCGGGTTGGGCGCCGAAGGAGGGAGTGACCAGGTGGAACCATCAGGGGCGGGCGCTGCGGCAAGGGCCGCGCTCTCCGCCATCTGGACCTGAGATGGCTCTCGGATGGTAGGGATTACCGCGGGGTTACGGCTACGAGCCTTGTAGTAGTTTGGCAAGGGGCGCTCGTGGGTGCCCATAGACTCCACCATCCGCCTATGCTCCGCCTCGTTGATGAGTGCGGCCCTCTGACCGTAGTCTTTCCTGAGGAGGAGACGGTAAAGCTCCTTCGTGGGCGGTTCAGACCCGAAAGCTTCCCTAACCTCCGAGATGGTAGAGTCGACGGACGAGATCGTCTCGCTAGGTTCCGTACCAGTATACAGCGTTCTAATACCTTGAAGGTAGGATCGGATGTGTTTGTCGGCGCGGGTGAGACGGAGCTGGAGCGAGGACAGCGCGAATCGGAGCTCGAACTCGCTAGCGCATTTCTCCAGCATGTACAGGAAGCCGTAGTTCGGGTCGAGGACGAAGGCCGACTTCTTATCTCGGCGCAGGAAGGTGTGGAGGGCGTCTAGGATTTGCTGCACTGCCACGACTGTGTTCGCGACTTCGGCTAGCACGCTCAGCGAGAGGTTGAAGTACTCCGACTGTGAGAGCGGATCCACTCGAGATACCAGCACCACCAGTTCCGCGTCGTAGCCCGCGACCTTGGCGATCAGGTCAGACAGGCGGTCCCACAGGAACTGACGATGTGGCTGCTGGTAGCGAATAACGGCGTCCCGCAGGATCTCCGTCGCCTCCATACTGGTGGACGGTAGCTCGCCTCCTGAAGCACCGTAGTAGCTCAGCGGGTCCTCCTCGTCGGACGAAGGGTCGTACGCGGAGTGGTAGCGGGCGACTGAAGCGTAGAGCGGCTCCTTATACAGGGGAATGACGCGTCCCGCGCCGGAGAAGAACCGCTCGTACTCCGCATCCTGCGGCGGGCGCCGTAGGGCAGCCGTGATGCTCTCCCCTTCATCTCCTGGAGAGTGATGCGGCAGAGAATCGCCCGGAGAGGTGATCGTTGCCTCCGTCTCTTCAGTGGTCGTGAGCGAGGATAGAGTATCCGAGTTGGGCTCCTGAGAGGGGGCACCCGAGTTCGCTGCCACGGGGACTGCGCTCTGCGGGTGCGGAGAGATACGGGGGAAGGCAGCGTCAGAGAGCGCCGACACATACGTGGCGCTCATCTGAGCTGGTTGATCCCCTTCATCCTCAACCTCTTCTACGGAGGCCTTCCTCATCGGGCCTCTTTGGCTCATTCCCGCCATATGCGATGGCAGCCTAGGCGCGGGCGCGGGTTTCTCCACCACGGTGGCTAACGACGACGGCGGAGGAGCTCGGGAAACCGAGGCCGTAGGCGGTCCGGATCCAGTTCGAGGAGAGGCTGGGGCAGTCGGGGGCCCCGTCGGGGGTTTGGCTGAACGCAGCGAAGCCGTTCGCGACGTGGAGGGGAGCGCGTCAGCGGAGGGTGAGGGCTTATCCTTCTTCCCTTTGTGGGATGGCGTCCGAGGGGACATGGTGGCGGAGGAAAGGAGACGATACGAAATGGTTCGACGCCGCTCTTTTTAAGCGGCCCCCGTATGGTGAAAGGTCCATTGGGACGAGGAGCGATTGGTTCCGCTTAAGAAAAGCGGACCGCGGAGGCGTGGTCCATGGTAGCAGGGAGGGCGAGGACCCCAGAAACTGCAAAAGAAATTAAAAGAATATTTACACTCTTTTGAGGAGGAGACGGTGGCTCCCCCCCGGGCCCCCCAGCGGTCGACCGGAATTCTGATAGTTGAGGGTCCGTATCCCTCCAGAACTGCGCGCCAGGGAAGCCAGCGGCCGGGTCTGGCCTACGTTGCGAAAGAAGTAGGGGTAGGCCAGCGATCGTTACTTGAGGTTCAAGCGCCCGGGCGCTATGTGTCTTCAAGCCCTTGAAGTCCCTCGCGGTGGGCTCCATTGTGATGCTACACGAATTCCGGGGGACTTCGGAGGGCTCGAAGAGGCCTCGGCGACGCGTGCGGCCTGGTAGGCGCTCGACGTCGCGAGGGAGAGGCGGGGCTGCCGACTCAGGCGCCGCCGCCGCTGTGACCCTGCAGCAAGGGAGCATGTCACCCTTGCTGGGAGCTGCTGTGACCCAGGAGCTAGGGGAGCCTTTGTACGCTTGCTCAGGCAACTGGTGGGTCTGGGCGAGGGGCTCCCCTGCAGATACGATTCACGCCATGGTTGTTTAGAGTGAAATATGATGATTTACGTAATAGTACGCGCGTGATATACAGCACGTGAGGATTGTAAGTAAATGTAAGTAAAAGAGAAAAAGGGCCTCTGCCGTGTCTACGCAAGAATATACATGGGCGTCACACTTTATTATCTGCGCTATCTGTGCTATCTCATCGCTATCTGGGCTATCTGTGCAATATCATCGCTATTGGTGACATCTGTCAAATAGCTCAGAGCTATTGCTATTAATTGCTATAACTAACGGGATTTAACGCAAGCACGGACTTAAGCGCGAAGCGGGCCTAATTAGCCAGGGAGATCCAATATATCTCCCCTGCTAAGTAGGCCCTATAGTAGGGCACTATAGGTGCGGTAAGGATAATGTCGCCGATATTCTGACTAAAGTGCTCGGTCGGCCGGCCCACGAGCGGTTCGTCTCGATGCTGGGTCTGGATTGGAAGAGGAAGTCTGCTGTCCGCCAGGGGGAGTGTTGAGGACAGGCCGCTGCCTTGTCCTAGTGCTTGGCGTCCAGTTCCGGATGCGGAACATTTCCATTTTATTTGTGTTTCACTTACGATCATTTCCGCCCTATATAGTGGGGCAGCCCCTCATCGACGACCCTCAGTCTTTACCACTATCTGTGTGGGACTGAGGGTGTGTTTATTCTCTCTTATTTATCATTCACAGACACTTACATTACTTGTAGACATACGCTAACGTTGTAAACTCTACAGTAATCCCCAACCGGAATCTCCTTTCTGGTGAAATCTGTCAGTTATCGGTAAGCAGCCCGGCGGCTTGCTTAGGTACGTGACTACACGCGCTTGTGACAGGTCGCACATGACATATTATGTGACCTTTCAGGGATCTTATGATGTCGAGGACCCTTAGGTGTTTTTAGGCCAACATTTTTCATGTGTCACACTGCTCTTGTTCACGGAGACGGCACTCCTGTTCGCACTCTTGAGCCTGCCGGATCCAGTGAAGCCACAGTCGAGACCGCTCGAGAGGAGGCCCAAGTCGACGGAGCGTGACTCCCATGAGTGTCGACGAATCACCCAGCCTTCTCCATCAACTGGGGGGTGATATGAGTGGGGACCTTCCCTCCCTCTTTGTGCGTGTTTCAGTGGGGCTTGCGGAACGGTTAGGGGAAGGAAGTCTCGAAGCGCAATCTTCACGGTCAACGGGGCCGCCCCGTCAAGTGAGAAGAGTGAGGACGAGACCACCCAAAGGGCGCCGAGATCCATAACCACGGTCTAAACGGGGGGGGGGCACTGTGATACTGTGTATCTTATTTGCATTTGCGCTGTCTAGCGGGTAGTTACTTTATCTTTACTTTTACTACTTTACTTACTACTGTACTTGTCGAGAACTGGCGAAGCCTGTGATGCGATCATCACAGGCTTAGCTAATGATATCTAACTTTACCTCAAACTCTCATGTCCTCTTAGTCGTCTCCTTCAAGAGGATCGGGAGTGAGGTTAGCAAGACCCTCACTCCGGCTGGGCATCCACATCTGCCCTCCTCTTTAGGACATAGGAGCCTGATCGAGGGTCTCACGGTCCCTGATGCCAGGGTCACAGGCTTGAGTCCCGGATGCGCGGACTCACCATAGGGTTGAGCCCTAAATGCGTGGGTTCCCCACGGAGTAGCTTATACTACGGATGCGCGCTCGCAGTGCCGCCCTCAAGTCTCGTCTCGTGAGAAGACCCATGCAGAAGCCTCTGGCTTCACACCGTGCTAAACCGTCTCCATCTCCGTTGAACTGCTCCGTAACTCTGAAGTACTCCGTGTATTAAATCCCGTGCCAGGAGATCACCCGAGATCCAACTGAGCCGAAAGGCCACTGTAATCGGTTATCCGATTACACTCTCCCGGACTATTTATACTTGATTAAACACATTTTGCATGCATTTAACACCGTGTCCGTTGAATTGGGAATTTTGAGATCCGAAGTCATTCTGAAGACAGTTCATCCACTCCATTAGAGAGAAGCAGGCAGAAGCCTTAAAAACCTTGCAGGCCTTGAAAACCATACCTTGCATATAGCTGTGAAGCTTAAAATCCAAAGTCCTACAAGGCTCATACTCCTAAGAATCTTGACTTTGTCAAACTCTATGGACAAGACTATACCATAAACAACTTGGAAGTTCCTCTCTTACAAGACCTTTCTTGTGCAGAAACCTTAAATCTTGACTCAGAGCTCCTTAGACCTACACTGTTGTCTAATAAGACCCGATCTTGTCAGATCAACTTTGGTGCAGTAAAGAGGTGTTCAGCAGATTAAGTCCAGGTTTCCGGGGGTTGAGCTAGGGTGCATCTGTTTAGTCAGAGAGTTACCTATTGGGAGCAGGGAAATATGGCTCTTGATTTGCTTCTCTCAGAGGCAAGACCAGATTGTTGCCAGCAGGGACCACTTTGCTAGTCTTATCTCTTGCCAGGACATGTGTACAACGGTTGCCAGTGGTAGACTCTAATAAAGTCTTAAAGAGGCACGACAACTTTAGTAGCATAGGCATTCGGCTAAACAGCCGAATGCCTATTGATGCCGCGAATGCCTATCGTCAGCGCCCAATGCCCTCCAATGCCTATCGGGCGTCTCAATACCTAAGTTTGTGAATGCCTACCCACATCTCCTGCGCCCGGCCGGCACGGCTTCGTGAACTTGTCACTCTCTGAGAAATGATCGCCTCTTGGAGCCCACAAGTTGTCGAGTCAAGTCTTATTTGTACAGTTTGCAGGACATGTATACTAAGGTCTTAAGCTCTTAAGCTTCCCACTCTATCTTCTATAATTTCATGTCTTTTATTCTATTTATTGAGGTCACTAGTTACATTGTACCACCGTAAAGAAAGATCGTGGGCAGCTCCCGCCGTCTGCTTGGCGGTGGGATGCAGCCGGAGCGTCCACCCGAACGCAGCCTCTCCACGCGCGAAGCACCTCGTCGCCGCCCGTTCCCGCGTGCACCTGGCGAACCACGCACTCGCGCTCGACGCGCCCCCTCACTCTGACACGCAGCACCGCCCGCCCCGGCCGGTGCAAGCTCGACGACGGGGCTTCGATGGAGCATGCGCCTCGCAGCGTCCGTGCGAGCCCCACCTCTGCGAGCTCATACGGCGTGCGCAGCAAGCCCACCTCCTTGCACTCCTTCTATCCGGCCCTCGCGCTCGAACACCCTGATAAGCATAAGTGCTGGCCCAAGACAAAGCACGCACCAGCGCACCCAGCGCGACGCAAAGTCAGCAAGGTGCCCGAGCGAGTCCGGCGCACGCACGGGATGCCGCACTGCGCCAGAGCGAGGGCGCTTCGATACGCGCATAGGCACCTCCCTCGCAGCCCGCCAACCAGACGCAGCGCCCCGGGATCACGCTGGGCGGCCAGAGGGACGCGCTGGCTTGACGAGTGCTCCGCGGCGGACACGGCATCGACGATTGCGAGGGGGAGTCGTAGGCGCTTCGACGCAAAAGCACGGCGTCCCTTGCAGCCCCTCCGACCTCAGCGGTGCCTCGGGATCTCGCGCGTGGGGCACTCGAGCGATAATCCCCGGGGACTCGGGCGGGCCGTCCGCCTTGGCCATGGCTCGACGAGTGCCCTGACGTGAATGCGGTGTCGGAGGTCGTTTTTGAATTGGCGCGGAGGGCCATGGGGGCGCCGGCTCGGGACGGAGCACGACTGGACTCGGAGCCTCGACATGATTCTGCGAAAGGTCAGTAGCGGGGTAGTGATGTGACGTCAAACGCGGCGCACCTGCTGCGTCAACGCCCGACCGACGAGCTCGCCTCCGACACGCGGCGGCATAGGCGATGCGGGGGCTGGAGGTTGACGTGGACGAGGAAGAAGGAAGGGTGTGTCACAATGTCACAAATGCGCATCACACATCTTGACGGCCTGATGCGGTGACTGACCGCCGTGATCTGCCGTGATGGATAGGCTTTGAGACGCCCGATAGGCATTGACGCTGACGATAGGCATTCGCGGCATCAATAGGCATTCGGCTGTTTAGCCGAATGCCTATGCTACTAAAGTTGTATGTACTCAGTCTTAAATGCTATCACTGCAACTGACTGGTTGGTATCTAAGGTAGGGTAGGTGGTTATGTAGCTGGGCACCAGAATATGAAACATATCTTTGGAATAAAGGAATGACAGGCAGTATATATGTAAGCTTAGGTGCTATCAACAGGAGCATAGCATCTGGCCCATTCTGTCCCATAGACAAAGTTCTCATATGAAAGCTTAGTCTGTTGCTGTCCAATCACAACACTGTTGTATGGTGACCAAAGCCCAGTTTGGAGGTTGGGGTGAATCCAGAATAACAGCTTAGATGGAGTGATTCTCAGCCATCCATTCCAGATTTCCCACAGAGCTGGGGAATGTTTTGACATAGGATTGGAGGACTGCATGGAAATAGAATGAGTATGAAACTGGATATGTGTAACAAAGTTGTTACATTGAGTGATGCATAATTCATGGTTGATAGCTTTGAATACCAGACCCGCACAGTCTTGTCCGTGGAGCCAGACACAATGTGCTTGCCATCGGGTGAGAATGCAACAGAATAAACTGCACCTGTGTGCCCAGTCAATGCTTCACCAATTTGATCCCCACTGGTGGCATCCCAGATGCGCACAGTCTTGTCAAAAGAGCTAGACACAATGTGCTGGCCATCAGGTGAGAATGCAACAGAAGTAACCCAACTAGTGTGCCCAGTCAATGCTTCACCAATTTGAGCCACACTGGTGGCATCCCAGATGCACACAGTGTGGTCATCAGAGCCAGACACAATGTGCTTTCCATCAGGTGAGAATGCAACAGAAGTAACCCAACTAGTGTGCCCAGTCAATGCTTCACCAATTTGAACCCCACTGGTGGCATCCCAGATGCACACAGTCTTGTCCATGGAGCCAGACACAATGTGCTTGCCATCAGGTGAGAATGCAACAGAATTCACCAAACTTCTATACCCAGCCAATGGTTCACCGATTTGATTCCCACTGGTGGCATCCCAGATGTATACAGTGTGGTCCTCAGAGCCAGACATGATGTGCTTGCCATCAGGTGAGAATGCAACAAAATAAACTGCATCTGTGTGCCCAGTCAATGCTTCACCAATTTGATTCCCACTGGTGGCATCCCAGATGCACACAGTGTGGTCATCAGAGCCAGACACAATGTGCTTGCCATCAGGTGAGAATGCAACAGAATTAACCTTCTGGGTGTGTCCTTTCAGTATATGAACTATAGCCGGCCACTGCTGCATCTGGCCTTTTGTCACCAACAAGAGTCCTGGGAAATCAGACCAAAATATCTTGCTTATTTGAGACTGCACTGGTGCCATGGCCAATGCCGAGATGTATATATGTGGAGTGCTTTCCATGATTGCATCATGAAAAAATGCAATAAATCTATATGCATCCCTTGAGAATAAGACTAGTGGAGAATTCTTGTCCTGTTCAGCTCTTTGTGTACACTAGAACAATATGAGATAGACATACCGGATGTGCCCATTTAATGAGTCTTTCAAGGGCCATAGATCCCTTATCCACCATGTCAAGGAGGCTCAGGGCCTCCAGCCAGAATAGAAATTTTTTGAACAGCAGTCTTTCTACTTCTTGTGCACTGGATGTGTTAAATTGGGTCTCTGCCAGATGATCCATCCAGAATTGACAGGCATATTGTAGATGCTTTGAAATACATCTGTCAATGGTCTCTGGAAGCCCAGGCATGTCAATGTTCCTCAAGTATGAGGTTGGCAAGCTACACTTGTCAAACCTCAATTCTTTGTGCAGTACTTCAATGAGAGTAAAAGCAAGAGACTCTTGCTGAGCTGTTGTCCCACAAAGCAAATCTTGTCGAGAGCTTTTGATATAGGAAGTCATAAACTCCCTGAAAGACAAATGTATAATCCGTACTGAGGCTGTACAATCTTCAGAAGTATGAATGACTGCACTCAGTGGTCTGAGAATGCCTTGAACAGTCTCCAAGTCCATTTCAAGGAGTGTAGCCAGACTCTGGGAATCCAAAGGTTCAAAGAGAGTCAAGATGGTGTTCAGAACCTTCAAAGCTTGGTTATAAAAATCATGCATGCAAAGATCTCCCTCAGTAGGCAATGGAATGGCTTCATCAACAATTTGCAGATAAAGGCCATGAAGATCTGGCAGAGAGGCACCATGCAGCAGATACTCAAGAGACTTCTGGGGTGGTATCTGTGGTACCTTGGATTTGATGTAGCGAACAGCAGTTGCTGCATAGACAAACAGTCCAGCTGATCGCTGTGTGATTTTAACCGCCTCATGGCTGGCAATTTTCCAAGGATGTCGTGCAGTCCAAGTAGAACCATCTAGTGACTTCTGGATGTAGAGATGGATGTCATCCTCAACGACTGCAGGATCAAGATCATCGATGATGATACTGTTCATAGCAGTCAAGAGGCCATCATATTTCAGGTATGAAGGAACCTCTGGCCTTCCAGTCAGAAAGAACTGTATCTGCTTAGGAATCTGTTCGATACTATCAGACAGCCACCGCAAAATCTTTTGTCCAGAGTCCTTTCCACATTCATCCAGAGCATCAAGGCAGATAACCCAGGGATCACCAGTGAGTGGCAGCTCCGCAAGAATATCCACAATAAGTTTCTGGAATTGGACCTGAGGATCAGCCTCAATGATATGACTTTTGTCAGTTTCAAGAAGTTCCAAAAGATGGGTGCGGAAGGTAGTGCTGAATTCTGCCAGCTGTACAGCTAGTGTAGTGCTGAGATGTGTGATCTCTCTTCGCTCTAAGGCATTCCTCGAGAAGAAAAAAGAGGCAGCAAGCATTTTTCTTTCTGCCAGGCTGGAGGCCACAGTCTTTGCAATAGTGGACTTGCCGGAACCAGCAACACCACTGAGAATGATGCCTCGCTTTGAGGAAGTGATAGGGCCAGTCAGCTTTGCAATGATGTCACTGATCACTGCAACCCGGGTTCTGTCCATGCATTCATCCGGGGTATTGGCCGCATTGTAGTGTGCTGGCACACGTTTGAGGTGGTCCAGTTTGCCAGTTGCAAGAATGCTGTCCACTTTCACATCGATCTCCTCAACTAATTTTACATGGCATATCAACTTGGTTTTCTTGTTACCAGGAATCAATGATGCTCATACCTTTGGTGACGAGTGTCTTCACCACTTTTTCAATTGAAACATTGCCATGGAACTACAAAGGAATTAGTTGGCTGTCATACACAGGTACTATGACACACAGTAAATTCCTGGAGACGAGATGTTATGGCAGTTTTCATGTCTTTGATTTCCTGTTTGTGAATCTTGCTCTTGAAGAATCGCTTGAATCTGCTCTTCTTTGCCAGTGTCTTGCAATTGAGAGTAAGTTCATTGAGATCACTAGATATGCAGATACCAATCAACTGGTTGTACAGCAGGATGGATGGGAGGGACCCACAGAGTCAGTGAATTCAGCCGCTGCTCTAGGTCATCATGTGTGCCCCCACTGGCCATAGCACCCAGCTCCATGAGAAATTTCTCGAGCTTGGAAAGATCCTCCTTGTTGTCTTGCATTGTCTGGGAGGTGATAATGGGTACCAAGCATGCTCACCAAGCTCTCAAGCACGCACCGAGACCATTTGTGCCACCTCCAGAACAAGACCGAGGGCACCTTCTACAGCTGGAATGCCGCTCCCAGTGACAGCCTTGTTTGCAATCTCAAGCACAGTTATAACACCTTTCAATGTCACCGAGGGGTTCGCCATTGAGTGCAATAGTCTCTGTCCGTGGTGGGTGCTCGGGAAGAAAGTGGTCAGATCTGTCGTCCTGTCCATACGATACATATGACAGTCCAATTCCGCTGATGTATCAGCAACAGCGGAAACACGATGATCGATGATCGATAGCGGGATATCCAGTTTTGCAGCAGGTCCGCACTACGCACTGGCGCGCACACAGAGAAACAAATTGCAAAGTATTGAGGTGCGGCAGGCCCCTGTTTTATTCACATGAAGGAAGAACGTACAATTCACTGTTATGAGGGACGCTTTCACTTCGGAATGAGAGGGCGACGTGAGAAAAAGGGTACGATTCCCATGCTTCGAGTACACCACGAGGCCCGCGGCAACGATACTAACAGACGGGGACCGGCAGCACCAAGCTGCCGGTATGGTGTATGGCGCCCGAGCGGGACAATCCTGCCGGGGAAGCGCAGGCGCAGGACAGGACTCCGAGTCGAGCACATCCGATGTATGCGACGCGCACTGCATCGGACACCGAGCGCAACGACCCGCCCGCTGGGCAAAGAAGCACACACGTCGCACCCAGTATCCGCCACAGCAGGCGGGGGGGGACACTCCGGATCTCTCGCACGCGGCACGCAGTCTTGAGGCTCCCATGAAAGCACGATGGTGACACAGGAGAAGCCTCGGCTACGCATCGCGCATCCAATGCGCTCGTGTCCACGGCTCTTCGTGTCCTCGGGGTTTCCTAGGAAGCACCCGTTCTGGCGCACTGCGTCGCGGCACTCGCTGGTGTGCACACCCCCACACTGGGCCTCAGCCCACCGCTGCGTGCGAGGGAACTCTGCGGCGAGCGGACCGTCTGCCGCTCTCCTCGCTCCGCACTCCGGCGCCTCGCGTACCTCATCAGCGCACCTCCCCGGCATAGCCACTCGCAGCCGCATCTTACAGCGCCCCTCGCCTGTCGCTCGTCGCTCGTCAAGCAACCAAGAGTCCGTTGTCGCCCGAGGCGGCGAGTCTCGCCCCCACCCACGACACTCCCCGTAACACGGAAAACCGCTATCGCGGCCGCCGCCGCCCACCTCGACCCCGTTGCGACACTCCCCGGTAGCGCGCCTCGACTCGCCGCACCGCGCTATCATCGTCGCAGGCGTCCAGCACGACCGCAGGCAGAAGATCATCCAAATGTGGTCGGTCCGCGCGTGCCGCTCACCAGAAGCGAGCGAGAGGCACACGACTGCGCGTGGAATAATAGGCTTGATTGATAGAAAGTGGAAGGGAAGGGGAAGGAACGCCGACCTCGGGGGCAGGGAGACGCGTTCCAGCCATCGCAGCGAGGCCGCAATGAGAAGCACTGGTATTACTTGGGGCGGGCTTTAGCGTCGCGGCTACGATGACGAAATATCTCCTTACCTCGAGCCTGGAAAGATACCGCCGTGTAGTAGAGGACGTCAAGCCCGGGGGATTTGTAGCCATGTCGCGTCAGGTCGCGCGAGGATAGCGTTGAAGTCCGGACTTGATACAGTGCACCGCAGCGCGCGGCCATGCTCGAGTGCGTGAAGCTGGTGGTAGGAGTACTCCGAAAGAGCGTCGGCAAGAGATTTGGCATTTGTTGTCGTCCAGCGAGAAAGCTTGAGTGTACACTCGAGACGACGAGCAGCACCGTACCCGCGCGCTCCCAACGCGCAACCCGTCCGTCTTGCCCAGCAGTCCTCGAGCGCCCAGAATGCGCACGGCTGCTCTCGCCCCAGAGGACGCCGTCGGGCAGGAACCACAGCGTGCGGGCCTTCGCGGCGCGATACACCTCGACTACGGGGAAACGAGTTGACGACTGATGAGCCCTGAGGCCTGAGCATTTATCGATGCAGGATGGGCTAGATCTTACCGGTCCAGGGGGCCTTCCTTTTCCCGCGGCTGGGTACGAGAGACGCGCAGGTGAGAGAGTCCAGAGGAGAGATGGATGACTCGACCGCGCGAGGAGCGTGAACAACGGGAGAGCGTCGTCGTGGGTGGTCTGGCGCTTGGCTCCGGGATCCGAGTCAAAGTTATCCTGTTCTCTTCGACGCTTGCCGTTAGTGACTTTGTTAGAGCATTCAAGACCTTGAAGCCCACCTGTTGTCGCTCAGCCCGCCGCTGCTGCCCTTGGAGATCCGGGGGGCCCACCATGGACACTAGTATCGAGCCCCGAGCGCCTGAGTTGCTCCTGGAGTTTGCAGGCTGGAGTCTACTGTCTGGCCAAGCTGCTGGCACGATCAGAGCAGTGCCACTGATCCGCCCCGGCCCGGTCATCCTCCCTTCTCCTCCTCATTTCTGCTATTATCGCTCGGGCTCTATCAGGCTCTATCGCTACGGCATCTTCAAGACTTCACCCGAGGCCGCTGGCGATATCTGTGCGACATAAGGTCAGTCCGTGCGTAGATGCAGAAAAACTGCGCAAACGTCAGCGGCGACGAGGATGTTGGCCACTAGAATTTATGGTGGTGGGCACCGACAAACACGGCTACAGGCGTCAGCTTACGAGTCTTTCACTCATGACTCGCCGCTCATTTGGAATACAGTCTGCAAATTGGACTTGGCGCACCGCGCCATCATAGAGAGGAGCAGCGGCGGCGTGAGCAGTATGCGCGACGCCACTGCCGTCGCCGTCGGCTTCGCCTCGCCCGCGTGCGGTACCGCGAACGAGCAACTGAACTGGACGAATACCCATTCGGGACGAAAGCCCATTGTCGTGCTGTTTTTTTCTATCAAAGCTCTGATGGTGGCCATCGCGCGACGCGGGTTCTGTCTCATTCGGACGATGTGGCTTGAATGTAGCCCCATTGTCCGCGCGAGGCTTATATAAAGAGGCGGACGATGGGCAATCGAGTTCAAGATTCTCCTCCTTGAGTTGTTTGCCTCGCTCGCTCGACAACTCAAGTGATAAGAATTCCTGCCTCTAGAATCAAGCTCAAACAACAATTAATGTTTGCCTTGCCTTTTATCATGTAACGCGCTCGTGCTGACTCCCGACTACCAGACGTTCAATGGCTAGTCCGCACAATGAACCAATTGACTTCCGCCGGTACGCGCCACCCGGAGCTCGTAGCCAACAAACGGCGCGGCTTGCGCCCATAGCTCCACGCACCACAGTCCCTCATCAACCAAGCCCGTCATCTCCAGCTGTAAGTCCTCCCACTCCCCACTCCACCTCAACTTATTCTCACCGACCCAGGGCCCGATCCTCCCTCCCTCGTGGGACGCGCTGCACCCGTACAAGCAGCACAACCTCCGCCCAGTCCAGTCCTGCAACCGCGCCGACCCGCGCTTCACCCCCGACCGCTGTCCCGAGTGCACCGCCGACCGCATCGTCGACGCCGCGCAACGACAATTCCCGCCTGCGGGCCCCGCCGTCCACCCCGCGGCCTTCACCGACCGCGCCACGCACCAGAAGCACAAAATCTGGCTTGGCCCGCTCAACGGCGCGCCCGCGCGCGTCACTGACGTCCTCGAGTTCCGCGCGGGCCTCCTCCAGGGCCGCCTGCCCCACGCGCCCGGCCCGATGCAGGTGTCGCTGCGCCTCGCGGGCGCACCGCCCGTCGACGACATCGTCTTCGCGAGCTGCGCGCACCGCAAGATCACGACGGCGCGTCTCGCGTACTGGCTTGCGGTGCACTTCCGCGTGCTGGCAGGGAGCCTCGGCATGAGCACGGACGGCTTAGAGCTGTATTATATAAAGACGAAGGACAACGTCAAGTGGGTTGCGTCTGCGGGATACCCAGCTTAGGTTCTGCCAGTCTACTTATCTCTCGTACCCGTCCAGATCATTTGCGTACTGTTAATTATCCTCTCTTCGCACAGTTGAATATTCGAACCTAATTAATATTATCCCAACGAGGTTACAGTGGTACGGCTCGTCTCGTCCCAACGCTCACCCCCAGAAAAGAGCCTTCAATACAACAGGGGAAGCTCAAGCTTTTTGATGTAAGGTGCCAGTAATGTTTGTATCATTGAGTATCTGTCCCTAGGAACCGAAGGCGAGAGTAAGAACGGGGGAAGGGGGAATGAAACGCAGCACACACACACCATCCGCGTCAAGAATGAACTACCCTCGGATTCGACCTCGCACATCCGACCGCATAGCAAATGTTCCCCTCGTAAGTGTCCTCTCGTAGGTATGTAAAGCAAAGATACGGCCATAAAAGTCCCAACAAACCCGCTACTCCGCGTACCCCGGAGGCGCCTCCTCCCACCCCGGCCCTTGCGCCGACTCGCGCTGCGGCGGCGTTTCGTACCGCGCGAGCTTCCCACTCGGTACCACCCCCGGCCCCGACTCCTCCCGATCCGGCGACGATACGAGGGTAAGCCCGCGCGCACCCGCCCCCCGCGCGCCCGCGCCCCGGGGCAAGCGCGGCGGCGGCGCCAAGGGCGTAAAGAGCGGACCCGCCCCGCCGCCCCCGTAGCCCGCCCCCGCCGCCCCCTGCCCCGGCGGCGTCGGCGGCGCGAGCCCCGCGTACGCGTCGTCGTAGAGCGCTTGCGGCGGGTAGTGTGCGGGCGCGGCGCCGGCGTCGCGTGCTGCGGAGGGGGCCCCGTGCGCGCCCGCCCACGCACCGACGCCCGCGCCGCCGGCGGACGTGGCGCTCGCGCTCGGGGCGGAGGACGCCTGCGCGCTCGCGGCGGGCGACGCCCACTGCGCCTCCGCCTGCGAGCCCGTGAGTGCATCCCGGCTCGAGCCTGGGCCGGGGTACGCGTCGCCGCCGTCGCGGTACGCGTCGCCCGAGGCCATCGGCGGCATCAGCACTGCAGATGCACGCCCGTCAGTATGGAAGGGGAGCGAAGAAGGGAGAGGGACGCACGCGTTGCGTTCCGCCGCCGGCGCCGGCGGAGGAAGAGCGCGACACCGAGGAGGATGAGGAGGACGATGACGACGACGACGGAGGCGACGGCCGCCGCTGTATTTGTGCTGTTCGTGCCGCTCGTGCCGCTCGTTGCGCCCGATGAAGTCGCCCCCGCTGCCGCCCCCGAGGTGCTACTGCTTGTGCGCCTCGATGCCGAGGAGGAGGACGAGAACGTCGCGGGGTTCGGCGTGACAAGGAAGTAGTCCGCCCACACGGCGTGCTCGTTCAGCGCCGTGACGGTGAGGCGGTGCGTCCCGGGCGCGAGCTTGCCCGACGCAAAGAGGAGGTTGTTCGTCGTGACCGCCGCGGGCTGCGGGCCCGGCTCGAACACGACGGGCGCGCCGCTGTCGATGCGCATGCTCGCCTTGAGGAACGCGCCCGGGGTCGCGTTGTTGATCCCGCCGTAGAACTCGATCGCGGTCCCGTCGAACTGCAGCGCGAGCGCGTCGCCCGTCGCGCCCGTCGCCTGCGAGGTGTGCATGAAGTCCGGGTCCGAGCCGAAGAGCCGCCACGGCGGTGTGTACACGACGCGCGCGTCGCGGTCGTCGATGAAGTACGCCCCCGCGGGCGCGGGCGCGGTGGTGTTCCACATGATGTAGTCGAGGAAGAGCACGCCTGCGGCCTGCGCGGCGGTCTGCGTGACGACGAGCGTGTGCGGGCCGTCTGCGAGCGGCGGCGACGCCCACAGCGCCGTGTGGTGCACGTCTGCGGTGAGCCCCTCGGGCGCGAACGACCCCGCGACGGTCTTGTCGACGAGGAACGACAGCGCGGCCTGCGGCGGGTTGACAGCCGCGACTGTCCCGAAAACCGTCACGGACGTCCCTGGGTGGAGGGGTGAGCGGGGGTGTCTACGTCCCATGCAAGATGCAAGGCATACCCACGAAGGAAAAGGACGCCGTCGAGCCCTGGACGCTCGACCAGCGGGTGGTGCCCTTGAACTCCAGTGGCGCGCCCGCGTCGTTCCAGGTGCCGGTGTAGCGCACGAGCGGGTCGCGCTCGTCCACAATCGCGACGTTTGCCGTCGCCATTGCCTGTGTAGAAAGGTAGAAAAGAAAAGTGGGAGGAGCAGAAGGAGGATATGCCACCAGTCTCCCCACCCCGAAGCATCAGTCTCAGCTCGCAACAGATATTGGCACTGCCATACCGCACAGCAGATGGAATGATTAGCGATGATCTCTACCGTGACCCAAAGCTCAGGTGCCTGAGCGCTGAGCGCTGAGCTCTTGACGCCTGCGCGCGATCGTTATCACTCAAGGCGCGAGGTCAACCCGAGCTAGTAGAGCGCCGTCCAGAGCAAGTCAAGAGCAGGAGGAATCCGCTATGGAACCCATTTCTTCGGAGAGTTTCAGTGCCAGGTGTTCGGTTGCCAAGTCGTTCGACGTTTTGGCTCGCGCCGCTTCCAGTCAAGTTGACTTTCCCGGAGATTTGGATTTGTTCCCAGCCTTTGCCGCGTACCAGCGCGTACCGCAGCCAGACCAGCGCGTACCGCAGCCAGACCAGCGCAGCCTGCATCGAAGCCAATATCGAGGATTCCGACTCATCGGAGTCGAGGCGGAGCCAAGTCTTAGTCCCAGCCCGGGCCGGCGACAATCACGCGTCCAAGTCCCAGGCAAGCAGGTGCAAAGAAGCCCCTATCTTGACCTGGGTGAGTCTGCCTGAGTGGAAGGCAAGGCGGGTGGGATAGCTCCTCCTTGTAATCTATTCTACGCGTGACCTAGCATTGACTTTGCTCTGAGTCTTCCGCGATTATACCGTGATTGTACCGTGCCGTCTACGTATAGTATGAACACTCAAGTTGAACACTGTGGCCAGGTCGTTCGCTCAGTGCTCACATCTGCATGGTAACACACGTCGCGGTCGGGGCAAGGTCAAGATTTTGGGTGGCGGCAGTAGGCGGGCGACACAGCCACGCCCGCTGATGCGTAGGCTGCGACGATGCCGCCGCCCTGCGGGCACCAGGAGCCTCGCTTAGGTGGGTGAAATGGTCCTACCTCTAGTGTTATTTAATAAATGCAGCTCTCATTGAGAGACTCTAATATATAACAGGCCATCTTCTAACCAGAGGTACTTTATGTATTATGTATAAAATCCCGAACTACGCCTCCGGCTGCGGCCTTCGTGGCGGTCTTCTTCACGGGCTTGGGCTTCGCCTGCGCGAGAGCGTCAGCGACGCTGCGGGCGGACGCAGAGCGGGAGACACACCTTGACCGCCTTGACCTTCTTTGCGCGGGCATGTATAAAATCCCCAACTACGCCTCCGGCTGCGGCCTTCGTGGCGGTCTTCTTCACGGGCTTGGGCTTCGCCTGCGCGAGAGCGTCAGCGACGCTGCGGGCGGACGCAGAGCGGGAGACACACCTTGACCGCCTTGACCTTCTTTGCGCGGGCATGTATAAAATCCCCAACTACGCCTCCGGCTGCGGCCTTCGTGGCGGTCTTCTTCACGGGCTTGGGCTTCGCCTGCGCGAGAGCGTCAGCGACGCTGCGGGCGGACGCAGAGCGGGAGACACACCTTGACCGCCTTGACCTTCATCTGGAAAGGCATTCCTGTGGGATAGAACTGACCGTTCTATATAGGTCGCATAGACCTTGTATTCGCCTAGACTCGGGTAGAAGGTTCAGAAAGATCTTGAAAAGATCTCCTACCCATTCGAGCCGCCATCGCATGCGCATCACGGCGAAATCAGAGAAAGCATGTGGCGACGCCTGGCGACGCAACAACTGATGCAATCAAGATGAACGGCATAAAAACCCCGCTGTTTCTTTGCGACGTCCATCTTTTTCCCTCCTCCTCCTACTTCTCTCCTTTACTTCGTCTCCGTCTCCGTCTGCAAGCCCTTTCACTGCCTCGCTCCTGGTGAAGTCCACATCGTCAAGTCCTTGTGAGAGCAACCCCCCAACCTCTGCTACCAATCCCAAGTCCCTACTGCATCTTCGTCTCGCCCACTGTTGTCGGCCCACTGCATCTTCGCTGGCCGTGTCTCTGATGGCCTGTGTTGCGGCTCGGGCCCTTGACCTTCCTGACTCGGATATCGAGCCTCTACCAAACCTCTACCTGTGTCGAGTACATTTTGTATAGTGTGTTCACACTACATGTACACTACCTAGGCCTGAATACACATTTTCCCCCATTTTTTAATGATTTTCGGTGTGGCGGCCTAAAATGGCCGATACGGCCCTGATCATGTCTCGTTTGATGTCGGATCGCGCAATTGATGCCTCGCTTAGGCCATCTATGCGAGTCTATGCGAGTCTTTGCCGATTCTATGCAGAAAGGTGCGTTCTATATAGACGCTCATAATGACCTACTTATTACGCGGCTATGCGCACTACCCGGCCTATGTGGGTCTATATAGAGAGTCCGGGTTTTCCAGATGTTCTTCGCGCGGGCATGTAAATCCCCAACTACGCCTCCGGCTGCGGCCTTCGTGGCGGTCTTCTTCACGGGCTTGGGCTTCGCCTGCGCGAGAGCGTCAGCGACGCTGCGGGCGGACGCAGAGCGGGAGACACACCTTGACCGCCTTCGCCTTCTTTGCGCGGGCCTCGAGCGCCACGGTCTGCACCGGCCCCGTCAGCTTCGATGGAATTAAGCAGTGATCCGACGCACGTTAGCCTCGGCCGGTACCGGCGCCGACAGAACGGCGAGCACGGTGAAGAGCAGCATGAAGAGCAGGATGAGGCGGTGGTTCATGGTCGGTTATGAACGAAGCGTCGAAAATAAAAAGCGGCGGGGAGGAGAAGGAAGGAAAAAATGGGACCGGCCTGCCCAAAGGTGCGAGTCAGCATACCATACGAGAGGCGCAGGGCGGGCCGGGCGCGTGCGTACCTGCGGTGGGGAATAAAAAATGGAAAGGGCAGGTGAGGAGAAGGACCTAGAAAGGTGGTGGGGATCTGCTGCATCATGCGCGCCTTATATATGAATCAGGCGCACAGGTGTTGGCTCCAGCCTGAGCCTCCAGCCGGGTGAAACACTGGTGAAACATAAGGTGACCTACACTAGCCGGCGTCGCGACCGCTACCACCTGCTCCGGTGATTTGGGTCTGGTAAAAATGACGCGGGGCGGCGCGCCCCGGCGCGGACCAGCGCGGACCTGACGCGCATTGACGCGGTGTGACGCAGTGTGACGCGGCGTGTGGCTGTGCCATTGACGCGGTCTCAGCGCGCACCTTATAACTTTTCAACATACAGTCTGTTGATCATCATTGAATCTCTGTTGATGTTTCTTCGTGTCAATACATTGTTTGGGAGCGACACGTCCCCCAACAAGCTTGATTCAAAATACTCTCAGTCCTCGATAAGTACTCTGGTCGTTAGACTCGTTACTAGTAGTAGAAGCTCCCCCTCAAGCCACTTTGCTGCACCATATAATTAGAGTTATTAGCCCTGCATCGAGAAAAAGCTCCACCGCAGTTGCTATGCACCCTACTGCTGCTCAAACTGACTGAAGCTCCAATATCCGTCACTCAGCAGTGATATTGGGCCTTATTCCCCTGTAGAACCAACACATGATCACCACCAACATACGGGTGCCCCGTACTTTTCAACGGGTGATACGAGGTGGAATATGGACTTCCGTGCACGGGCTTCCACATATATCAGAGTGCGGCATCCAATGCGCTTCCATCGCTTCCTATAGTATCCCGGATTTTGTACATAGATAAATCCCAGTGCCCACTTCTCCCGTGATGGACCAGTGAATGATTTGAACAAGAACTCGGGCATCGCGGGGCTCCATAGGGACAAGTGTCCCTACTGAGGCTAAAGTGCACTCTGTGCAATGATAACTGGCCTGCAAGAAACATTTGATGTCTGTCTCGGCCATCTCGGACATGTTTATGTTCTGTATTGTCTCGCACATGTTCAAATCCTGCAGTGCAGGAGAACTTCGATGAAGCAACCAGTGGAATTCATTCAAGCTGTGCACATCTATGTGCTTATTTCAATGGGATTCTCTAATGGGGCTTTCCTTATGCTTCAACTTTATTGCATGCAGACTACTGTAGTGTTTCGACCAAGTGTTCATGGCCTGTGACGCGTGATCCAAGGTGTTCACTCGACAAGGTGTTCATTCCGTGGGAAACTTCCATATATGGCAGGTCGGCCCGGTAATAACCGGATTTTCAACCTATTTTCGGCCCAATTTGGGGCATTTCTTGCCCTGTGATGCGTGATTGTGCCCCAAGTGTTCAGTTCACAGCCGCCTGTGATGCGTGACGTGAACACTTGGTCGAAACACTACAGTAAAACAAGTCTGATCCATACACCGTATCACGAGCCTTCAAACTGTTCACAAATACGATCTGCGACGCATCTAAGTCAATCAAAATACTAATCAGAAGCAATACGACTTGCCCGCATGGCTCCCGCAGGTAAGTCTAACATTGGGGACTGTTGGGATAGACGAATGTCAGCTCGGAAATCCAGCATAGAGAGAAGGTTGCACTTGCATGGGACTGAGAGTGCATGTACTGACTGCGAAGGAGCGCGCAGACAGGGCAGTTCTGGCTTGCAAGAGACTTGTTGGCACAGATTCGAGAGACAGACAAATTGATTACCTTCGAAGCAAAGCTAGTTGCGCTCGGCAGATTTGCAACTTGAAACGCGAATTATCAGATAAACTGTCCGAGAACTTTGGGCTCGGTTCAGGTCGAGCAGCACAAGCACCAGTGTTCAGGTCTAATACATTTATAGGTAAGTCAACCAATTTGACTTAATAGCCTGACAAATAACCATAGTTTCGGTACATATGTATTCGGACGCTTGTCTTGTATGAGCGTAGTCTCACGCCCACCTCAACTCGAGGTCGAACCAAACGGAGTTGAAGACTGGGCTCGTTCGAGCAGCGAAACGAAGGCGGTTTTCTTGGATCAAAGTCAGTGATTGACTTTCAGATGGCATGGTTGAAAACTACCTCTAGAGTCCTTGCAATCACTTCACACACATTCAACGAACCAGGTCGATCCGGTGGAAGTTGAATCAGGTTAGACTCGTTAGAGCGAACTTGACTCGAGGTCAGTGGAAAATATTACAAGTAGAAATAGCAACAGTACCTCCACTTATTAGCCTGAATATTGAGATAGACTGTATGGACCTTTATCAATGCTTTGAGAATGGGGAGGACGTGGGACTGGACAGTGCCTAGTAACGACTGATTGACGCGGTGGTGGCTGTGTCGGCGCGGTGTTGACGCGGGCCTGACGCGGCTTGACGCGGGGTCGACACGCATCGACGCGGATTGACGCGCAGTGACGCGGACTGACGCGGACTTGTGACGCGCGCCAGCGCGAACTTGTTCGTGTCTACATCAGGTCGTATTTACTCTCAAATGACTCAAAAGCCCCTAATATCCTATCTGGATTGCAGAATCACGTAGTTACACCAATTTTGGGGCCTTGCAGCTCGGGGAAACCTTTTTGCAGCATGCATAGATGGTTGGGTCTCCGTTATTGAGCCCGAAATAGCCACGGCTAAGCCACAGGTATCAGATTTTGCCTATCGAACACGAAAGATATACATTCTCTTGACATTCCCGAGTGACTAATCACATCCGCGTCAGACCGCGTCAATACCGCGCCGGTGCGCGCCGCCCGCGTCATTTTCTCCGGACCCCGGTGATTTCCCCAAAACAGTTCTGTCTGTGATATCTCCGGAGGCTGTCCGTGCCAAGGAACAAGGGCGCCGCCTGTAATGGCAGACTCAGTTTCGCATCGCGAGTATACTTGAGCTCTGTTAACCACAAACGTGGTCAATGAATCTTGAAGCAGGACGTTGAGGCTGTAGGTTTGCTGTAGGTCCTCGTCCGACGGCATCTGCCCCACGGCGGACTCCGATATTAGCCGATACGGATCGAATAGGGGGTTTCACATATAGCTTTTTGGCCCCAACTTGTGGCCCGATTTTGGCCTCAACTTGACCTCAACTTCGGTCAAGTTGGGCACAAGTTGGGGCACCAAATCGGGGTCGGAGGTGAAATCGTGCACAAGGCCCCGATTTCAGTGCCCCGATTTCTGCCTCAACTTGCGACCTCAACTTCAGCCTCAACTTCGGAGAACTTCGGCTTGTTTCGCATCATCCCGCTGCATGTACTTATGTAATTACGAATATAATTTTTGGCCTTTGCACTGCGCGCAAGCTAACGTCGTGCCCGAACCCTCTTACATCCACTCCTCATGGCATTCTTCTATGTTATTCTCCACTTGCAACTTGAGGGTGTTCTCAATCGAATGCTGACATTCCGAGATGGTGGGCATAAAGATGGGAGACGGTCATAATTATCAAAGCGGTAAGTATTACCGGTGAATGGGCTCCTTGGACCTTTACCACCACAAAGGTAGGGTGCCACTGGTATACAGTGGTGCCCGGCGCTCTGGCATAACCCGCTGGTCGTCGATCTCGTACTGAGATGCTCCTACTGAGCGAAACCAAGTAAAATCTACGTACCAGTAGTGCCCAACGTCGTGGAATACGATGACAAGAGAAATCTAATCTCTGATGCCCGATAAGCTTGCTCTCGAAACGTGACCAGTGCGCGATCTGCCAGTCTTACAGCCATTCTCTCCCCGTTTCGCTATGGGACGGTCTTGGACCTAGCAGCCACGAGCAACGGCGTCGTCGACGACCAGCAAGCCACTCATGCCACCCCAGGCCAGCCGGCCTCCGGCGGACACGACCCCGACACAAAGCTCGTAGTGTCGTTGAATCCTGCAAAGGAACAAAGCGACAAAGGGTACGTCATGACAACACGGCCGTTGTGCCTTGAGACAAAGCCAACCAGAGACTCTTAAAGCCAACCAACACACCCTCATCCTCAAGCAAAGCTGTCTATCCACATCGACACCGACTCGCGTCCGCTCAAACGCAAGAGCCGCAACGCCGCCCAGGACCTCGATACCTCGAAATGCCTACGATCCACCTCAGTAGAACCCCCTCCGCACTCCCTCGCATCCGGCTCTAACGGCCCTGCACCCGCATCGCCAGGGTCTGAATCCCGCCCGGCCGAGCCCGTTACGGAGAACACCCCCGTCGCACAACCACACAAGTCCCTCCCCAACTTCCACAAGAATCGTAGGATGGACACAGAGGCCCCCGCCGCCGCCGGTACGTCGACTAGGCACCTGTACACCGTCGTGAATCTTACTAATGGCCCGTCGTAGTCCGCCTTTCTGAGGGTGTGATGACCATGCCGAACGGTCAACAGTACACTGCTCCGCCGCCCGGCGGTTTCCCAGTTCCCCAATGTGTCGAATCCCCGTGGCGCAACACCTCTGACCGCAACCGAGCGGACTGGGGCGCCGAACCGGGACCCAAAGGATGGGTGCGCGTCTATCGAGCCAAATACAACGCCAACGCGCGCGAGACCGTCGAGAAGCTGCGTTTTGTCATCCCCCGCCTGGTCGATGCCCCCGGTGTCATCATCAGCCCCCCCACCGCTCGCGAGGAGCTCGACGAGCGCCTCCCCCCCCCTGGAACTTCCAGATTTCCAGTACCAGCCAGAGGTCCCTTGATATCCTCACAAAGCAAGTCTGCTGGTTCACCCCGACGATATGCTTCTTCGTTTTTCCCTTCGGGATCCCCGTTCCCCAGTACATCATGACCCTCCAAAACTTCTCATGCACCGATGACGAGGAGGCCAACAAATTCGTCGCCGGTACGGTCCAAGCAAAGCTCAAGTCGATCAAAGAAGCATCCGAGTTCCTCGCAAAACACTCATCCGAGACCGACGCGGCCGCCGCTGCCAAGGCCGCAGCTGACACCATCGATTCGATTCACGCTAAGAGCCTAGAGATCGCCCTCCCAGGCGGTGGGAAGGATGTGGTCTGGAATATCTACTGCCTCCCTCCCCCCTCCATCGACTTCTTCAATTTCCTGGAATGGTGCAGCGCCGCCCGTGGACTCACCTACGATACGGCCCGTTTTGGCACAGGCGTCCCACGCATGGCCCGCGATCAACTCTTCTGCGTAGGATGCAAGTCGTACGACCACCCCATGGGGCTCTGCCCTTACCCTCGCATCGTGGGCTGGTTCGGTCCGTCGCTCAACTCACTGGCCTCCGACGACAAAACTCTCAGAGCGGCCGAGGAACAGGCAGAGAAGAAGAACCCGAAGGGTGGGAAGGGCGGGAAGCCCGGTCACCGAAGCGCGAAAGCGATGTACCGCCCGAAGGGCGGTCGCAGGGGCTAATATAGAGACCAGTACACTTTCAATACTCATAGACAATATATGCTCTCCCCTTATCGTGCTTTGACTTAAGCCAATTTTGGATTAATGCTCAAATCGACATTAGAACGAGTTTAAATGGTAACTCCAATAAACAAATAGGGTCTTTACTAGTTGTCGCTAGGATCGACAACCTCTCTGGAAAGAAACTCCGGGGTAGTAAAGTTAGCCCGGTGTCAACCGGAGCCCCAAATTTACTGACCTTGCTTCGGCAGGGGACAGGAAAGGCTCCAGGCACAACAACGATGTAAACGGCGGCTGTTCGTGGCCTGGGCGTGCCGTGCTGAGAAGCTGAAGTCCTGCGGGGTGTTATAATCTGTGCCGTTTGGGTGTTCCTAGCAGATATAACATACCCCGCCCGGCATAGCCCCCCGAGTGTAGGTCTGGGCAATGCCTTCACGTCCCGACGGGTGTGGTTGTGCCCCCGGGAGCTAATAACTAACTCCTTCTTCCCATTTTACTTCCCCCCCAACTTCTGTTCCGCAGGTCTTGAACCACGGCAACGGACACGCCCAGGCTGGAGGGGGGAATGGGAGGGTCGCCGCTCACCCCCCCGATGAAGGTCTCGGGCCTATTGGCGGCGACCAGCAACAGGTTGCGGCTAACGAAAGGCCGCATCAGTTCCCTCTCGACGAAGTCCTGGGGGGCGACGTACAAGTCGCTGCGCAGATAGCGCGTCCTGCATATTTGCAAGGAAACCATGGACCGAATAGGTCTGGCTCACGTCCAGTGAGCGCGGCCAGACAGGCCACACCTGTGGGAGACCAGCCACAGCCAGGAGACGAGTCTGGAGACGGCGCACCGTCAGATGATGAGGATGATCTTCCTCGAAATATGGACACCCCCCAGCCAAGATCCCAACGGGAACGCCGCCTGATGAATGCACAAAACAGGGGAAGGCCCAAACCCCCTGTGAGAAAACGCATCAGGAAACGTACGAAAGGGTGGATTAAAGTGGCCACACTAAACATGAGAGGACGATACCACCTAGGCCAAGATAAATGGCTTCGTATAAATCAGATAATGCGGGATAAGAAAATAGGGATCCTTGCCACACAAGAAACACACCTCTCCCAAGATGAAGCAGAGAATATCAACAAAATTTTTGAGAAACGTCTCCAAGTGTTCGCGTCGATAGACCCAGATCATCCCAATGCTAAGGGTGTCGCAATTGTGATTAACAAAGAAATCTCGAATATACAAGGAATAAAAACAGAAGAACTCGTACCGGGAAGAGCCCTCCATATGACTATTCCGTGGCATGGGGAATCCAAACTCACAATTGTAGCCGCTTATGCACCAAATGACCCAGTAGAAAATGCGACATTCCTCGATATTCTCGAGCTGAAGATGCGCTCTCGGCCGAAGCCCGAAATTGTCCTAGGGGATTTCAATATGGTCGAAGACGCAATCGACAGGCTGCCGCACCATAAAGACCCCAATATTGTGACGGAGGCCATGCTCAATCTTAAAGCAAAGCTACATCTGCAAGACGGATGGCGGCAAACCTACCCGGATACGAAGGGGTATACTTTTTTGCAACCCGCAACGGGCTCCCAATCGCGAATTGACCGTATACTGGTCACGGACAATATCCTGCGAAATTCTTTAGACTGGAGGTTTGAATCCTCAGGTTTACATACGGACCACCAACTTCTCTCCATGAAGTATGCCGATCCGAAGATGCCCTTCATCGGGAAAGGCCGGTGGGTCCTCCCACTTCACCTCCTAAAAGACAAGACGGTCATGGACAAGGTTTATGCTCTGGGTAAAGAAACCGAAGCTCGCCTTGAAGCGGCAAAAATTAACCGAACGGCGGAGGAGAATCCACAAACAATTTTCAAGCAATTTAAAGACCAAATCGGGAGCCTCTTCCGGGACAGAGCTAAAGTCGTCATTCCTAAAATGGAACAGGAAATCAAGGAGATGAACAAAAAACTGAACAACATACTGAACAACCCGAACATGGGTGAGGAGGAGCGTAAGACGGAGAGTGCAGCCCTCCAAGCCAAAATTGATGCCACCGAACGTACTCGGAATGCCAAAATTAGGGACAACACCGCGGCGCGTGTGCGCCTTGAAGGCGAATCGACTGCGACGAAATTCTGGACATCAATGAATAAAGAGAAGAAACCTCGGGACACAACATCAAGTTTGCAGATTCCGGGCTCTGACCCCCCTGTGTACGAAACAAGATCAGATAAGATGGCTGAGCTGGCCAGAGATTTCCACGACAACCTGCAATCCGAGGGCCTGGTGAGCCCTGCAGAGCAGGAAGAAGCCGAGACTACCGCACTGAAAAATATCAAACGCCTTTCTCAACAGAATAAAGCAAAACTGTCGCAGTACCTTAAACGGGCCGAGGTTGCTAGAGTTCTTCATCGCCTACCCAATGGCAAGGCCCCCGGAATTGACGGGATCGTTCACGAACTTTGGAAGGCTCTCCACAAGAACTACGAAGGATCGAAGAATCAGGACGAGAAACCAATGGATATTGCAAAGATTCTCACCGATGTCTACAATGATATCGAAGAGCATGGTACCCACCCGGAAACAGACTTTGCAGAAGGATGGATGTGTCTCCTACACAAGAAAAACGATAAGCGAAATGTCTCCAATTACCGACCTATTACCTTGTTGAATACGGATTATAAGATCTTCACCAAGGCCCTGTCAATCAAATTAGCAGAAACGGTCCCATCTATAATACACAAGGATCAGGCCGGTTTCATCCCAGGCCGAAGTATCTTCGACCAGATAAAACTGATTGACAATATTATAAACTATGCGGAACAAGAGTCCGAAGGCGGCGCCGTAATTGCGCTGGACCAAGAGAAAGCCTACGACAAAATTTCACATAAATACCTGTGGCGGACGATGGAAGAGGCGAACTTTCCCCACCATTTTATTAACACAATCAAAAGTCTATACGAAAGAGCGTATACATCAGTAGTGATAAACGGGGAAAAAAGTTCCCGCTACCGGGTTACGCGAGGGGTCCGCCAAGGCGATCCAATCTCGTGCCTACTCTTTAATTTAGCGATCGAACCATTGGCACAGATGATACGACTATCGGAACTTAAAGGTTTCAAATGCCCTGGCCGGGAAGACCGAATCATTGCGGCGCTGTTTGCCGATGATACCACAGTTTGCTTAGCAGAAGAGGACCGTTTCGAGGACCTTGAGGACATCCTAGCAATCTGGTGCAAAGCATCAGGTGCGAAATTCAATAAAGGCAAAACAGAAATTATACCTGTCGGCCCGAGTGAGTACCGCGAGCGCGTCATTCAACAGCGAAGGCTACACCCGGACCACCCGGCGTTCCCGCAGCATATTGATATTACAAAAGATGGTGAAGCGGTCCGAATTTTGGGAAGCTGGCAGGGGAACGAAACCAACCAGGCAGCAATATGGTCACCTACGATCGAGAAGATCGAAAAGAGTCTGACTCACTGGGAAAAATCTCACCCAACAACTGAAGGACGGAAAAAGATAGTTCAAATGGTTGTCGGAGGTATGACACAATACCTCACCTCCGTCCAGGGAATGCCCAAGGAGATTGAAGAGTACCTAGATAAAAGGATCAAGTCTTTCGTCTGGGAAGGACGAGCAAAGGCGATGATAAAATACGAGATACTATATCTCCCTGTCGAGGAGGGAGGCAAAGGTCTCCTGTCGATACGCGACCGGAACGATGCGATAGAGATTAAATCTCTTCAGACACTGCTAACCCAAGTGGATGAGCCAGCCAAGTGGTGTAATATTGCACAACAGACCTTTAAGAAACATCTCCCCATCAGCCCCGTGGTGCGGGAGAAAGCACGAGTAAGCCCCTTCCTCCAGTCTTGGGCCCCCCTGCAACGCAAGCTACCACGCTCCCTGAAACGGCTGTACAAGACAGCCGCGAAATTCAACCTAAAATTCGACGCCCTGGCTCTGTCGAAGGACGTGAAAGAAGAGCTACCAATCTGGTTTCATAACGGGGCGTCCAGCGATCTCAGACGACACAATAACACTAGAAATGCGGACTGCCTACGTGAGAATCACGGGGTTATTAAGGTTGGGGATGTAACGAACCTAATCAATCGGAATTATATATGCCACAGTCGACGGCGAAACTGTGCTTGCACTCCGTGCAAGGACGATAGAAGTCAGGGATGTAATGCCCCATATAAGTGCCAAGAGGAGGCAATTAAGATCCTGGACTGCCTGAACGAAAAGTGGGACCCACGGAAAGAGATCGCGCCAACCAATCCGGACCTACTCCCGGATGAGCGAGATAAGAATGTGCAAGCGCTTGCTGAAAAGGAGGTTCTCACCTTCGACCCAAAGGTTATCATGAACGGACCCTCAGTTGACGGGTATCGCATCTTCTGCGAGGACACCAGCGACACGCCCGCCCATCAAATGGTGGCGCTGGACGATGAAGGTGAACCGTCAGACGAGACAATCTTTGTTGGTAACTCACACAAGGTAAACCAAGACGGGGAACATATATCCTCAGGGGGAATCTGGTATGGGCAAGGCGACGAACGAAACCGCACAGTACGAGTGCCGATGGACCTGGCATCAAAAGAAAGTGGTAAAACAGCAGCGGTATTATATGCTATCCAGAACTCACCACGCGAAGCATCCCTCCACTTCAAACTCGACTCCAACAGGATCATAAGATGCCTGACTACGGAACTTGAAGAATGTGAGGACAGAAACTGGCTTGGAGTAAGTGACCACGTACTGCTCAAAGCGATTGCCGCTTCCCTGAGAGGGCGGGGATCCCGGTGCACATTCCAGGAGGCAGGAAGTCAACATGCAATGAGCATGGATAATGCCGCCGAGATCGCGGCACTTGGGATGGAAAATGACGAACAAGCAATCCTCCGGACAGATATCCCGGCAGCCTATGAGCTAAAGGGAGCGAAACTGCGCACAGGGACCCAAAGGTCGTTCTACAAGACTATGATCGTGCAACGCCCTAGACCAGAAAGGATTAAGACCACAATAATGCTGGATATGACGAGACACGCAGCACATGAATTGTCGGGCCGGACACCGACAGACGACCAGATCTGGCTTGCCCTCCGCCATCGGGATATAACGAGGACCACCAGAGACTTCATGTGGCGCTGTATGCATCAAGCTTACAAGATAGGCGATTACTGGAGAAGTATCCCGACCTACGAAAACAGAGCAATATGCCAAGTATGTAATGTCGACGAGACGATGGAGCACATTCTTCTGGAACGCAGCGCACCTGGTCAAGAGTCCCTTTGGAAGCTTGCGCAAGAGCTCTGGGAGCTCAAGGGACACCCATGGCCAGATATGAGCATAGGCAAGGTCCTCGCCTGTGGGATGGCCGACTTCAAAAGTGCACGTGGGAAGAGCGATGCTGGCGCGAATCGGTTATTCCGGATCCTGATATCCGAGACGATGCACCAGATTTGGAAGGAGCGATGCCTAAGAGTAATCGAGCGAGGAAATGACCCCGAAAAAGCAACCTCCGAAGCGGAACTGCTAGTGATGGCAAAGTTCGGTTCGGTTCAGGTTCGGGGCATATTTTCCCGAACCCCGAACCTGAACTTCGGTTCAGGTTCAGCAATTTGCTGAACCCCGAACTGAACTTCCGGTTCAGGTTCGGTTCGAGTTCGAACCCGGTTCGAACCTGAAATATTTTTGAGGCCTGTGATGTTCAAAATTTTTTAGACAAAAATGTTCAAGTGGTACAAGGAGCACTAGCCCTATGTGCTTTGATGTATTCACAACATTTTAGCAGTTGGGAATCACAGCTAGAGCACATTTACAGCAAATAGGGGCATGGGTCATCTATGCATGTTCCTCCAAAAGCAAGATTAGTTCCCTGTGAGCACAAGGCAAGACATAGGGAGTGTGACATGACTATTGTAGGTCAGTTACATGCTTGCTAGCCGCAAAATTAGCTCAAAAAACAAGTGAAAATTGGTCAGAAAGTACTGTTGAGGTTCGGGGTTCGGTTCGGTTCAGGACAATTTTTTTTGGCCCGAACCCTGAACCGAACTTCAGGTTCAGGTTCAGCGCTTTCCCGAACCCCGAACCTGAACTTCGCGTTCAGTTCGGTTCGGTTCAGGTTCGAACCGAAATCTCGAACCGAACTTTGACATCACTAGGAACTGCACAATAAGTGGCTACATTGTATAAATGCTCGCTTGAAGTCCGATGCCTTACTTACGGACACAAAAAAATACGGCAGCCGCGCGCTGAAGTTAAAGACCGTCCTTCGAACATGGGACAAGGTCCTAAAGGATCAAGAAAATCTGCCAGATGTCTGGGTCTGGCAGTCGGGGTTTTTAGTGAGTATACCCCCTTGGCGCCCTCCGGGGGGCTAAGGGGGGGGGTCTCACACTGCCTACACCGGCGTCCTTTTAAGGATTTTCCCCGGGTGGTCTTGGTAGTAGTTTCGCGGGCCTTGAGCCCCAAAACCAGTGGATGAAGGGGGCTGATGTTATCAGTTGCCCGACATCAGCTCTTAAATGGGCACGCTCCACCAAAAAAAAAAAAAAAAAAAAAAAAAAAGTATTACCGGCGGCCATTTGCCCGAACACTGGTGATTCGGCGGTGAAGTAGTGCTACTTTACATATCGTTCCATGCTCAGGTGTTTCACGATGGGGGTCCAACTTATGCCCCAACTTGTGCCCCAACTTGACCGAAGTTGAGGTCAAGTTGAGGCCAAAATCGGGCCACAAGTTGGGGCCAAAAAGCTATATGTGAAACCCCCTAATGTAACGTTACATCATTCAATCTTTGCGAAGCCTGCCCCAAAAATCTGATTACATGGTCTCTCGAGCTCCCGCAAACCCCAAATAATGCAGACAAGTGAAGCACGAAAAAATCCTTACACCAAGTACTGCCGTTCCGCAAACCATGTAGAGCGGGTGGGCTAATTGTTATACTTTTCAGAGGCAGTTTCTGTTTTTGTCGAACTTTGTGGTTCCCAGCAGGCAAGCATCCCACTTGAATGCAGTCGGACGGACACTTCCGGACCTAATATCCCCGAGTCAGGTACACGCTGATCTGCCACGGGGATCAACGGTCTCCTCGCTTACAGACCAAGCCCCTATTTGTGCGCCCTCCACTTGAAAAATGGATTTTTGGGCGTCCCGCAAACCAGGTAAGATGAAGCAGGACCTGGCATATGCATTTTGCAGCCAAGTCTACCATTTAGAACAGGTCTGGACATACTCCGCCAATGTAGACATCACACAGAAGCTCGGACATGTCGCCATAGCTCCGAACTTTGATCGGACACGGGGATCAACGGTGCCCATCGCTTCCAGACGAAGCCCCTATTTGTGCGCACTCCACTCAAAATTGGATCTTTGGGCGTCCCGCAAACCATGTAAAAGAGATCAGGACCTGGAATTGGTATTTCCCAGCTAAGTCTACTGTGTAGACCGAGTCCGGACTGACTGGGCAGAATTTGCCCCGCTGATGCGCGCCTTTGTTGCACCGGTCACCCGGTGACAGGTGGAACAATTGACCGATGAGCGGGGCCTCGCGCCGCCGATGAGCGGGGCCTCGCGCCGCCGATGAGCGGGGCCTCGCGCCGCCGGATTGAGGCTCCCATTCTGTGTATGCCCCCAATTCAGAAATATGTTTTTTGAGCCTCCCATGAACTGCATGAACTGACATAGAAACACGGCGAAGTCATTGAGGGTGCAATCTCAAGATGCGTGTCATTGCGGATACATAAGAGCCACCGGTCGCGGCTCAATTTGATAGGGCGGACCTCAGTTACAAAATTTCCCGGGCCGGCGACAATCACGCGTCCAACTCCCAGGCAAGCAGGTGCAAAGAAGCCCCTATCTTGACCTGGGTGAGCCTGCCTGAGTGGAAGGCAAGGCGGGTGGGATAGCTCCTCCTCGTAATCTATTCTACGCGTGACCTAGCATTGACTTTGCCATGAGTCTTCCGCGTAAGTACTGCCGTGATTGTACCGTGCTGTCTGCGTATGATATGAACACTCAAGTTGAACACTGTGGCCAGGTCGTTCGCTCAGTTCAACTCTGCGTGGCACATTTATACACAACGTCTTGATGTTGTCGACAGGATTCATGCTGGGAATGTTCCTGCGCTAGAATTGTATTGTATTATACACACATGTTTCGAGAGGTAGTAGAGGATGGGATAGGTTGTCCGAGTCTAGTACAGGGATCGTCCCGCTGCGTCACGGTGCGCCCGGACCTCACTACGTGGGCTTGAACCCACCGACGAAGCCTGGCTTGTCCTGCTTACACACGCGAATTAGCGCTACATTTGGAAGAGAGGGAGGAGGAAACGCACGTTGACGTGCGCCTGCTGCGGCGGCGGCGGGCCCGGGGGCTACTCAAGTCAGCGTGCGGTCAGCGCGAGAAGGGATACCGGTGTCACGGTGCTCACCGGCGCGTATCCGCCCTGTGCGTGCATGCCCTGCTCGCCCTGCGTGTTCGCGGTGCCGTTCGCGTACGGCGGCGGCGCCGGGGCGCCCTGGGTCTGGGTCTGGGTCTGGTTCGGGTGCGCGGTGTGGTTCGGGATCGGGGTCTGGTTCTGGTGCTGCTGCATCGGCATCGCGTTCTGGCCTTGGTTCTGGTTCTGATTGCGTCCCCAAGGGCGTGCGAAGCCGAGCCCAGGCTTCCCACCGCCGAGCGCCATGCCCCCGCCCCCACCGGGGCCGACGAGCACCGGGTTGGCGGCGGCGCGGCGGCGGCGGCGGCGGACGATGACGCAGAGGAGAAGGATGAAAAGGAGGGCGAACGCACCTGGGTAGGGACATGTGAGTTAGTCATCCTTACGAGAGAGCGGAGGACGCACCCAGGACGGCGCCGACGATGCGCGAGGTGAGGCTGCGCCGGCGGCGGGGCTGCCCGAAGGCGGCGTGCGCGCTGTGCACGACGGCGAGGACGGCGAGTGCGAGGACGTGTGCGGGGTAGGTCATGACGGGGATGAGGAGAGGGACATTTTGCGGGCGGAGGGCGGACTTGGAGAGCGACGATGACGGGGAGAAGGAAGGATTGCGGCACGTGACCCTGGCATTCAAGCTGTCATCAGGAAAAGTTGTCTGGGGATTTGTTGCCCGGCTAGATATGTTGTACATGATAGCACTCCGTAGACGCACGATAATCTCCGTAGGTCACGTAGGCTCTGTAGCATCATGGCACCCAGATGTAGCACATCATTGATGTGCGCTGTCGATATGTTGTGCTACGCGCGCAGCCCGCCAAGCTACGGTAGGCTATGGCGGCAATCTAATTTCATTGAGCAGATTTTGTCTTGTGTTCGAAGGTGAGTTTAAGTCACCGGACTCATGCCCAATGCACCCAATAACCCCTGCACCAAGTCGACATTCCCCCACCAACCACAGTGAGCTCGTTGAGATTGCGTTGAGACAGGTTGAGACTCGAGAGCACAAGTCATTCAAACTCCGATGGATCATGATGCGGATCATGGTCCGGGACTCCGTTGCATGCTGACACAGCTGCAAATGGCAACGATCAATGGCGTGATTCGAAAATGGTTGGTCGTCTCTTGTCTTCTCCCTTCATCTCCCCAGACTGCCCTCGCCCTCCTAGTCCTGTCCTCACTGTGCCTCAAGCTCCTCCAGCTCAAGCCTCAAGGGCCTCAAGCATGAATGCATCTGAACCTTTCGCAATCCCGCCTTCTCGCTGACCTGGAAGACTTCAAGCTTCAAGCAGCCCAACTTGCCCAAAATCCACCAAGCCTCGTCAAGCTATTGCCAAACTCGTAATCTACTCGTCGCCCTCGCCATGGACGGCAGCCTGCACGACCTCTCCGAGCCCCTCGAGTTTCGGCTTGAAAATGTCCCCGGCAAGGTGCGCATCCAAATTTCTCCATACTTCTACGGTACTCACTCTCGAGACCCCCCCGCCCACAGCCACACACCCGCACACATACACCGTGCGTGCCGTTGACCTGTGCCACTTCACACGCGGCGCGGTGCCTGGTGCTCCTGCTCGACCCCGCCGCCGCCGCCGCGGGGAAGCGCGCAACCGCGTTGCTAGCCCCCGCGCTGTTCGCCGCGTGCGGCGCGCTGCCGCATCGTGCACGTGGCGGGTGCCGCTGAGCTGCTTGCGGCGCGGTTGCGCAGGCGCTTGAGACATGAGATGAGGCGGGGCAGCGTGGGTGCGCGTGCTGGAGGGGGGTGCAGGGGCGCGTAGTTGAGTCGGCGGGAGGGCGGGGTGCTCTGGAGTAGCCATAGACCGTCGTCCCACATGAATTTATTCTTATATTATCATTTCATGCAACCAGTTTCAGCCCCACAATGAACTTCGCAGTGACTACTACTGTGTGCTACGACAAGCTATATATGCTATATTGCTGGCTGGCTACGGCGCTCTGTAGACAATGCGCGTGACTATGTAACAAATATAGCGTGATGTAGTCCCGGGCCAAGACTATGGATTACTATATTTCAGGGGACAAACTACAGTGATACGGCAGCTACATGGGCTACATTGGGCATCGTAGCTAGTCATATTTTTCCTGATGCAGTGTCCTCGCGTCACCGTTCTCGCTGTCTCGCCACACGCACCCAGGGCCACACTCCGCCGTCCGCCGTCCGCCCGCCCCTTGTCTCTCGCTCATCGCCCCCGCGCTCCCCGCCCGTCGTCGCTGCGGCCATCGGTGCGTCCGTCCTGCTGCGCACCGCCCGCCTTCTCTATCTAAATCGCTAACTACTCATCTCTAGGTACGACAGTCGCCGCATCCCGTCGCCCTCCCCGCCTCTCCACAACGCTGTGCCGCCGTCCGACCACGCATTCGAGTTGCATCGCCGCCGTGCCGCACGCGTAGTCCCGTCTGCGAATTCGCAGGCCGGCACGCGCGCGCGGCTCTTCGTGACGTGTCGCTCGCTGACACAGCAACGGCGAGCCCGACGTGTCGCACAACGCGGACCAGCCCGCCCTCGCCCTCGACCTACTCCACGCCGGCGTCCGCAAGACATACAATGGCCGGAAGTGTGCACGCCGCTTGCGCCCGCCGCCTGCTCGCCTCGCACGCCGCCATGGCAGCGCTTCGGGCCTGCGCTGCTTCGTGGCCGTCGCCCGCCGCCCGCCGTCTAGCGCAGTGCGTCGTGCGCACTTAGCTCCCCCATACCTACTAATTACTGACTACAGAGCCCTCCGAGTCCGCTCGCGCCACGTCAACAGCGCCGCGCAACTCCGCTACACCCTCGACTCCACCGTCCGCCCTGCGCGCCTCGTGCCCGTCACCCGCCGCCCAGCCCGGTGCGTCGTGCGCACCTACCTCCCCCGAACAGACAACTAACTGACTACAGGTCCTCTCCGAGTCACCCTCCAGCGCTGCGCGGCTCCCCCTACCCCCTCGACCCTGCGCCCACCAAGCCGTGCGCGGCCCCGGCAACACCGCGCTCCCGCCGTCGAAACACGCCCCGCGCGCCATACGCCGCCTGCTCGCGCAACGTCCACGTCGTCGGCACCGCGCTCGCCTTCGCTCGGTGACGTGGCACATCCCACCAAGCGGACGAATCGCGCCGCATGCGCACGTTCCCCGCACCCGCCTGCCCCGCTCGTAACCCTAACCCGCAGCATTCCCCGCCCGCCACCTCCTCCGAGTCCCGCGCCGCACGCCAAGTCCCGCGCACCGCCGTCAAGCGCTGGTAACCCTAACCTACGACAATCCCCCGCCCGCCGCGCGATCCGTCCAAGTCGCGCCCAACGCGCAAGTCCGCCCGCCGTCAAGTCCCCCACGGCGCGCTCGCGGCCGACGCCCACTGCCCGCCACGCGCCGCCAACTCGCGCGAGTCGCCGCGCGCTCGAGTCCCCCGGCGTATACGCATATGCTGCGTTGCGCGCTCAAGTCCCGCCTGCGCGCGCCCAAGTCGGCCGGCTTCCGCGCAAGTCTACGACAGCGCCGTGCACGTCCCCGCGCGCGCAACCTCCCCGGGCGCCACCGATTCGCGCGACCCGCGCAAGTGCCGTCCCGTCCGCCCCGCCCGATCCCGCCTCGACTGCGCACACCCGGGCCGCGTGTTGGGAGCGTCGGGAGCGCACCATCTGCTACAAATAAAGCCAGGTGAGTAGACCTGTAGCGCCGGATACGAAATCGACTGACGAACCTTAGACGTAGAGACCGCGCGATTCGTGGATGCGCGCGCCGAGTCGGCGGCGCGGGCGCAAGTCGAGGTGAACGCGACTGGCAGGGAACGAGGTCAGTAAACTGCAGCGCTGACCTTCAAACCGGCTAACGCACCTTGTACTTAGAGATCGAACGTGCGCAGAATCGCGCGAAGTCGGCGGCGCGCACGGCGCACGGCGCACGGCGCACGGCGCACGGCGCAAGTCGCAAGTCGCACGGCGCGAGTCGGATTGAGCGCGACTGGTTGGTAGGAAGCAAGCGAGGTAAGTGAGTATCGCGCAGATTAGAGTCCGCTGACGCACCTTGGGCCTAGAGACCGAACGTGCGCAGAATCGTGCGAAGTCGGCGGCGCGGGCGCAAGTCGGCGAGGGGCGCACGGCACGAGTCGCATCGGACGCGACTGGTTGGTAGGAAGCCCATGAGGGTAAGTCAGTGTCGCGCAGATTAGAGTCTGCTGACGCACCTTGGGCCTAGAGACCGAACGGGCGCAGAATCGCGCGAAGTCGGCGGCGCGCACGGCGCACGGCGCACGGCGCACGGCGCAAGTCGGATTGAGCGCGACTGGTTGGTAGGAAGCAAGGGAGGTAAGTGTACTGTATTGCGCAGATCGGAGTCGGCTGACGCACCGCAAGGTTAGAGACTGGACGGGCGCAGAATCGCGCGAAGTCGGCGCACGGCGCACGGCGCAAGTCGGATTGAGCGCGACTGGTTGGTAGGAAGCAAGGGAGGTAAGTAAGTATCGCGCAGATTTGAGTCGGCTGACGCACCTGCAGCGAGGAGATTGGATGCGCGCTTCGCGATGCTCGCGACAAGTCGTCGGCGCGGGCGCAAGTCGGATCGAGCGCGACTGGTAGGAAACTAGCGAGGTAAGTGTAGTGTATTGCGCAGATCGAGATCGGCTGACGCACCTGCAGCGAGGAGATTGTAGGGGCGCTTCGCGATGCTCGCGACAAGTCGTCGCCGCGGGCGCGGGCGCACGGCGCGAGTCGGATTGAGCGCGACTGGAGAGCAAGGTTAGTAGAATGCATCGCGCAAATCGAATTTGACTGACGCACCACAAGGTTAGAGCTTGAATGGTCGCATCAGGTCGAGTCGGCGGCATCGGACGCCACAAAGGCCAAGGCCGCGGCCGCGCAGCAGCCCCGTCGCGGAGGGCGGTGATCGCGCGCGACAGTCGCAGCGCACGCGTGCGCGGGGACGGGACGGGGAGCGGGGGCTCGTTGCGCTGCGAGGCGTTGATGCGGGAAAGGAACGCGGATGAAAACTTCACGTACTTGTGTCGAGATGAGCCCAGAACAGAGACGTCGATGTTCTGATATAGCTCTTGCGCAGGATCGAGGTTAGTGAAGGCGGATTGGGTGAGTTCGATGGGCGTGGACGAGCGAAGCGCGAGTCGAGCGCGAGTGTGCTTTGTGTGATCATTGAATATTGAGCGGCGGAGCGAGATCGAAGACTTGAATCGACTCTTCAAAGCAAGTCAATCAATGTAACTTCGATAAACTGAGCACTCTTACCTGCGTACAAACGGGCATAGTCCCGGTATCCGGGCGCGTCAAGCGCAGGAGCGTAGCCTCGCGCTTCCTTGAGTCGAGGCCCATGTTAAAATAAAAGGGGTGGGGCGCCCGATAGGAGGCGCTGTAAGTATTGGGACGGTTTCTATTGAAGTCAGCGGCGGTGGGTTTGATAGAACAAACGTAACGTACCCTGAGCGCGAGAGTTGAAGCGCAGGAATCGCATCGAAGCATAGTTGGAGTCGCTGTGGTAAGGACTTGAAGTCAGCGATGGATAGTTCCATGTAGGAACGAACGTTACCTCCAGAGCAATGTGGCTCGTCGCTTCAGGGAATTGAATCGCAAGAAGCAGAGTTTGAGTCTCTGGGTTAAGAAAATTGAAGTCAGCGACGTTGAATCCAATAGAACAACTTCAACTTACCTTGAGGGCGAACTGGTTGGAAGACGCAGAGGTTGCAACAAGCATAGCTCAAGTCTCTGTGGTAAGGACTTGGAATCAGCGAAGGGTATTTCATTGGACTAACCAAACTTACCTTGGTAGTGAACAGTTGAGAGGGTTGTACTGCAACAAGCATAGTTACGGACTCTGGCAAGGACTTCGTTGGGACCACCAAGACTTACCTTGAATGCGAAATGGCTTCTATAAACTCATTTCCCATGATTTATTCTAGTTTCAGCCCTTGTGAGCAAGAAGGGGGTACATCTAGGACTGCTTTCCTTGCGAGTAGGAACTTTTTTCCCACAGGAACCCTGTATATCGGCACTTCCCGAAACGGTGACACAACTTCGAACATGGACTTCGAACAGTGAACTTCCATCAAGTAGCACCTGAACTTCTGTTCTATTGAAGATGGACTCTTGCCATGGCCCATCTGAGCTTTGCCCCCCCAGCAGGTGGTTTTCGGGACTCATCGAGTGGTTCCGTGGATGGTTCATCAGTTGGATCAAAACATCATGATCATTCCATCATCAATCACATCATCAATCACAGATTGAATCTACGATAAGTTCCAGTGCAATCAGATAGAAAAGGCTGCTAGAAATGAATGAGCTAAGGGTTTACTCACTCATACAGCAGATGTATATAGCAGGGTATACAGCAGCCAAAGCCGATGGGAGAATAAATCAAAAAGGTTGGTCCGGGGATTCGAACTGGTGACCAACCAGATCAACCGGCTATCTAAATCCGGACGGCACGAAAAGATCATTCTACAGCTGTGGCTTGTGTCTGCAGGGTATCGTTGTGGGGTAGCGTTCGAATCACATTTTCGAGCTCATTCTTGTGCTTAAGCCAGGATCCGGACTATGCCGTGCCACAGGCACTGCCCCCGGTATTGTGGATACTTCACCGGCATCTACTGGTGATATATCCTACATTGCCAATCAGAAGCTTGACAGTCTTATCCTATGTCTCCGTACTCATTTTCGCTGTGCTGGTTTTAGCATGTTAGATGAGATGCTCCGGTGACTTGGGCACCGAGTTCCCCAGGATCACATCCATGATTCTCTTTCCCGCATCAAGTTCACCATTATCACATTGCTGACGATCAGCTCACATTTTTTGCCCAATCGTGGAACGAGCACAGAATCAACATTCGAGATGGCCCAAACTGTTTGCCGACAGACATGTTCCATTTCGACATGCTGGTTCATGGTGCCCACGGACATTCCCTTGCAGCAGACCTTCCCGAAGAGGAGCTCAAGAGAGCAACTCGGCAGGGGCTGGTTGGACCTCCTGCATTGGTGCCGGGCTGCCAGAACATCTCAACAAGGTTCCTGTTGAATCACCGGAAGGCCCTTTCCACCCTGACAATATTGCAGCCCTGGAGACGGTTGTCGGTCCTTGGTGTGGTCTTGCTGCAGACTCTGATGTTGTACAGATGTGGAACCACGCTCTAGCTTTTTGTTGTATCTTAAATGGTCCTCGATTTTAATCGCATCTTGTTTCAATTTGAAGTGATAGACTGTGACCAATGGCCTCTCATGGACCTTGGCGGCATGATATTGAAAGAGCAATGGAACAAGATTCAAAAAAAGAAGTAGTACAACAGAAGGATCATGAGAAGATAAATTAATAATGCAACAATCAGGAATTGAACACAAGGCTTCGAGGCTCCCCGTGACCGACCTTGAACAGAGTCGGGGACGTAAAACCACTGCACCAAGGGGGATATACATAAATGACATCTCACACATTCAGACCAAAGAGGGTAGCCTCCCTATCGATTCTGCGACAGGCAAAGGTCATACCAGTTTGACTGAGTACAAAAAAACAGGAGGGACAGCCAGTATCAATGAATTAGGCCAAGTCCGGTAATAAAAATGTGCTAAGTAGATTTTCCTGAGCCAGTAGATCAATAAACTTAATGAAGCAAAGGTGTGATTCCCAATCAAATTTAGCTCATGGGGAGCCCCTGCTCCGGTTCCGGCTCCAGTCTCCGCTCCGGCCCCCGACCCCGCCTCCGCTCCGACCTCCGCCCCAGTCCCCGTTCCCTCCGTCGCTCCCCCTGTCGCTCCCTCCGCCCCTGCACGCCCACTCCCGCAACCTTGCTGGATACCACATGGCCTGTGACCACGCACGGGACCTATGCGCGTCACTCCGGTTGCTCCGATCACCCCGCGCACGTGCTACTAGTCAGTAGGTATTTTAGGCGGCTCCGGGCGTGGGAATCCTCAAATGTTCTTCTCTTCGGATTCCCCACGCCAGGACCCTTGATTTCTCGGGCCGCATGGTTGCCCTTACAGACCGAGATAGACTTTGGAAACATACATTGTGTGTCTGGAGGCAAAGGTGGGGTGATAGCTATTGAGAGGTGGTAATAGACAGCCTACTAGAGAGCCTTTTAAGTATTCGACATTTGCCAAGCCAGGTTGAGTAACCGATGATACACTAACGGCGCGTCTGAGAGCGTGAGCTGATATATAAAACACCAAACTCAAAACTCCGAGTACGACCGGGGGTCGTGATGTGTGCGAGGTGGTCAAACCAGGTCCAGGGCTCGAGGGAAAGGGTGGATAGGGAAGAAAGGGGAAGGGTGAGGGTGTGAGTAAGTGCAAATAGTTCGCAAGGTGACGAGCAACGGCGGGAATAATGAATATGCTGAGTGTGGTGAAGGCAGTGTGGACGACGAAGGATGATACAAGAGCGACAGAGGCGGGCATGAGCAACGACAAAGGCTCAAGGCAACGGCATACAAAATCTGAATGGAACAGGGGCCTGAAATTCTGTGTTGTGTGATAAAGTACATGGCTTTTAAACTACTGTCTATGGTATTTCAAATGTATTACTAACAATCTCCGATGCTGACCGAGGCTGACTGAGCACTGCATCAGCGATGCCGATGCAACGAGCACAAAAGTCGGGAATACACACCCAAGAAGGGAAAATCTTGACCTACGGAGAAAGTGCACCTGAAACTATGTAGATAAATTGCAAAATTATAATTTACGGAAATGTTAATAATAATAAAAATCGGAAAGGACTATTGAAAGACCAGCTTTCAGCATCTGTTTCAAAAGAAAGGAAAGCCTTTCTTTCAATGCGGCTGAAAGACTGCCTGAAAGAACTTCTTTCAGCAACACTTTCAGTGATTTTTCCTTTGTAAAGCTTCTGAAAGACATTTTGAAAGGAAACCTGAAAGTGGTGCTGAAAAACATTCTTTCAGGCAGTCTTTCAGCTGTACTGAAAGAAAGGCTTTCCTTTCTCTTGAAACGGATGCTGAAAGCTGGCCTTTCAATAGTCATTTCCAAGTTTTATTATTATTTACATTTCCGTAAATTATAATTTTGCAATTTATTTACATTGTTTCAGATGCACTTTCTCCGTAGGTCAAGATTTTGTCTTATTGGATATTCTGGTAGGTTCTCACGGGCCATTGATCCGATGTCACACTTCGGCAGTTTCCGTGATCAGCGCCCAATTGGGAATCATTGCTAAGCAAACCCAGATCAAACAACAGCCATTGGCTGAACCACCAGGTCAATGACTGCCCAACCACAGGCTGCCTCAGGTAAACCAAAGGTTCACAAGAGATTCGGCTGCTGAGCAGAGGTTAGAGTGCCAGACTTCAGGTTCGAAGTTCCGACATGCTGTCATGTTCGGCTACTCGATCAACTTCCGATGCAATGTTCCAAACTAAAGCTCGAATATTTAATGAGAAATCATGTCATAGGCTTCCTCAGTTGAAGGACAGTAGTTCAAACAAGCATAGGTACGGTATCTGGGGTACGAAAGATGAAGTCAGCGACTAATAGTTCAATAGATCAAGCAATACTTACCCTGAGTGCGAACGTTGAAGGACTCGTATTGGAACGAGCATAGATATGGACTCTGGCAAGAACTTGAAGTCAGCGACGACTACTTCAAGAGATCAACGAAAACGTACCTCGAGTTCGAACTAGAACGACTTCTAGCTCAACAAGCATAGTCGAAGTCTCTGGGGCAAGAAAATCGAAGTTAGTAACGGTGCATTGAATAGATCAACCAAGACTTACCTCGAGAGCGACAGTTGAAGCACAAGGATCGCAATAGAGGCCCTGTAGCACGAACTCGAAGTCAGCGACTAGTAATTCATTAGAGTAACCAAAACTTACCTTGAATGCGACCTCAGTCGAAGGTCATAGTCAGAGCAACCATAGCTACGGCCCAACATTGTCCACGATGAACCGGTTAGACCGACGCAGCCGTAGCATCTATAGTAAGAACGAAAGTGATCAGCGACATTCAAGTATAGATTAGAAAGACTTACTTGAATGCGCCGGGTCAAGGCTTTCAGGCCAAAGCAGCGTTCAATAGTCAAGTATCTGAGTGTCGAGTTCGTGTTGGATATAGATAGACTTCAAAAAAAATTACTTACCTGTCTGACTTGAAATTCGAGCGCTCGGGACTTGAACTGTAAACAAGTCAGTAATCTTGAATGCGCGGCGAAGTACACAGAAAGATTGAAGGTCCTTGACTTGAGCATTACTCAGTTCAAGTCAATTTGCGCCCGAGTACAAGCAAGAAGTAAAAGAAGTCAAGACTTACAAGTGGGCGGCTTCAAAGTCAATGATAGCGCCAGGATTCGGTAAAGATGCGAGCTGTATGGATGAAGAGAGTCAGTAGCTATCAATGGAAGCTAACGAGACTCATGAAAGAGAAGATAATCAGACTTGAGTCAAGTATTACCTTGGACTCAAGCCCGAGTTCGGGAAATAATTCAAGAGCAAGCAGACACTTACCAGGGGGCTTTCAGCGCAAGGAGGGATACAACGGCCTTCAAATTTGTAGTCTGACTCAGCTTTGAAAGGAATTGGTAAGATTCATGCAAAGCAAGCTAATGTACGCACCAACTGAAGCATCCGCGCTGTGCAATATTGGACCGTCCTTGAGGCCTGAAAAGAAGCCCTACAAAGTCAATAAGCATTAAACAATGAATATCAGACGCCTCGAATCGAAAGCTTACCTCCAACGGCCTCTGCGCGACGCCATCGTGGTCGTCGATGGCAAAAGAGGATGGTCGGACCGCCGGTCCGGAGGGTCCGTGACAGTGCCGAGAATGCCGAGGTTGGGCGGCGAGCGTCGAAGTCAATGGCGAGGAGCGACGAGGGGCGCGGCAGCGAGCCAGAGGCTGCCAGACATCGGCAGAGGGTCCCGAGACATGGTGCCGTGCATGCCAGTGGGAGGGAGAGCGCGCGCTGGGTGGGTGAAAAGTGGGCGGGTGAGGATGTGGGGGGGATTTGGACAGGCTTATATAGGCGAAATGGCCTGTCAGACCATGGGAACACATCATACTGCGGATTTGGTATAGTCCGAGTTGATACGGAGCGGCGCGGAGCTTATTCCCCGAGTACCGATGTCCGCTTCGGGACATCAAAGAATGGTGTCCCGCTCATGCGACACTAATCCAATGCGTCCGAGAAATTGATTTCAAACATACTGAGTATGGTGCGCAGTCCCAGGTATGCAAGGGATGGCTCCTGCAAGCAAGGTAAGAAGGCCGGAAATAGAGAAAAATTGCATGTACGACACTCACCGGCGGAGGTAAGCTGCCAGCGCACAGCTGATGGCATCTTTCGGTTAATGAAAAAGGTCCCCGTTGATGGGGGAGTGACCCTAGATCTCTCGGAAGATTGGGAAAGCAGATCCGGTTGCGGGGCAAATCACACGAATAGCCCCGTTCCCAGACAGCTTGCGACCTCTGGAAGTGGGCAGAGACGGTGTGACATACTGTGACAAGCTTAGGTATTTTTTTGGGGCGCTCTGGCCGACGGCGCAATCGCTGGATGCGACATTTAACCCATGGTTCTGAGCACTGGTCCTACTTTTCCTACGGATCCTGTGCTAACCGGCTCAGCGGAGGACACTTAAACAATATACACAAGCTACGTAAGCATTTTTCGAACATTTCTGGAGCCCAATATTCGACGAACTGGGCACCGAAATCTGTGTTGCCTTTTTGGGATGCAGGCGTAGCGGCTATACGGGGATCGCCGCGCGAAAAAATCGGAGGTAGCACTCCAATTATTGTGTCGAAAAAATCGGGATCCGGGCGCTCGAAGCTACATTTCACACGCGACTAACCCAGAAAGCTTCAAACGGGTGAAATAAAAATCTCAAAAAATATTAAAAAGTGCGGGCAAAATGTCGACGGCGAGAAGCAACAAGCCGAGGTGCCGGCGGAGCGGCGCAGCCGCTACACTATAGTGACCATGCTTGTAGAGCACTCGGGGTGTAACATAAGGTGACCTACACTAGCCGGCGTCGCGACCGCTACCCGCCTGCTCCGGTGATTTCCCCAAAACAGTTCTGTCTGTCTAATGCAGGGATATCTCCGGAGGCTGTCCGTGCCAAGGAACAAGGTCGCCGCCTGTAATGGCGGACTCAGTTTTGCATTCTGAGTATACTTGAGCTCTGTTAACCACAAACGTGGTCAATGAATCTTGAAGCAGGACGTTGAGGCTGTAGGTCCTCGTCCGACGGCATCTGCCCCACGGCGGACTCCGATATTAGCCGATACGGATTCAATCTTTGCCGCCCCAGTCAAGCCTGCCCCAAAAATCTGATTACATGGTCTCTCGAGCTCCCGCAAACCCCAGATAATGCAGACAAGTGAAGCACTTTGCGAGGCACTTTGAATCTTAATTCCTATACCTTTTGGCTGCCGGCAGGCCACCGCCGCACTCGAATGCAATCCAACGGGCTCTGTGCTTCCGCCCGGAAAGCTCCGGTAGCCGACGCCATAACAAAATGTAGTGCTCAGAACTCAGATCCGAGTAGCTCCGAGATACCCGACCACCCCGTCTCAATGCCCCGCAAGCCGTGCAAGATGGCTGGCAAGCGGAGCACTTTCAGCAGCAGTTTGAGGCTTGATTTCGCTTTTCTTTTCAAAGCCTCTAGCTGCCTACAATCAAACACAACCCGACGGGCTCTGTGGGTCAATTACGTTACGGCTTCCCTGTGCTGCGGAATTAGCCGATGTGCCAAACTGGAGCATTAGATCTGTCGGGTTCGGAGATGCGGTGCCGCGCGGGCCCGAAAAAATCCTTACACCAAGTACTGCCGTCCCGCAAACCCTGTCGACTGGGTGGGCTAATTGTCATACTTTTCAGAGGCAGTTTCTCTTTTTGTCGAACTTTGTGGTTCTCAGCAGGCAAGCATCACACTCGAATGCAGTCGGACGGACACTTATGCGTTTCCGGACCTAATATCTCCGAGTCAGGTACACGCTGATCTGCCACGGGGATCAACGGTCTCCTCGCTTACAGACCAAGCCCCTATTTGTGCGCTCCACTTTAAAAAATGGTTTTTTGGGTGTCCCGCAAACCAGGTAAGATGAAGCGGGACCTGGCATATGCATTTTGCTGCCAAGTCTACCATTTAGAACAGGTCTGGACATACTCCGCCAATGTAGGACTGGTTACATCACACAGAAGCACGGACATGCCGCCATGGGTCCGAACCTGTCCGAACTTTGATCGGACACGGGGATCAACGGTGCCCGTCAGTTCTAGATCAAGCCCCTATTTCTGTGCCCTCCACTTGAAAATTGGATTTTTGGGCGTCCCGCAAACCCTGTAAAAGAGATCAGGACCTGGCATTTGTATTTCTCAGCCAGGTCTACTGTGTAGACCAGGTCCGGACTGACTCAGCAGAATTTGTGCCGCTGATGCGCGCCTTTGTTGCACCGGTCACCCGATGACAGGCAGAGCGGGGCCTCGCGCCGCCGAATTGAGGCTCCCATTATCTGTATGCCCCCAGTTCAGAAATATGTTTTTTTGAGCCTCCCGTGAACTGCATGAACGAAACACGGCGGAGTCATTGAGGGCGCACTCTCAAGATGCGGATACATAAAAGCCACCGGTCGCGGCTCAATTTGATGCACCGGTGATAGGCGGAATGGTTACCGATGAGCGGGGCACTGCGCTGCTGAGCAGCGCATCGGGGCTCCCACCGTGTGTATGCCCCCAGTTCTAAAACTTGTTTTTTGAGCGTCCCGCAAACCGCATGACCGGCACCGATATACTTTGAAGAGATTGAACACGATGCAGATCCAAGTGATTATCCGAGCCACACGTGACCCGCGTATCGGCCGTATATTTACCTTTAGCGAACACCAAACACGCACAACACCCTCCTTGCCTTCTACTTCCACCATCGACTTCATTCTTATTTCATCTACCCAATCATAATCCACTATTCACTTCCACTTCCTCCATGTGCCCATTACCCATCCCCCCTTCCTTCCCACATCTGCTCTCTCATTACTTCTCGCATTCCTGCCCAGTCACTTGACTCTTCAATCCCCTACTCCTCAATCTCGTCCTTCCTCCCTCCCACTCTCCTGGCATTCCTTCCCAGCTCCTCTGGTGTTCTTCCCATTCCCACTCTTCATTCCCCTCCTTCCCCCATCGTCTCACTTTTTACCTTGCCCTGTTCTCGCACCCCGCACTTGACTGCCTTGCCCGCGACGTGTCGCCGCACGTGACCGCTCCTAGAGTGTCTTGTCCTCATTTTTCATTTTTCCCTTCACTTTATGACTTGTTTCACTCCGACTTGCCATTTTCTCTGGTCCCGCTCACTCATCTCAAGCACATCTTCGGTATGTGCCTCTATTTTCCCTTTTATTTATGTGACTGACTTGCCATTTGAAGTCTAATGCGGGCCAGACTTTTTTGTTTGTCCACCCTCTCGGTCTGCCCCCCCTTTTTTTTTCCCCCCATTGCCCACTAACCCCTGCCTGCTGGCCTCCCCGGACCTTCGGGACGGGGAGACTATGGCCGCGCGATAAAAAGAGAGGGTAGGGCATTTTTTTCAAACCACAGCAGTGGTAAGCCCCGCCTATCGGGCCGAGCGACCGGCATCGTAGTTATTTAGCCACCGGATCACTCGGAACGCGCAATATATCATCTTTCTGTGTTCCGCATGATCGATTTGCGATGATGTTTACCGTGACCCAAAGCTCAGAGTATATCTATTCTATGCGTGACCTAGCATTGACTTTGCTCTGAGTCCTTCGCGTACTACCGTGATTGTACCATGACCGTCCGAGTCTACTCTGGCAAGCCGCGTCCTTTCTCTCGTTTCTCTCAATCCCTACACCTGTCTCTTTTGCTCCACCCTCAGGCCTCCGAGTCTCCTGTTGTTTTTCTCGTGCACGGTCTGGGTTGCCGTGGGTCTCGATTTTTCCGTCTCCTTATTCCGCTGTGAGATTCCCCATCAGTGATTTACACAATTTGCTTGTGCACTTTTCCGACTTTTCTCTTGTCGTCGAAAAAAAAACTTGCAGAAATGGACCTGTGATGCCAAATAACATGGTCATTTTTTTCTTTTTTTCCCAACTTGTGCAAAAATCGACATAGCTTGTGCTCTTGTCAGCTTGTCGTCTTTTCGGGCTTGTACAAGCTTGTACAAGCTCGTACAAGCCCCGACAAGCAAAGTGTAAAAAGTCTGATGCCTATTGTTCTGCAGTCAGCCTTGCAACACTGGCTATGAATGCATGAATACATGAATACATGAATACATGAATGCACCCCTATCTCAAGCTGGTCTGATAGCAGAACATAGCTGTGCAGCAAGTCTACACAGCTTGCCCATCAGGAAAATCTGAAACCACTATGTAGACCTATGAAGACCAAATAAGACCTTATAGACACCATAGCAAAGCGATGTCTATGAACGACAAGTGGGGGGGGTGGGGGGGTACCACGAAAGACCATCATAGACCACGATAGTCTGGGTGGTGGTCTATGACGACCACCATAGCCATAGACATTATAGCGCACATAGTAGTCATAGTAGCCAAAGGGCCGATAGGGCACACAGCCTTCTATTTTGTTCATAGCGGAAAAAGGCTTTTATAGAGGCTGATAGTCATATAGTCTTACAGAGTCATTTAATCAATGCAAAAGTTTTATTCTGCCTACATACATCAACCAGATACCTAAGAAATAAACTTCAGGGCGACATCCGAGTCGGCCGGCCCTGTGCGACACCGGATCACGTGCAAGGCAGCGTCATGAAAACAAGGACCGAGCAGCGCAGGCGCGAAGGATGAGGAACACAAGGGGTAGGTTGAGGGACAGTGTCTGCTTGTGGTTTGCAAGTTTGATAATTAAGATTGAGCTTGACGACCGAGCAGGAGATCTTGGAGGCTTGAGTCTTGAAGCTTGAAGTCGGGTGCCTTGCCGCTCGGGATTGATGGGACAGTGCGGTCCACGTGTCGGCGATACGGGAACGGACGATGCAGAGGATGGAGGCATAACATAGAAGCTTGAGACATACAAGGTGAGGAATCCCAGGCCAACAAGGCTTGGAATGGACGGATTATCCGAGGACCAGCGCGACGACTCGGAGCAAGATTTGTAGGGCGTAGCTGAGGCTTGAAGCTTGAAGTACCAAGACAGCTTGGAAGTCTAACAGGTAAGGAGAAGGGCAGTGAACGAGATGCTGCAGCAATGGCTGCAGCTGGCAGTGGGAAGGCGGGGGAGATGTGGTGAGAGGAGAAAAGCAAAAGATGGGACGACTTTTCTTTGTTGAGTGTTGTTTGGCTCCAGCGGAGTTTAAACGACTTCGACTCTTTTCAGCTCTTTTCCAATTCGGACATATTTCGGGCACACCGCCGAAGGCCGACTACATGTGATTACATGATTTTGATGGCCGTTTGATTGTGCGACATGGTCCGCGGACGTGCTGTACGCATTGCGCGCACGCGCACTCTAGATCTGGCTTTGCAATGTCTGGCCTTGGCGCTCGAACAGATGCGGGCGCGTTTGGGTACGGGTATTCTCGTCTGCGCCCGAGTCCGCGCGCATCCGAGTTGCAGCAGGTCGGTGGCGGGTGATATGCCTGGCAGGCACAAGCGGCAGTGGGCGGGGGTCGCGGCGTCGCCGGCTTTGTAAAATACGTGGTCATTAGGATTTGACTCACCGTGATGTGCTCAGCGCGGGCTTGCAGCACAAGTTTGGATTAAGCTTCTCCGAGAGATTATTTGGTACTACTGTCAAAAACTATGTTTGTGATAGACATAGATAGATGTGGCACAGGACTATATAGACAGAGTATCACAGACCCAACATCGAGAGGTTTATAAAGCCCATGATAGACATACATAATTGGGTGGTGACCTCGAGAGACAATCAGAGACTGCCAAAGACGGTCAAAGACAACCATAATGCCCCTGCTGCTCCATAGCATTTCAGATTTTCCTGATGCCATAGCTTTCACCAGTTACTATGTTGACTATACAAGCTATAGAGTATATTGTTCCTGCTGACCTACAGCAGCTATGGTACACTATGAATCATAGCTATATAACTTTGAACTAACCCGGGAACTATAGGCAGGAGAGCGTGTCCTGATGTGAGTCCGGAATAATTGGTGCGGAATCAGAATCAGGATTCAGAACTTGAATCTGAATCCGGATGATCTATCCTCGTCCCTCCTTCTGTTATTCTATTCCGGCACGCTGGAGCCCGGGTTTCAATTTCTGCCCCAAAGCCGTTGACTCTTGGTTGATTTCAGTATTCAGGTCGCTCGTTGACAGATTATCGTTCATTTTATGTTAGATTTACTAACACAGTCTGACCAGTAGCTCGCGCGGAGTCCCACTCTGAGTCTAAGCTGGCTGCTGTATAGGTTATCGGGATACCTATCTTCAGCCGGTCAAAAATGAATTGCTTGTTCTAAATTCTAGAACAGCGTGAGGCGCAGCGCGCTACACATTGGCAAGGTTGCCGAGATGCCCGGGTGCTCCGTGATGTGAGCTCAAGGACTTTGGCTGGCTGTCTAAATTTTGAAACTTGAATCCAACTTGTGCGCCACGGCGGGATTTCGGCAGTTCAAGCTGGCGGTAATAATGACTGAGACAATATATGACCAGTCAACTTGAAGGAAGTTGCGCCCGTCCGTTCAACTCTAAGCACACTGGCAACACAACATTGTTTCTGGCAAAATTCATGCTGGGATAGAATTATATTGTACATACGTGATACGAGAGGTAGTAGAGGATGGGATAGGTTGTCTTAGTCTAGTACATGGGTCGTCACGGTGCGCCTCCCTACGTGGGCTTGAACCCACCGACGAAGCCTGGCTTGTCCTGCTTACAGATATAAATCACTACGTTTGGAAGAGAGGAAGGAAACGCACGTTGACGTGCGCCTGCTGCGGCGGCGGCGGGCCCGGGGGCTACTCGCATTATCACAAGTCAGCGTAGGTCCAGCGCGAGACTGAAGAAGGTGTGCTCACCGGCGCGTATCCGCCCTGTGCGTGCATGCCCTGCTCGCCCTGCGCGTTCGCGGTGCCGTTCGCGTACGGCGGCGGCGCCGGGGCGCCCTGGGGTTGGGTGTGGTTCGGGTTCGGGTTCGGGTTCGGGTTCTGGTGCTGCTGCATCGGCATCGCGTTCTGGCCTTGGTTCTGGTTCTGATTGCGTCCCCATGGCCGTGCGAAGCCGAGCCCAGGCTTCCCGCCGCCGAGCGCCATGCCCCCGCCCCCGCCGGGACCGACGAGCATCGGGTTGGCGGCGGCGCGGCGCTGGCGGCGGCGGGAGCGGACGCAGAAGAGGAGGATGAGGAGGACGAGAAGGAGGGCTACCGCGCCTGGGTGGAGATTGGAGATATGTAAGTCAGTCACCCTTAAGAGGGCAAGGGACACACCGAAGACGGCGCCGATGATGCGCGAGGTGAGGCTGCGCCGGCGGCGGGGCGTGTTGAAGGCGGCGTGCGCGCTGTGCACGATGGCGAGGACGGCGAGTGTGAGGACGTGTGTGGAGTAAGCCATGGAGGGGAGAATGAGGGGGTCAATTTTTGCGGGCGAGTTGCTGCGAGTTGCTTTTGAGGGCGAGCGACGATGACGCAGGCGGAGATCATCGATGAACCAGCACTGACGTACCCGTGCCGCTTGTCTGTTATCTTATCGCACAGCCTTGGTCGAGCTCCTATAAACTTGAATATTATTATTTAATATGATAAATCCCACTTACACTGTCCTAAACCATTCCAGAGCTGAGCGTGCTTGACGTAGGATGGGAAGGCGAGGCTCTCACCCAATAGAGCAGACGTCGCGGGTTTCGCCAAAGAGGTCGGAGACTTGCAATTGAGGTGGACGCGACGGAATAGACGTCGGGGGACGCGACTGGATAGTTAATGGTGGATGCGACGGAATAGACTGCGGTGGAAGCGAGGTAGAAGGAGGCATACGTCGCCTTGTCGTGTGCGCAAAAGATTTTCGTTGGGGTCGAGGGGTTCGGAACGGGTTGGCGCTGCTTGGAGATCGCGGAGAGCATAGACGGCGAAGCTGGAGGCCGACGGATGGCTGCGGGGAGCTTGTCTGAAGCACAGTCAGATCGCTGGGCAGAGACGGCGGTGCGGCGAGCTGCGAACGAAGGATCGGAAGGGTTGCTGCATCCTCTACCCAGTTCAAAGATCTGGATGTAGGTGTAAGGGCAATCGCGGCCGCGGACGCAGGTGCGGCGGCGGCGGCGGCGACAGCTAAGACTGTAATAACGGAAGGAGCGGTCGAGTCTGTTTGCGTGTGTCGGCGACAAGTAGGGAGCAGGCGGGAGGTGGTTCAAGACTTGCCTGAGACGCGCGCAACTTCTGCAGCGCGCAACAAAGACTCCAGCCGACCTCGAATACCCACACGCTCTCGGCCTCCAGCTACCACATCCAGATTCCATCCACGCAGAGTTCTGCCCTAAGGTAAAGCAAAGCCAATAGCCGCGGCTGCCTCAGTCCCATAGCTCTGAAAGTGACCGGCCGACGGATCCCTCCGACCCAGTCCATCTGACACTGTGCATCGTTTTAGTGAGGCAAGTGCTCACACAGAGCTACAATGCGCTGGCGGTCCGCCCCCGTGGTCGATCCTGCGACGTCTTCCTTCGACATGACTCGGACTTGTCGCGAAAAAGTCGTGAGGTGGCGAAAAGGAGTGGCACTGGCCGTTGCGCGGGGGCGATGGCGAATGCGATGCTGTGGGTGCTTCAATTTTCTAGCGTGGTATGAGTCACCCTCCCCTCGGCAAGATGGAGTGGGCCAGTCTGATGTAGCGGGGGTGGATGGTCGTCTGCGACAAGAACTGGATACTGACTAAGCATGGGAAGCCCCAACCAAACACACCAATACAACGTGGTTGCAAAAAAACGAAACGGGGTTTAGCATGATATTCAATGAATACGGGACTAAGATGATCTGTCTTTATTTTTGCCTCTGCGGATGCCAAATCCATAAGCCGAAAAGACGAAGAACAGCCCAACGCTCTAGGACGGCTTTTTTTTGGAGAATGGACTTGGAATGAACGTGGAGTGGTGACCGTTCGGGAAAGGCGGAAACTAGTTGGCCAAACACTTTGATGGAGAAGTGATGCGCATTAACTACTGATTTCTTTGGTCAGCGATCTACTGATCTACTTATACTTACTTACGAGGAGTATCTGCAAATCAACCGGAATTTTCCCGGTTCCATCCCATAATTGTCGGCGAAAAAAACCACAGGACTTGCAACGCCTTGAGGCGGCTTACGGCCTCGAGACGGCCTGCTGGCGGCTGCAAGCATCACGCGACGCCTCGTAAGCTGTCTCAGGCCGGCGCGACTCCCGCGCGAGGCATGCTGATCGGCTCAAGTTGTTTCGAGGGGAAGGCAATTTGCAAAGGACCAACGGGTCTCAAAAAGTCTAGTGCCGTTGCGTGCAAGTTTCAATCGCGGAATCCGAGAACGCCATGAGTCCAATGCCCCAACATCGATGTCAGGATGATGATGCCCCATCGGATGTTCGGGTCAAGTTCGGGTGTATCTTGACAGTGATCCCCGTCCATCTCCGTGCTGATTTTCTTTTCTTTTTAGACTCTTCTGCCTCAGTTCTCCATCTGCCACGATCGTTATGTACAGTTTACGAACATCTAGAGCCGGATGAGGATGACCGTAGCGGGTAGGTAGAATTTCAGGTCCGGGACCCGCTGGAGAACGCCGGGCTGAGGAGGGTATTGACAAATAATAATATACGGAGTGATTCGCGAGGCCCTGCGCAGCACTGCGTTGTCGCGGAAGCTGCTAAAAACACCGCTCGACTGTATAGAGATTAAGGGCGATCAAGTATAACTACTCGCAAAATAAGTGATTGATGTTATGCGTTATAGGCGGCCCGGGGTTCCGATTGGGTTAGGGGCTTTCTCGTATATCACGGGCTCTTGCAGCATACCCTTTGTCCTGCCCCAGGAACGTTGAACCATCGAGGAAGCTCGAGAGGGCTCGTTACTCGCATGATGTTCACGCCACTTTTCACTACAGTATAGTTCAAGTGGTTACATAAGGAAAGCAGAGACTCCCTTGCGGAATTTCGCTTAGTCGTCGCTTACATTCGCTTGAACCGCTTAAGATCACATATCTATTTTGCCAGCTGGCAAGTTAAAAATTGATCACCCTTAATTTAACACCGTTACTTGTACCGTGACATGTATATGACGCTGGCTTTCCCTTCTGACCATCGCACTCGTCCTTTGTGCTCTGCGTGCGCGCCCTGGCGGCCCACCCCGCAGTCATGGACTCTACCAGGGACCTTGGCAATAGGTAAGCCGCCATCTGCTGTGGAATCCCGAGTACCGCCGTGAGCCTGACGTGTATGGCTGCAGTATTCATCTCGCCTCTTCGTGGCTCAACATTGCCCTCTACACCCTAGAGATCAGTCTATGCCAGAGATACCTTCGCAACTCCTCCCGTCCGTTGGTCCACAGGGTTGCCGCTGCTGCCATGCTGTTATTCGACGGTCTCTGCACTGCTTCGCTCTGTGTCCTCGTCCACCTATCTCTCATCACTATCCCGAACGACCCGCTGAGCCCCCGCCTCTTGAAACCGATCGCGGCTTCAATTTATATGACATACGCTACGGCGTTGGTGGAGCAGTATTTTATGTGCACGTTGTACTTTCATCTGTGAGCCGCTTGTTCTGTGATTTGGATGGGAGCTGACAGGAGCGGAGTACGAGGAACATCTTCATCACCGGGCTTTTGGCACTCTGCGTGCTCGTCCATGTACGCCTGCCCCGTTTTCGTACCTCCCCCGCTCACCCATCTCTGCAGACGGCGTTCTCCTTTGCGTCCGCCAGTTTGCTCCTCGTCGAAAATGACATCTTAAATATCCCAGCTTTCACGGCTACAACGTGATTTCTAACCCATTTGAACGGTATCGCTCGCTAACTGTATCCTCCCAGGGTTGGAGCCATCACCTGCGCCTTTACAGACGGGCTCATAGCGATAAGCCTCTGCTTCAAATTCTGGAAGTTGTTGGCCCTCGCGCCTACGCAGTCAACGACACGGAGGTACCGTCTCGAGTATCATGAGATTTGTACTCTGTTCTGACTTACTCCAGTCTAGTCCAACGAATCATGATGCTGACGATCAGCTCCGGTTTAATCGTCGGCTCGAATACGCTGATAATGATGATTTTGCTGCTGAAAGCCAGCCCTGGTACGCATTTCAATGATGCAGAGCATATGCAACCTGATACCCTGCGGCAACGCCAGTCTTCCAATTGTTTTTTTGCCTGTCAAGGCCGAGTGTACTCCCTGACGCTGCTTGGTAGCTTCCTCGTCGGAACGCCGCTCAGTGCTTCCTCTGCGGCGACCACGGTCGAGACCCCGAGTCCAGCAATGAACACAACCCCTGTCTTCCGTCTAACGAGCATCAATGTTTCCATTCCACACTCCACGCTGGGGATCTCGCCCACGCGCGAACACTACGTGCGTTCCTTGCTTTTCCCGCGCCCTCAGGTATACCGAGACTCACGCGGAATGTTCCAGAACGAGGAGCGCATCAACCTCAAGAGCGTATCGTCGCATTCAAGCCAAGCACTCGGACACCGGAGAGTCGGTGATGCGCTCGGTGTCAGGGGTATGTAAGGACATCTGTAGCGACTGAGTAGTGGATCGTAAAACATTGTAGATAATTTCGGAAAACGACAATCCTCTTCCAGGTTTCCCAACAGTTGGCGGGATCGAATCTAGTACAGAGGTCCGACGGTCGACCTGGAATCGATTCCCCGATACGTTTTCAGCTCTTCCGTTTGGAAGGGTGGTGTCACTGTCGTTATACTAGGCTCGAGATCAGCTGTAAACTTGAAGACCCGAATCGGTGGCCCCCGTTAGCCCCCGTTGCTCCCAGGAACAGATTCAACTGTGGCGCATTCGGACCAATCAAAAGTCGGTCTTCCGCTTGGAAAAACTGCGGAGCATCTACGACATCCATGCGCCGAATTGGTGTGATTATTTTCTTACGGATCTAAGACCAACTAAGAGCTCCATAGTGATCGGCGATGAATGTGGGGAAAGGCGAACAAGAAAATTGGGCTCACGTGACCGACGTGACGCGAAATTCAACCATAGGTACTTCAAGTCTTTTTGAGACAGATGCTACAGTGATCAAGCTTGTTCCTTGCTCACTGTACCTGAGACGTGCTCCAATGTGTTCCAGCCCTGCGTTCAACTCAACTACTTACTATCGTTAGTATGTAGTGTTTCACTGTTTCAGAGGTTCTCAGCATTGTGTAATAGTGTATATTACTCATTGTTCCCCTGGGGTATAGAATCTACAGAACTGTAGCTAGTTAAGCTACACATTCCCCCCCCCCCCCCCCCCCCCCCCTCCCATGCTTTTATTCTATCCATCTCTCAATACTTCGCTAATATGGATTGGTAACAATTCCATACCATATCATCAGGAACTTTAGGGGAGCAGTTTCTCAGAATATAATGTAATTGTAGCAACTTGTCAGTAAAAGCTTGGCTTGGTTTGATGAGAGAGGCAATACAGAACTGTTCAGGAATATCTGCGCAACTCAGGAGATGAGATGAATGCCCTTTTTGTCTTTGTACGGTCCCACCCTTGGTTGGGGGCTGGGCGGTGCTCTTTACGGGGTGGTTGACGGCGGGGACGGGGACGACGGTGGTATCAATAATCAGAGCATATATAAGAATATCCGAAACACTATTACAGTACTATGGCAAAGCTTCTCCAGTAAGCTCGTTGGCCGCGTTCAGGCCTGCGTGTACTATCATATAATACCCTCCCTTCCAGGTTTGCAGTTCAGAGCACTTGCACAACCTGTTGCCATGTTATTCCAGCCCCCTATCGTAGGTCAGCTTGCGCTCAGCCGGTTGGCTGCAATTCGCATGCCATTACAGTACGTATGCAACATTTATATTAATATCACCGTCACACACATTGCACATATCTGTTACTTAAACGACACGCAACTTCAATCAACCCACGTTGTCCTCCCCAAGTCAAACGCCGCCTTCGGTTCATACCTGCCGCCGCTCTCCGTCCGCGCCTCGAGCCGTGTCTTTACGCTCCGATGCACCTTCACCCCATTCGCCTTCTGCTTCGGAATGAAGCGCCCCCGACCCAGGTTCATTCCGAGATACGTGATCCACGCGTTATCGCCGCGCTGATATCGCTGCTTGAGCGGCAGGATCTCGAGCAGCCACCAGAACCACGCGAGGCTCAGCTGGTCGTACACGGGGCACAGCGCGTCTGCGAGGTCAAGCTCCTCCTCGCTCGGGCCCGCCGACGGCGCCGGCTCCTCTGTACTCGCGAAGTTGCGCAGTGCAGCCTCCGTCTGCGCCTTCGAGTGCGCCTTTGTTGAGGGCATGCGTTGGAGGCGCAGGTCCCCGACAGGCAGGGGCGGAGGTCGCTGCGTGACGTACGGGTGGAGGCTCGCGGGGTCGAGCCCGATGCTGCGCAAGCCATTGCAGTCGAACATGACTCCGCTGTTCGTCTTGAAGCACTGGCGCACCATCCAACGGAGTGGGATACGTGCGAGAGTGTGAGGTGTATCGTTGTCGACCGAGCCTCCGCCCACGTCTACCCGATGTCAGCCTAGATAAGAATGTCCATAGAACTTGAACTCGCCGCAGTGGCAACCGGCAAACCAGACCTGCGAGAGGAGCTGAGCGACGGCGGGCGGCGAAGCTATAAGACAAGACTTGCCTCCTCGATATCTGTTGGCTGCGTGGGGTCCCTTGAGTAGCTGCGCTCCAAGTGATGCTGGGACACCTTCTTAGAAGTGTGCTGATGATGCTTCGCGTGTGCCTGCTGGTCCGTCACGCTGAGCACCTGCTCCCTCTCATTCGGCCTATTCCATAGGTTGGGCTTGAACTTAGCTCGGCGCTCGTCAAGTGACACCGCGTGCCGGAACGTGCGTACGATAGTGTTCGAGGTCGTGAAGGGAAGCCGCCGTGGGATAAGTCCGACCGAGTTCACCGTGTCCCTGAGAGGTTTCGACTTATTGCATCGAAGTGATAGAGAGCATAGAGTGCTTACCAGACACCCACAAATTCGATGTCCACGTCGATAGAGAAGGCCTAAACAAATGAACACTTTCGGTTTAATAAGCTCAGCGGATTTCACAGACCTTCTTGAATGCATTGGACTGCTTCCACCCCGTCTCACTCGTGTCGGTGTACATCTTATACGCAAACGGAACTTGCTGGTAGTTGCTCGCAGGAAGAAGACCGACCTACCCGAGGTGTCAGCGCTGGTAATGCAAAAGATGCGAGCAAACCTTGTGGAGCATCCCAGCTAAACTGAGAGGCAAAAAGCACGGATGAGACAAGCAAAGACAGATGGGAATATGTACCTCCGCGCAGTATATGCGCCTCGGGAGAATCCGAAAATGCAAATCCGGTCATTGGCAGTGTCTACAGCTAGGTCAGATGAAGAGGGATAGAGCGGCAATACATGCGCACAGTTTTCCATCAGGAACTCGTATCCCCCTAGCAGTAGATTAGGCCAGAAATCAGCGTCAGCAAAGCAAACGGACCCATGACATGTGCGTCCAAGTTCCACGCAATAGCTTCGTCGATGAACTGGGAAGCGAGTTAAGTGCGCGCTTGCGGTTTTCGGCCCATATCATCACCTTGGAGATCCTCGACCAGAATGGAGTGGCAATCTGTGGGGTCGTATATGTACCAATCCCAGCCCTGTATGGTCTCAACGGTATGCGGAGTAGGCTACATATTCGACGCACTGGTAGTAAACCATCTGCTTCGTTCGATCGCTTTTGGGAAGCATCGAGAACAGCTGGACGATATTCGAGTTGTCCGTATCGAACTGGTCGCCGGTGCCGTCGAAGCAGAGGACCAGCGTTCGGAAGGGATGTTCGGGGGGGATTATCGACGATCCTGCGGTCGAGCCGTTGACACTGTTGACGGATGATTGCTTGAACACAGAGGCTTGAGGAGAGGACGATATGGGCAAGCCAGAGATTCCATTGTGGTCAATGAAGGTAGCATCCGTTCCAGACCGCTCGTGGCCATTAGTAGCAGTGGATTCCATCTTGCAGGATGGCGATTGGGGAGCAGTTGCAAGAGAGATTTATACCGAGCCGGCGCTGCTGTCGCGTGAGAGGGATCCGGTCATCTGGAATTCATCGTGCCCGATTTGAGCGTCGGAGTTCCGTTACTAAATACGTCCTACAGGCACTAGCTGGACTCCGGTGATGAGTTATCGGGCCAAACGTCAAACAGTGGCGTGAGGAAGTGCGGCTGGCACTGACCTGGATTCGGAGCAAGACCCCAGCCGATGGACTGGAGAATCCGATTTTCAAGGAAAGCCAGTGGGTGCGTGTCATTTTGAGAACAGCTACCTGGCAGCTACATTCATGGAAGTTCCGTGACGGTTCATACGTTCATGACCAGAGGTAGCTCCGCTTCCTACAGCATCGATGTTCTCACTTGACATCAAGACTTCAAGTTGGCAGCAACGTGGCAGGAAGCAAAGCAGTGTCCGAGTCACGTGCGCTATCCCGCCTTGTCGAGTCACTCAGGCTTCTATCGGGTCACTCAGTCAGCCTTCGTTCTCGAACCGAGCCTTTTCTCTCTCTGCTGCTTTCTCGCCGTCCCTACGACTCATCGAAGCTTTGGGCACTGACTATGGGCTCTGTTACATCGTAACGAGTCTAACAACTCTTCGGCGGTGTTCTTTCTCGCCGCCCCTACGACGCATCGAAGCTCGAGTCCGGGCACTGACTATCTGCGCTCTATATACATCGTAACTTCGGCGGGTGCTCTCAATCGGCCGCGCGCCGTCTATCCCCGACACTGGCACCAAACAACTTGGATGTATCTAGTAGTACGAAAATCCATCAAGTCAAGTCCAAGCTGAGCGAGGAACGGGCTAGAATCATCATTGTGTCTGTCTAGAGAGACTAAATCCAACTTTAAGCGATTACTTCATACGCTACCGGATATGGGCTTCGCCGGGTGGTATCTATATAAGCCAGCACTGGTAGAAACACTAGGTCACAGGAATGGCAAGCATCACACCGATACAGGCCTTCTCTCTCGGCGCAGACGCTGTTTACCTCTCCAAACGACCTCCTCCCGTTGCGCCTGATGGCCATTACGACTGGGAAGACCAGGCCGATGCCAACACAAGACCGCAGGCGCACGCCGGGGTGGCGAACCTCATTAAGACGGTGCACTGTCCACGGTCTTCAATCATTGAAGATTCTAACAGCATCGCCAGATGGAGCGTATTGAATCGAAGGGAAATATCATACCCAGCCCACAAGTAGTGGTGGGTCTCGTCTCTTTGTGTTTCGGTGTGCTACTAGTTCTCATTCGCAAAACAGGGAGCCTTCGTAGACACGGCCCTCCATCCTGATGCGGTCGACGACCGCAAGGGTGCTGTAGGTATCATTTCTAGCGGGCGTGCTCCACCTGACCCTCGACCCAGTTCGCCGACGGCTTAACCATCCTATCCCGCATCCCTCCTGGCTCAGACGTGGCGAAACAGATGTCAAACTCAGCCATTTCGCTCCTATACAATACGCTTCCACACGTATGTGTCTTGTACGCGATTCCGCCGTAAACCTGACATATGAACAGCCCCCCGCGGCGCTGCTCGGCCCCGTGCACTCCTTCCGCCAGGCAGATGGGGGAGGCAACAACCTGCAGATTCCCGATCTGGGTAGAGCGGGGACGCCGTACGCGCGCAGCGTCCAAGGAAAGTGGTGCACCTCACCCACCTCGCTCCCCGATCCCGGCGTAATCTTTGACACTCTTATGAAAGCGCGCGACGTCCGTCTGTCTCATCACCCATGCACTGTTCTGGTCTGACATCGTTCGCAGCGCAAGGACCACACGGGCGGAAACTCGAGCTTAACCTTCGCGTTTGCTACGCTTGTCACCCACTCGCTGTTCAGGTCTGACTTGGCGGACTGGAACGTCAACGCCACCTCCTCGTACCTCGATCTTAGCCCACTGTATGGGATCAGTGAGCTTATCCTTCCAATCCATGTCCCTGGTACGCTGACATTTCCAAGACCAGGCCGCGCAGGATCTTGTGCGCAACAAGGATGCGGGGCGCGGGCTTCTGCATCCCGACTGTTTCTCTGAGGAGCGTCTCATCTTCCTTCCTCCGGCCGCCAGTGCCCTGCTGGTAATCCTCAATCGGAACCACAATGTGCGTCCTTTCTCCACTGCTTCTGTAAGGCTTATTATATGCGTCTCGCCCAGTATGTCGCGGATATGCTCTTGAAGATCAACGAGCGCCGGCGCTGGGTAGATCCTCCGCCCACAGACGAGAAGCGGAGGGCGCAGCAGGACGAGGAGATCTTTCAAACGGCGCGTCTTGTTAAGTAAGTTTTCACCCATTGCTGTCAATGGACACACTACATCTAACTGCACGCCATCAGCTGCGGTCACTTTATGGGCTTGATCATGTCGGACTACGTAGCGGGTTTCCTCGGGTGCGTTTCGTTAACGTGCATATGATACGCCACCAACGCGGGTACCTAGACTCTCAGAAGGCAACGCATGGAGCATGAACGCCTTCGACCCCATCAAGACCAAGGACGGTATCGAAGTCGAGCGCGGGCTCGGGAACCACTGCAGCGTCGAATTTAATGTCCTCTACAGGGTGAGCATCGTCGCATTCTCATTTACCGCATGCCCTGATTTCGGCGCGTCAAGTGGCACCCCACCCTCTCCGCCCCGGACGAGAAGTGGACGGAGGACGTCTTCAACGGGATGTTCAAGAACAAGCCGTTCGACCAACTCAGCGTGAAAGACTTCGGCGCCGCTTTCGGGCGGACCTTCTCGGTCATTGATCCTGACCCCAGCAAGCGTACCTTTGGGGGGTACGTCTTTTCCCCTCTGTGGGTCCCCATCTGAGCTCATCGCTCTGTATGTAGACACGTCGGTCCCGACGGGAAGTTCGTCGGGTGCGTTCTCTGTGCCACTCACTGTCACGTTTGGACTCATTCCTATAATCCTTGCAGCCTGCAGCGCGGCCCTGACGGGAAGTTCTCCGACGACGACATCGCGAAGATCCTGCTCGACGCGACGGAGGCGCCCGCCGGCGCGTACCGCGCGCGCGGCACGCCCGGTGTACTCCGCGTCATCGAGATCATGGGCATCATGCAGGCGCGTCAGTGGGGTGTGTGCACGATGAACGAGTTCCGGAAGTTCCTCGGCCTGAAGCAGTACGCGGACTTCGAGGAGTGGAACCCCGATCCAGCCATTGCGGTGCGTTATCGAATATCGGAACACTGCAATGGGATATCTTCTGAGCCATGTCCGGTAGAGTGCTGCACGGCGGCTGTACGGGCACATCAATAACCTCGAGCTGTATACCGGCCTCCAGTGCGAGGAGACCATGCCGCTTAGCCCGGGGCTCCGGTTTGCCTCTGGGTATACGGTATGTTCCATTTTCAGGGGTCTTTCAAGTGTTCTCAATAGGGAATGGCAGATGATGAGGGCCGTCCTTGGGGACGCGATCGCGCTCGTTCGTGGCGACAGGTTTTACACCACGGATTTCACCCGTATGTTGATTGGGAATTTCTCGGGCATTCAGTCCTAACTTTGGACAGCCGCAAATCTCACAGCGTGGGGATACCAAGACTGCGAGCGGGATCCCAACAACGGCGGCTTCGTGCGTGTTTCCACTCTCATCGTTCGTCCCCACTAACGAGAGGCTTCAATCACAGGGCGGCGAAAGTATGTGTTGGCGCTTTCGTTGCTTCCAATGCTGACACGATATTCCAGTGCCCAAGCTCCTCATGCGGCATCTGCCCCGGCACTATCCCTACGCGAGTCCTTGTTCCCTTGCGGCTCCCTTGAAGACTGACACTGTTCTCTTAGAACTCTGTCTACGGCTGCTTCCCCTTCTTCACGCCGCAAAAAATGAAGCAGAGCTTGACCGCCCAAGGGCTCGCCGCGAAATACACCTTCGATCGTCCGGTACCCGCCCCACAGCCTAAAGTGCTCAGTACGTTCACGGGGATCAAGTACGTGTTCAATGACCCCGCGCGCTTCCCCACCGTCTACGACATGAAAGGTGTGCATCGCTTTGTACGAATTTCAATCTGCTGACTGGACATAGGACTCGGCAACGGCTACGGGTTTCTGCTTTGCTTTGACCAGGCGGCGAAACACGACCCGGACCGGGCGCTGGTGCGGGTACTGCCAGGACTCAAGCGGATTTTGGCTGATAGAATTACAGGCGCTCCACGCGCTCTTCCCGACGGAGAGCTCGTTGAGCCAATACCGGCAGTGGTACCGCGACTCTGTAACGCAATTGATCAAAGAGCGCTCGTGGAAGTACGACGGCGTCCCGGGCAACTACGTCGACATTGTCAAGAGCGTCATTAACACCACATCTGTGCACTGGGCTGCTGACCGCCTGGTACACTAAATCAGGTCGTCTGCCTGGAGAAAAGTCTAACAACTCTGCAGTGCGGCCTCCCACTCAAAACCAAGGACACTCCTCATGGGCTCTATACGGAGCAGGAAGTCTATGATATGTTCTCGACTTTGGTGAGTGGCAGAGCATTCTAATTCTTCCTTTTGCTGATGGATTATATGCAGTTCACGTATGGTGCTCTTATGGCTGTATCGACACATTGCTGACTCCATCCCTTCCAGGCTTACGTTCCTCAGCATCGACGACAACGAGCACGGGTTTTCTTTGCGCTGGGCCGCCACTCAATCTGGAGGAGTGATCCAAGCTTTGATCGCGAAGGCAGTTCTGGAAATCGCGCCCCAGAGCGCGCCGGTGTGTTGATATCAATAGTGCCGAGCCTTGCCCTAACTGAGATCTAGAACGCCGTCCTGGGGTTCATCTCCAACGTCTCCAAGTTCTTGTGGCCGCAGACGGAAAAGCCCTGCTACCCCTTCCTGAGTAAGCTGTCTGAAACAGGCAGGCCCTTGAGCGAACTGGTCGCCACTGTGGTTGGTCTCGCTGTTGGCTCATCTGTCAACTATGCACAAGGTATGTATCGCTCTGCATCGTGATTCCTGGCACGGATTGATCCTTTCTCCCAGCTGCGGTGCATGTTGTCGACTTCTACCTGGACGATGCACACGAGCAGGAGCGAATTAAGATCTGCAAGGTAGTGCAGAGCGATGACTCCGAGTCGACAGACATGCTACGCGGGTACGTCCGAGAGGCAATGCGTAAGTGCACTCGGCTGCAGAAGGCCAGGAAATACTTCATCTGTTGAACAGGGCTCAACCCCCAGTTCACCGGGCTCTGGCGGGATGTCGCCGTGGACGCGTCGATCCCGCAGGGGAAAGGCCTCCCGTCGATGAATGTCAAGGCCGGCGACCGCATCTACGCTAGTTTCAAGAATGCCCACATCAACGTGCGTCCGGTTCTGTTCTGCAGCACGTTGCATGTTAATTCCGAGCCAGCCCGCGGACTTCCCGAACCCCACCGCAGTCGATCCCACGCGGCCTGCCAGCTCGTACAACCTCAATGGGACCGGGTTCCATGGCTGCCCTGGTGTAACGTACGCTGAACAGACCATCGCCGAGATGGTCAAGGTCATTTTCAAGCTGAAGAATATCCGGCGGGCGGCCGGAGATGCGGGGAAGCTAGCGGGCTTCAAGTCCATCATCAACGAAACCGAGACGAATGTTTATCTCACCCCGTATGGGACCACGAGCCCGTGGCCTGGTTCAATGTATCTGGTGGTAAATCTTCTGTCCTCAGCGCCTTGTCCTGGCTGATTATCCACGATTAGTATGACGACTAAGGTAGAATTCAAGTTACAAGAGCGGCATGATAAAATCGAGCAGGCAGCCCGAGCCTTGAGGGTTTGCTCTCAACCATCTGCGATGATCTCTGCTTTGTTTTGGACTACATGCATCGTGACGCAATAATAAGCCGGATCTCTATTCCATATTATAGTACTAAGGTCTCCGATTTACCAGCGCGTGAACATTCGGTTGTGTTGGTTCATCGTGATCGATAAACAAAGATGTATCAGTCCAGGCGGGCCGGGGATCCGGTTGAGTCCCACGGTTGGAACTGATATCATGGGGTTTAAAAAGTATGTTTACGCGAGTCTAATCGGTCGCGCACATCGATATTCTGCTCTGCGAGCGGCCCGACATTCTGCGCTCCAAGAGCTAGAGCTTTCTGAGCTCGCGCAGAATGCCGTCGGGCCGAACACTTCAAGCGACAGTCACGAGACACGCTTGGTCCCATCAGGGTTTGGCGCGCCGCCTCTGGAGGCCCAAACACACAATTGAGAGCCGGGCTCTATTGTGTTAATCAGCGCCTCGTCGGACGCTTGGGCCCGCCAGCTTTATTACTTAGGACGCGCGGTGCAAGAAAGGATGCATCGTTTCCCTTTCTCTACATCGCGTCCTAGGTGAGTCTCGTCGGAGACAGGAAGCTGGCTTCTGGGATCTGATCCGAGACCCGTCTGAACCAGATCTCGCCAGATTCTGCTTCCAGGAACTTCAGCCGGTGCACCGCTTGCCCGCTGAACTTCTCTAGTACGTTCATCGGTAACCTACTTCGCGTTGACCTAACTGAGACCGTGTCTAGTTAGCTGTCGCTTTACCTAGTGCCCGCCAGACATCCGAGCCGCCGCTCATTCACGAGTCTCAACGCGTCACTAGGTACGGAAATCCTGTTACTTACATCCTCGGCAGAAACTGAGCGGAACGCGTCACTAGTTTCGTGATCTACCCGCGCTACCTGCGCTCGTTTATCTGGTCGGACGGCAGAAGGCGCATTAGCCAGACCGCTCTGGGCACCGAAACTGATCCACCGCTCCCGAGTGTACCGCCCGAGGCGTTCGACAACGAACACTTGGTGAACACGGTCATTCAGAATCCGCGTCTGTTTCGCATTAGCACCCCTATCAACACCAACCTACTCGAACAACTCCTCTCCTCGCATCCTAATCAGCCCCTCGTAACCTCCTTCTGCAAAGGCCTCCGGGAGGGCTTCTGGCCCTGGTCGCGGCCAGTAAACTCACACCCCGTCACTTTGGATGGCTCAAAAGATGTACGCTCGGATGCTGAGCTCGCTTTCCTGGAGAAAACTCGCGACGAGGAAATCAGAGCCGGCCGTTTCTCGGAAGCTTTTCCAGCGCTTCTCCCGGGGATGCACGCCATTGCGATTCACGCCGTTCCAAAGCCGCACTCAGAGAAACTCCGTTTAGTCACCAACTTCAGTGGCGGAGATTACTCCCGCAATTCAACCATCTCCCGATTTGATACCAACGCAACACGCATGGACGGCATCAGAGAGCTCTCTGATCACCTGCGCGAGTTGCGCCGTCTTCACGGCCCTGATGTAGAAATCAATATATTTAAATCTGATGTGAAGGGTGCATTCAAAGTCCTCCCGATGCACTTACTATGGCAGCCATGGCAGGTTTACCGCATCGCCGGCAAGTTCCATGTCGATCGCGCTGCCACGTTCGGTTGCTCAGCGTCACCACCGATCTGGACCACCTTCGCGGGCTTCGTACTCTGGATCGCCATGGTCGTCTACTCTATACCACACTTGTTCGCATACATGGACGACTTTCATTCGGCGCAGCTAGCACAAGAAATGCAGCTGTACAAACCATACAAGCGCTCGTTCCCACGGAGTCAGACCCGCCTGATGCTTCTTTGGGACGCCCTCGGAATACCTCACTCCGAGGACAAACAACTATTCGGCCCGGAGCTGGTCGTGATCGGCTTCCTGATTGACTCCCGCCGGATGCGGGTGACGATCCCGTCGGAAGCACGCACCGTGTTCCTTGCTGAACTTAGCCGCTGGACCCAGAAATCTAAGCACGGGGTTCGTCGATCCCTGCGCGAATGGCAGGCGCTTGCAGGATACTCAAACTGGGTGTTCAACGTCTTCCCTCTTCTCAAGCCATCACTCTGTAACGTTTACGCCAAGATGGAGGGCAAGGACAAGGGGGATGCATTGATTTTTGTCAGTGAGACGGTCCGTCGGGACCTCATTTGGCTCGCGGACCACGTCGCATCATCAGACGGTGTGTTCCTGATCAAAACGGTTGACTTCGATCCGCGCGACGCCAACTTGATCATCTACTGTGATGCTTCGACTCATGGTGACGGCCGTGGAGGCATGGGGTTCTACATCCCTGCGTTGGGCCTTGGATACCAGTCTCAGCTTCCGACCGGGATCCGCAACGAGCTCAAGATCTTCTTCTACGAAGCTCTTTGTGTCTGCGCCGCACTCCATCAGGCGTCCTCGTTCCTTCCAAAGGGAGCACGCCTCACAATCTACACGGACAGCTCGAATTCGGTCGATATTTTCAACTCGTTGAAGGCCCTCCCCGCCTACAATGACATCCTAAAGTCCGCCGTTGATGTGTTGCTGCTTTTTGATATCGAGCTTCGTGTTCTCCATGTCCCTGGGAAGCTCAATACAGTCGCCGACGCTATCTCTCGCTGGAAAAAACGACTTCGCCCTAGCGCTCGTCCCCGGATTATCCATCCACCCCTTTTCACCCCCTCGAGACGCGCTGGGGGCAGCCAAGAAATGATCTTTGAACTCTCCCCAGGTTCTCGCCAGCCCGAAAGGGAGGCATGGACCATGGCCAAGTTCAACCATGAACGGGCTATAGCTCTCGGATACGCTATCGACAAGTCTTCGAACCTGACTTACACCTCCGCGCTCAACTCTTATATCAATTTCTGCACGCTCCACGGCTTCTCGATCGATCCGACAGAGGACACAATGTCTTTCTTCGTCATTTACATGTGCCACCATATCGATCCCAAGTCTGTTGACTCCTACCTTTCGGGGATCTGTAATCAACTCGAGTCCGCTTTCCCCAACATTCGTGACGTTCGGAAATCCCCGCTCGTGCGGAATACCCTCAAGGGCGCAAAGCGACTCTTCGGAAAGGGTACGAAACGTAAACGTCCTTTATCCACTGCCGATCTCCTCCTCGTTGAGCGCTTTTACGCGAACCAACCCTCCCGCTCGCACGATGACATCTTGTTCATCACCATCCTCTTCGCGGGGTTTGACGGCCTGATGCGGCTTGGTGAACTAACCTGGCCAGACACCGTCGCCCTTCGCAACTGGAAGAAGGTCATTCGCCGGACCTCTGTGACTTTTACGGAGTCGTCCGCAGGTTTCTTCCTCCCGGGCCACAAAGCCGATAAATTCTTTGAAGGCAATCAAATTATCTATCGTTCGCGCATCGATCCCGAGTTGGACACTGTTTCGAAGGTTCGCCGCTATCTCGTAACTCGCGATACACTTTTCCCGCACCACCCCGCTCTCTTCGTTCGCGAGAATGGCACTATCCCCACCCGCTCTTGGTTCCTTGCTCGTCTTCGCCAGCACTTCGGCAAGGACATCGCGGGTCAGTCTATGCGGGCCGGGGGCGCTACGTCTCTTGCGCAGGCTGGCGTCCCCCCGCATCAGATCCAGGCAATCGGCCGATGGGCATCGAACACCTTCCAGATATATATCCGGAAGAACCCCACCCTCCTCCAGTCCATGCTCTATGCGGGACGCTCCGCCCACGATGGGCCGTCCCGAGACCCTCTCGCATTCCCTGCCGCAGCATAGACGCTGTCGCACTTTCTTTCCTCTCTCCCATTCCATCATAAAAAACTAAAAAAATCATTAAACATCTCCATCCTTCGTTCCGATGACTAGGCAATACCGGCTTTATCTCTCCCTCATCTCGCTCCTCTCCTTTCCGCTCCATTTTCCTCCACTCTGCACCGATCAATTTCCCCCTTCGCGTACCGATTATACCCTCGACGTCAATTCATCGGGCTCCCTTTTTTGGGAGTCGCTCTTCGGCTAGACACGAGCTCCTCGTAAGTCGACGCGTTTGCGCAATCGGCGTAACGAGTCGTCTTAGTGAAAGCCGAGCTTTCGCGGTAAGCTCAGACCGATTAGTGGGGTTTAAAAAGTATGTTTACGCGAGTCTAATCGGTCGCGCACATCGATATTCTGCTCTGCGAGCGGCCCGACATTCTGCGCTCCAAGAGCTAGAGCTTTCTGAGCTCGCGCAGAATGCCGTCGGGCCGAACACTTCAAGCGACAGTCACGAGACACGCTTGGTCCCATCAGGGTTTGGCGCGCCGCCTCTGGAGGCCCAAACACACAATTGAGAGCCGGGCTCTATTGTGTTAATCAGCGCCTCGTCGGACGCTTGGGCCCGCCAGCTTTATTACTTAGGACGCGCGGTGCAAGAAAGGATGCATCGTTTCCCTTTCTCTACATCGCGTCCTAGGTGAGTCTCGTCGGAGACAGGAAGCTGGCTTCTGGGATCTGATCCGAGACCCGTCTGAACCAGATCTCGCCAGATTCTGCTTCCAGGAACTTCAGCCGGTGCACCGCTTGCCCGCTGAACTTCTCTAGTACGTTCATCGGTAACCTACTTCGCGTTGACCTAACTGAGACCGTGTCTAGTTAGCTGTCGCTTTACCTAGTGCCCGCCAGACATCCGAGCCGCCGCTCATTCACGAGTCTCAACGCGTCACTAGGTACGGAAATCCTGTTACTTACATCCTCGGCAGAAACTGAGCGGAACGCGTCACTAGTTTCGTGATCTACCCGCCCTATTCATTTCATTACCTCTTACCCTACTCTTTCTTATCTCCTGTTGTACCCGGCTTTATCTCTCCCTCATCTCGCTCCTCTCCTTTCCGCTCCATTTTCCTCCACTCTGCACCGATCAATTTCCCCCTTCGCGTACCGATTATACCCTCGACGTCAATTCATCGGGCTCCCTTTTTTGGGAGTCGCTCTTCGGCTAGACACGAGCTCCTCGTAAGTCGACGCGTTTGCGCAATCGGCGTAACGAGTCGTCTTAGTGAAAGCCGAGCTTTCGCGGTAAGCTCAGACCGATTAGAATCCCAATATGCCGCGCGGTGATTTGCCGATTTGCACAATAAACAGAAAGAATATATCAGTAGACAGTGGAGCATACTAATAGTTCATCTCCAGAGGGCTCAAGTACTCTATCAAGCTCAGGCAGTCGCAACAATGCGTTGAACAAGCCCGAGAAGCCCGGGCACCGCCACTGATTCCAGTGCTCACGCCTCTGGAACGGCGACGGGATGAAGAGAACGGAATATCATCAGTTGTACTCTGGACAGATGGCAGGGATCTGTTGCGGTACCGATGTCTTGAGGGATGTGAACGCGGATTCATCGCAGTTGACGTCTGTGTTCAGCATTTAGATTCGGGCACGCTGTTGGCGCTGACAGACGAGTAGTAAGCTGGTGTTAGAACAGAATCATCACTTTAAGGCGGATAGTGTTGCTCAAGTCCAAGACCAAAGCATCACATCTGTCCCCGAAAATATTCCGTAGTGTTTTTGTTACACTGTTCCAGTCTTGACGGACACACGAACGATACCAAGTAGATTTAGGCCACAAGACGCCAAGCTCAAGAGGTTACGAAGTCCTTGAGCTCAAAAACGCAAAACAAGTCGTTTTAACTTTACAGCAACCAGCATCCCTAGCCAATGCTGGTATTTTAAATAACTTGGTCTGATAACTACACTGGATGCCCGTCAACTTGATGGCGTGAAGTAAACCGGATTCCCGACGGCTTCTGTGTGGACTCGACATTGTCCGCAAGCTCGCACAATCCCGGTGGGCATGAGCAATTCAAAGGCATAGTAAAAAAGAAGGCAAGAGGATTATTACCGGAGCGGACATGCATGGGTCCAAATCCCCAGCGCTCGAGATTTTCTGTGCTGGAATTGCGCACATTGCTTGGGGAGTAGGGGCAAAGCAATGCGACTGTAACAATATATATACAGAACAACACTGGCCAAGTATATGATACATCGAACAAATGGGGGCGTGAGCGGCGTGGTCCCAGAACATTGTGGAAATCTAGTGGTCTGTGGCCCCCTCTTAACAACATGAATTGGCGCGGCATGGCATCATAGCCGGTCCATCTCGCCCGCCCCCGCCCGCCCCTTCTCCTCATCCCCCACGCGTGCCGGCGGCGGCGCCGCGCTCTCGATCTTGATGTTCTTGATGAACAGCACACACAGCAGCGCGAGCCCCGCAACGGGCACGCCCAGCACAAACACGATGCGCAGGCTGCGCGTGTACGCGAGCACCACGCCCGGCACGAGGTCTGGCGGGAGGTCCGCGTAGATGCTCGTCGGGCTCTGGGTGACGAGCGCCGCGGGCGCCGTCGGCGCGAAGCGCGCGAGGTACTTGTTGAGCTCGGAAGCGAAGACGGGCTCCGCGATGCCGAGCCCGATCGTCCCGCCGAGGAACTGCCCGAAGGTCACCATTGACGTCGCCTGCCCGACGAGCTTCTCGTCGTCCTTGAACTCGGCTCTGATGCGCGGGGGGCATGGGGTCAGTGTTGGGCGGGCGGATGGAGAGTGACGCACTGGATGCCGATGAGGATGTTTTGCATGCCCATCCCCGTGCCCACGCCCGCGAGGATCTGGAGCCCGATCATCATCGCGCTCGTCGTCGCCGGCGTGACCATGTAGAACAGCCCCGAGCCGATACCGAGGAAGAGCGGCGCCGCAGCGAGGAAGTGCCAGCTGGATAGAGAAGGGGTCAACCAACGTGCTGGTGAACGGGGAGCGAACGCGAAACGTCGGAGATACGGGCGCGCGCCGCGTCTGGCGCGGCTAGAAGAGCGAATACGGAAAACAGAACGGAGAAACACGCACTAGTAACCCGTCGAGCTCACGGCCTTGCCCGACGCGATAATTGTGATGATCACCGCGAGCATGAACGGCAGCAGGTCGATCCCCGACGTCGTCGCGCTGTGGTGCCGCGCGGCTTGGTAGAACAGCGGGATGTACTGCATGAGCCCGTGAGCGATGGCGCTTTCGGAACGGCCGGGATGGGACGCACGAAGGAAAAGAGCAGAAATGAGAAGCGCGTGACAAATGCGTACGACACGATCGCGTAGCTGTAGTCAAATCCCTCTGAGTCAAGTCCCTTCTTCAGCGCAACGTGAAAACGCACATGGAGCGCGACTTGAAGATCGCCGTGGGCACCATCGCGTCCGCGTCGCGCCATATCTCCCACGCGACGAACGCGACGGTGAGCACGGCCGCGAACACCAAGCTCTGCGCGCCAAAAGATAAACCAGTCAGCCCTTCGCTTTGTCCTTCCACCTTTAAGCAAGACGGAGAGAAGAGAGCGACTCACGACAATCACCGCGCTATCCCCCCACGATTTCGTGTTCCCGCCCCACTGCAGCGCGAGCACCAGGCTCGTCACCGCGCCCGCGATCAGCGTCGCGCCCCCCACGTCCAGCCGCTTCACCTGCGGGAGCAGGTCCGCCCAGGCACGGCGCGTGGGGTCGGCACCGAGCGGCGGCTCGCCGCGCAGGAAGACGAGCACGGAGAGGGCGGAGACGCCGCCGATGGGGAGGTTAATGAAGAAGCACCAGCGCCAGGTGACGTGGTCCGTGAACGCGCCGCCGATGAGCGGGCCGATGATGCTCGAGAGCCCGAAGACGGCGCCGAAGAGCGAGAAGAGGTTGGAGCGGTCCTCGAGGCGCGTCGCCTGCGAGACGACCTGCAGCATCGCGACGACTGGGCGAAGGTCAGCAATGCGACTCTTATTTGTGGGGGGAGGGAGGGAAAGATAAGCACGCACAGATCCCTGCGGCACCCACGCCGCTGACCGTCCGCCCCGCGATGAGCTGCCCCGCGTTTTGCGCGACGCCACACACGAGCGAGCCGATCTCGAATGTCGCGATCGCGCTGATGAGGACCCATTTGGCGGGGAAGATGCGCAGGAGCTGGCCGTAGAAGAGAAGGAAGACGGCTGCATGGACGTTATGTGCCGCAGAATAACTGGAGAGGCAAGAGGACAGGGCGCACTCTGGGCGAGCGTGAAGGAGGTGGCGATCCAACCCTGCAGCGTGAACGCTTGGAAGTCCTGCGCCAGCTCCGTGAGTCATGGTGTCCGGACATGATGGATGGGCACGCACGGACGCGATGCGCGGGAGCGCGGTGGCAAGGATTGTCTGGTCGAGCGCGACGAGCAAAATGGAGAGCAGCCTACGCGACGACATCAGCAAGCGCTGTACGAGGCGCACACTAACAGTTGATACGCACATGGATACAAAGACGACGACGAGGCGCATGCCCGTGAGGATTACGGGCGTGTACACCGGCGGCGCGCCCACCTCCGGCTCTTTTTCGCGCGCAGACATCGTCTGGCTCGTCTGGTCCGCGGAGGCGGGACGCTCCAGGTCGTAGTGTTCGCGTGAGTGCGTAGACATGTCGAGGGGACGAGGCAGGAAGAACCCAGTTTCACTTCGCCGTGCGGTTTATGTACGGCCGCACCAAGATACATATAGCGGTTACAGCATCGCAGAATGAATCGCTTGTGATACGCATCGATGTCGAATTGCCTCGTTTGCGGTGTGGCAAGAATGGAAGACGCGTTCGGGGGGAGTCAGTACCACCATACCGCGTTCTTTGAAGTTGTAGACAGTTCTTGAACTCGCTGAGCTCGTAGTCAGCCCAAGTCCAGCCAGCCGCAGCCTTCCGAGGTGGCGGGGGAGCTGCCACGACACCGCCCGCGCGCCGACACCTGCAAGTCAGCGCGCGTCAGCAGGTTTTATGCGAGTAACTCCATCGTCGTACCGAGCCTTTCAAGCTGCACACTCGCCAAGGCTGGGGCTCCTGGGTTCCGAGCCTTTGGCTGCCGCCAGTGCCAGCGACTCGAGCGGTGAATGTATAGCGTTCAAGGGCGGCTGCTGCTCTCCGCCCCGTGCGCACCCTTGAGCCCAGGTGTGGGGGCGGAGGAGGGCGGTATGGTGTGCAGGAAAGTGGTGGTGGAGAGGAGCGAATCCGACTTTTGGGTCCATTTGGGGTCGTCTGTTTCAATCGAGGGCCTGCCACGTGGCCGGCCCGACCGCCGCTTGCCCCGATTCAGCACTCCGTCTCGCGGTGTCCGAATGCGGCAAGCGGTTTCTTGCGAATCTAATTTAGTAATTAACGCTCCGCCACGTCGTGGAGATTATAGCCATCTCAAAGCAAGCAGCTTGGCCGTTTACTGTATTTTTTGTTCAGTTCGACCTGGAGTAAAAACGACCGCGGCTTATATTTTGGCCCACCGGAGAAAATTGATCCAAAATTGATCAACGATATTTTCGGGTCGTGAGCATGACTTCTGAGTATACTGCATTTAGCAAGGCGACCCATGACACATGACAAACGACCTATTTGAATCCTCCCCGCTGCTTCCTGGCGTCTTCCTCCTGGCTCTGTACTTAAACTCTACCTAAAAACGAAATTTTCGGGCACTATCATTGCACAGCCGTTCGCCGCTTGAACGACTGCAACCATTGCTTATGGCTCATTTTTACATGAGCAAAGCGTGAAAAACAGAGTGCGAAGATATTTCTTTATTTTGGAGGCAGTAGACAGCCTTGACACATGCCAAACTAGGATGAGTCTCGAACTATGCTACAGAGATATTGGGTGCTAGACCACGCACTAAGCATACTGGGAGTTGTGCGAGCGCAGCGCCAGCTTGCGTGTCACGGTCGTGCTAAGTATCGTACCTGCAGATAATCAGAGCGAGCAGACGGTGGGAAAGTGGCTGGATTGGTCTCGTAAACATCTTGGGATCTAGGATACTTGGCGCAGACATGAAAATGAAAATGTGCTTGAGCAGGGGGCGTTGCTAGAAGATGAGAGCCCGGCTTCTATGCACGTTGTGGTGAGGAGTGTTTTACAGCGCGGGAACCACTATTGCGCCCTTGGAGAATGTGCAGATTTTACCAGCGTAGTCCGCAGGACTGATATGTGACTGCAAGAGATCAGCTCGCGAACTCAGGATCCGACTCACAGCGCCGGGCCGCCCTAGGGCCGGAATCAGTGGCGGTGTACGGGCTTCTCGGGGTTGTTCAAAGCGTTGTTCAAGTGCGATTACGATTACTTGCGGTTAATACTACTTGATTGGATGCTCCAGCTCCTATGAAGGCTTCTGTGATACTCTATTATAAGCTCCCGCGCCGATACTATATCAGCCTGCTGCACGGAACACGGAACACGACCGTAACTGGTGGACAAGTTTCAACCGTGGGTATCAAATTTCTATACCTGACCTGCGTTCCGCCAGCTGCTTGTTTTGTTTTGCGTTTCCCCAGAGTCCGTTGAGTTGCAATACAAAATCAATATAGCTCGTACTCTGGAAAAAATATCAGCAGAACAGCAAAGCGTAGACCGCGGCGATCGGATTCAGTGACTAAGCAACGCCAAACGCCGACCATCTCCACGTGCGGAGGACGTGACATGACGTGACTGGCGCTTCGCCATTTTCTTTTCACCACCACTGAGGCGGGAGCGCTGCCCAGCAAGTGGCAGCCAAGGGAACTCTGATGGACCTGTCTACCATTGTGCTGGCTAATCCTGTTCAAGGCCTGTCCCTAACATTCTAGAGCAGGAAGGTGGTACACCTATGTATCGCGATTTCCTGCCTTGCTCGGAGAGTTGCTCCTGCCAGCACTGAGCATACGGACCAGGATACGGTACATACTAACCTTATGTTGAACTCAGGGCAGTCATCTCCGGCTTTTCGTGGAGAATCAAGTCACTATGCGCAGCTTCATATGCTTAGCGCAATCAACGGCGTTCTCCCCTCAACGTGCGTTCTCTTGTGGACCGGCCGTGGTGCAAAAACTGAACCAGACTGATGAAGATTTGCGCTGCGATCATATGACCAAGCTATAGGCGCACAGTCTCCGTCCCAGATCATCGTCGTGTGCTCTCGTTGCTCAATTGAGTTCGGACTGTGATTTGGGCCTTCGGCTCGAGAATCGGTCGACATCTACGAGTAGGCGCATCTCTCTTATCCCTAAGCTATACTGGGTACTAACTACCACCTTACTGTAGCCGTTCTTGGTTCGAATTCTGCTATAGCTCCGAGGGGAGTCTCAAGCTATGGGACTGCAGCCGTAACGATCTTCGTCCCCTGGATGGTGCGCTGCCGCAACAGCAACGGTGCCTTTTAGGTAGGTATCTGCGCTACCGGACTGCTTCCGTACACAACGACAATCCCAACATACTGACGACTTGGCAGATCTTTCTCGGCATTACAATAAAAGTACTGCATCTACGTCTTCCTCCCCTCTGTTCTCAACATGTTTCTTCTACTTCTTACCCTCTTCGCGCGTCTCGCGACGTCAATCGCTTACATTTGGCCCTCTCCGAAGCTGGACGCGCTGGAAGCTTTTCGCTGGGACCAGGACGGCACTACTGTCGGATTCGCGGCGTTCTTCCAGCCCTGTGAGTTCAACAACTTCGAAAAAACGGAGACGACGCCTTCTGGGCGTGCCAATGGCCCTGACTGGATACGCACGGTCAGCCCCGATGGCTCCACTGCAGCGAAAGCTCATGCTGCATAGGCGTACCATGGCATGGCGACACATAATATCGAGGATGGCACAGGGGGGCTTGATGCATCCATTCGCTTCCCGGAAGAGCTAGCGCGCGGACAGGTGTTATGTTCGCCGCTGGAGCTGTATATGATCTACTGACGCCTGCTTCGCTTCCAGAATGCTGGTGATGGTTTCGCGAACACGTTGGCTTTTTTGACTGCATTCATAACCCGTCATATTTCCCGTACGTTCGCAGTACACATCCCGCACTCTCGACCGCTGAATGCCTACACTTACAGTGGCAGACATGATTGCCATTGGATCAATCACGGCCGTTGAGACTTTGTACGTCGCCCGCTACTGCAGTCTTCTGGTTCATGTTTTAACGTGGGGGCCCCGAGATTCCTTTCCGCGGTGGACGCATTGACGCTGCGGAACCAAATGTTCCAGGCGTGCCGGAGCCACAGGAAGGCCTGGACGCGCATATCGCCCGCTAAGGGTTCGAACAGACCGAGATGATAGGCCTCGTTGCTTGCGGGTGCGTGCTCCTGCGTTTTCCGCCCAATAATAATTCTCACCGGCGATCGCAGCCAGTCGTTCGGTGGCGCCAGGCGTACAACACGCGGTGTTCCCAACCATCGTCCCCGATCTGAACAGCAAACTTGATGTCGCGCACTTCGATACTACATTCGCCGAGACTCAGCGCTTGCCAAGCGCTTTCAGACATTATTCGATTCTTTTTTTCCTATCTTTACGATTATTCTCTGATTTATTGACATGCTGTGGTTCTCTGTGCGCCGCGCTTGGGGCGCGGGCGGTTCATTACGAACCAGATCTTGGCTCATGGGGTGCGGCTCGAGGCGAGGACTGAGAGCGCCTGAAATTACGAGCCGCAGGCGGCAAGCCGTGTCGGTTGATTGAACTGGCTGTTTTTTTTTGAGCTGGATGGCTGCCAGTCCGCTCCGCTTGTTTTCGAAGTGTCATAGAATTTTAACAACCACGTCCTGAAAACCTTGAGCAAAGTTCGGACTCTAATTCAAGGGCTCAAGTTGTGTGAATCCGATCTACTGAATGCTATCAAGATCATGATAAAAGTTGGCGCCCTGTGCGGACCTAGCCAAGCTCTTAATCGAACGCGACGACGGAATACGCAGCGCATCGCGGGACGCTATACGGGTCCGTCGCCAGCATGCGGCGGTACTCCACCGCACCCCGTACCCACACGGCCCGCAGCCCCGCGCCCATCATCCGCTCCAGCGTCTCGCGCTCCCTCGCCCGCCACTCCAGCCCCGCCACGGAAACAAACCCTAGAAATTCAACGTGCCGGTACCCCGCGCGGCCCTCGCGGCGCGCGGACACCATCTGGACGGCGCGGGCCTGCGGGAGCGCGCCATGCATGTTCCCAAGCGACATGGCGGTGAGGTTGGGGAGCAGCGGAGAGGAGGCCCCGGGGGTGAGGAGCTCGAGCAGAAGAGTGAAGTCGTATTCGTACGGCGTGCTGACGACAGCGAGCTCGCGCAGGGAGGGCGCCGCGCGGAGAACGGGGAGGAGGGTCCAGACGTGCGTGCACTCCAGCAAGGCCAGGGCACGCAGGGCGCACCCCGAGCGCTGCAGGAAGCCTAGGATCCAGTCTGCGCTGTGCTTCTGGATGCCGAACCCTTTGAGCGCGAGCTCCTCAAGCGCGGGCGCGGTTATGCGGGTCAGCTCGTGGGCGTTCGAGACGCAGAGCCGCTTCAGGGCGGGGAGGACGACGAAGTTGCCGGCGGTGGCTGTCTGCGTTCCGAAACAGTCGAGGCGGCACTCGACAAGGTGCGGGGCGCCGCGGAGGACGTGCACGAGCGTTGTCCGGTCCAGCGTCCCGTCGTATCGGGTGAGCCGCTCCCATGGTAGCCCACTGTCGAGAGCGCATACGTCCAGGTCCGACCAGACGTCGGCGAGTTCGAGCACCTTGACCGGCTCAGAAGGGCCGCCAATGCAGAGACGGCGGAGCAGCGGCGTGCGGCCCTGGATGCCTCGCAAGTATACCGGGAGCCCGCGCGCGCCATCAGGCATCTTCTCGGTGCGCGGAACCCCGAGGATCTCCCAGCGCTCACACACGCGCAGGAGCACCCGCAACGGCTCCGGGGCCGTAGATGAATCACCGCAGATCGTGACTTGCAGTGGCGCATCTCCCGCGCGCCGGAGTTGCTCTTCAAAGGCGGGGGCATGCTGCTTGGCGCCTGCGCCAACGTCGACACCGAAAGCGGTCCACAGGGCTGGGAAGCCAACAGCGACCGCGCGCCATCGTTGACTGATCTGGGCCAGGTGCCACGGCACCGGCGGGGGAGCGAGGTGCGTATGATGCGGAACGGCCATGGAGAAGATGTGACGGAGGATCTCTGTTGGCATCCGACGGAGGGCAGAGAGGGTGATCGTATGAATGCGGAGAGCCTCGGCAGTGGCGGCACGTTCTTTCGCTAGTTTATCCAGTGCGGCCGTGAGGGAGACAATCCCAGCATCTTGGGAGGCTAGGACCTCGGTCTGGCTGGCTAGGGCGGCTACGATCTCGGAGATCTGCGAGTTTGTGGGCGGCTCATTTGACAGTAGGAGAGGGCTTGGTGCAACAAGGTAGGGCGAGAATTCAGACTCGTTTATATATCCACAGCTTGAACAGCACCAAGCAGAAGAGGATCCTGCCATTTGAGAATTGTGGACCTGGTGGCAGGAGGCAAGCTCGAGACGTGCACGTGATGTCCGACTCTGTTGCCAAGCAGTGCCACACAGTCTTGAACTTGAACTTGAACTTGAGTTTGCACGGGGAACAATATGTGATGAGGTAAACTTGAAGACTGGAGATGGATGATATCATTTGGGGGTAAAGTTGTAGCGAGAATTAAAGGGATTAAGTATGCGAAAGTAACAGAAGGAAAATAGATTACATGAAGCTTTCAACTGAACACTCTGAGTACATGTTACGGTTACATTGTGCCTTTGACGCCCAAGTAGGCCTAAAAGTGCGTAGAAAAACGGCCGGCACTTGACCGGCATCCGCCGGAATACCATTTATGGAAGTATTAATGAGAAATGAACACCTATTAGTATGAAAATGAACACCTAGTTGGAATAGAGAACTTAGTAAGACTAGCCAACGTCTATGTCGCTTATATCACATCAGAGCTTTATATTCCTGTACTACTTACCATCTCATTATTTCATAAATGACCTTGTTTGCAGGTTTCACTGTTTCGGAGAGCAAGCAACTTGTACATTGTGCCGAGTATCATCGGGTCATGGCTATGGGATCAATCTTGGTGATTTATTTGGTTTTATAGTCTGAACCCTGTACTATTGGCCAAGATGGAACTGGGCAGTCAGCATTTTTCCAGCAGTCAAAAGGCCGCTGTGGTCGTTGTCGAAAGTCCGAAGTCCGAAGTCAGAAGTCTTGATTGGTCTATCTCGGCACGCCGGCCTCGGTTGACAGGTATGTTCTCACGGTTGTAAATATTCGCTTTAGCCTCCCCTTGGCCTCCCATTGGCCTCCCATTCAACTCAAAAGGGAATTAAGGTGATAATACTAGTAGGGCCCTATTACTCTTTGTTTCTGTAGTCTCATCAGCCTCTAGTTATCTCAATATCCTTTTTTTTGGCTGATATTGAAACCTCAAATTTGCTTTGCGAGCAGATCCAGCAAGTGCAAGAGTGGCTCTGAAAGCCTAGAACATGATGAAAGAACGAGGCCCTGAGCATCTAAGCTGATCATTAAACCTATTAGAGGCTCTGCACTCAATAGCCAGCCACTTTCCGGGCAAAGCTGGACAGTGAATGTGGTATTTCTCTACCCGGCGGTGTTCTGGCTTTGGTATCATCAGCTCGAACGAAACAAGTGGGGATGTGCATAGCTCCCCATGAGACTTCGTTCCATTGATTTTTAAACAAAAGTCAACCAAAGAACTACTGATGCCTGGCAATTAGATTGCCTTAGCCATTGCTGAGAAGGCTTTTATTAGCAGGAGAGTAGATATTTGTGTAAGCTTCGAATTTTCGTGCCCCTGGACACATAGATACTGTTCTCTAGACTGAAAGGCTCGGATAGGGGGGGAGATGTCCCATTTGGGCGGACGGCAACTCTCGGCCCGAGATCACCTCGTGATCAAAACTTCCAAGTTGCGACTTCGATCTGGCCCCAAACTTCGGACTGCGAAGTAGTATTAAATAGCGAAGAATAATCCCATACATGGCACAACTGGAGGGTTAATTTATGAACACGCAGGTCGTGTCAGTTGACCAGGGAGCTTTAGGCCTCTTCCATATACTTCGATACTTACTACACGAAACTTAGTAGTAGTGATACGTTCCGGGGCCCAGTGTATAGCACATGTAACACATGATCCAGCTCAGACCCATTCCTTCTAGCCGGAAGGTGGCATGATGAGGTCATAATTCTAACTAACTAACTCAGAGTGAGATGCAACTCTATGGCAGAGTCTATGCAACTAATCAATGGAAGCATGTCCGGACGGACCAAAGCGAAGCTATGGCCTGCAGTCACAGGGATCGATGCTGAGACAGGGCCGTGCTTACCGCAGATGTTCGTGCTCTGAGGCACGTTGGACCTCATGCAACGTGATCTGTTCCTGCCCTCGAGATTGATATTATACTTAGATACTGAACACGAGTGTGCGAGTAGCATTAATCATGATACGTTCGTCGTTGACGATTGGTACTTCAATGCATTGATATGTCCAGGGCTCGTTTTCTCGCTGCGCCATCTTGTCCAAGCCTAGAACTCCCGTGTTAATTCCGAACTTAAGTTTAAGACAGCGGGATTTGTGTCCAGGAAGCGCGGGCCCGGGCGGTCGGACTAAGGTCATACAACTCGAAGTTACATTTGACTCAAGCGTAATCTTCTAAATGGTTTCATGCTGCTATAAAGCAGGTCCCCATCACCCCAGCATATGGCTCATTACTTGGATCCCTTCAAGTAGCTCTCCTCTCACTCATCCTTTCCACAATGAAGTTCTCAATTTCTGCCCTCTTTGCGCTCGCTATCGCAGCTCCCGCGTATGCGGCTGTCGCCCGCACTGACAGGAACACGACGACGCCGGCCACTGTATAGTATCTCAGTCAGTAAATGGGATGGGTATTGATCATTCTCTCTCAGTGGTTGAGCATCGAAGAGGGAATCAGTAAGTACAAGAGCCCGCAACCGCGATACACCCCTCAACCACTGGTTAGCCTACAAGAACAGCACCGAGCTCGTCGCCCGTGCTGGAACTGGTGATCCCGAACGCTCTATCTCTGACATGGTGTCTTACAACTGAGCCAGAGGTCGTTACTTGCTACAATTCTGGTACCAAGGTGACAGAATTTCCCTTTCTCCCTACCGCTGCTCACAACAGGCAGGCCGACCGCGCCCCCATCGTCTCGGTCATCGACAACTGGTGCGCCAGGGTCATAGGCTCCAGAGTGCAGAACGGACAGACCGTTTGGGCGCGGTACAACTACGGATCCTTCACCATCTTCGTCAGCGGTGCGGCCATTAACGGGTGAGTTATACGTTATCGCCTGCGTCGTCAAGGCAGTGAATGAAACATCGGACATTCAGTGGGAGCTTCGTAATCGACGGAAACTGCAACCGTCTTCTCCGCCTCCCCGTTGATTCGTGCAACACCGGTGGAGTGAATGGCAAACAGGTAAATATGTTGGTGCCACACTGGCAGATCTCATCGTTGCTAACATGGTATGGCAGGGAGGGTATGAGACGGACCTTTTCGGTAAAAAAATTGAGTATGAAACTGAAAATTGCTAAACATAAATTCTCTAGGGCAATGGCGCACGGACCCGGGGTCGAAAGGATCTGACCAGTGACACCTACGCTCTGAATTATGAGGCTCGCCATTGCCGCCAGGAGATCCCCGGGAGCCTCATGGTCGTCGTCGTTCAACCCAATGAATTCTTGTCTTTCTTTCCTTTTTCCCTTATACTTCGTCGAGGAAATTTACGTAACTTGTGGCTTGCGTTTGGCTCAACACGTTTAGTTCAACTTTGGTTCAACTTCTTTACGCTGAGACATGTGGCGGCTGGCCGGCGCACGTCCCATGCGCTGCCCCCTGAACCATACGACGGTCACCACACACGTCAAGCTCCACTTTTTTTTTTTCATTGCGGCAGTGTTTTGTTCTCTATATATGATTTATCTGACTTTAGGTTGAATTGATCAAGAAAGTATAACACTCAAGAGTTGAACTCCCTAAGCAAATCATTTTTGATTTTCCACAGATAGGATCTAGTCTCTCTTGACATCCCTCGCTCGTTCGTCGTTGAAGTTCTGACGCGGATCTGTCTCGATGTCACGGGACCGCGTATGCGTGGGAGTTACTGTCTGCAAATGACATCGGGTCACATCGCGCGACATTTGCGTGACTCGACTGTCGACTTGGCCACTACCAAACCGGAACGACTTGCGTTCCCCTCTTGCCAAATGGCTGCGAACCCTACATCAAGCCCGTCTTGTCTGACTCGGGCAGAAACACTGCTCCCGCCTGAGCTGGAGCGCGAGATCTTCGAAATCTGCGCTCTCACGCGGCCCGTCATTATTCCGAAGCTCATGCTTGTTGCCTGGCGCGTAAAGAATTGGTAAGTCTTCAGCTTCAGTGCTTCAGCGCTTCCGCGACACGATGTGAATCTGGAATGCTGACGCAGGCTTTCGAGATTCAGGGTCGAGCCTCTGCTGTATCGCGTCGTTCACATCTCGCCGGAACGATACCCTTCTCTCGGGGTCCCCCTGTTCACCTCAGACATCCTCGCCCGTGTTCTCTCAGAGAGACCGGGCCTCCTCGAAAATTCCGTCCGCCACATGTACATCTGGTCCCCGGAAGAATCCACAATCCTGAGTGCGCGCCACCGCGCACACATCGACGCAGTCCTCTCCGCGTGTAAGGGCATCACGAATCTCTTCATAATGCCCGGCGAAGCGGAGTACTGCACAGCTCTTGCAGATCTGACGTGCCTGCGCCAGCTCGCAGTGGACATCGTCAACCTCTTCAAGGTCTACCCCGCTCGCTTCGCGGACGCGCTCTTCCGCAATGTTACGCACCTCGAGATCTTCGCCGAAGCCGAATACTGGGAAGGGTCGGAGCTCGCGTCCCTCCCAGAGCTTACACATTGTGCATTCTGGAACGAGACGATCCTCGAGATCGCCGGGGGTGCGATCCTTGCGGGATGCGCGCGCCTGCGGTATATGGTTTTCCTATACGTGTCCGGATCCCTGAACCAGATCGAGCACGCAAGCTGCGCGGAGCTGGCACTCGACGTGCGATTTGTTGCTCTTGATCCTGGAGCGTTTGACGAAGACTGGCTGCGCGGTGCGCTACTACAGCAAAATTATTGGGCACGCGCTGAGGCATTCGTCGCGGCCAAGAGGGCTGGCGAAGTAGATAGTGCGCCCGTCCCTTCTCTACATATTGGCCTCGATCACTTACCTGTGCGGCACAGGCTCTCTATATCTGGTTCCCGACGAGAAACCGTCGTCTGACCCATCATTCGCATCGTAAACAGTCGAAGAGAATCAACAGCACTCATGCCTCAATCTCCGCAACATGAACATCAAGGACGTTTGCTTTGGTCCCGAGCGTTTTTTCCCACACCTTCTGTATCGATCGCCCAGCCCGGCCATCAGCACCACCCAACGAACAATCGCCGGCATTGTTCAGGAAACCTCGAGCTCAGTGATTATTTTTCATGGAAGCCCCGGTTTCCCGGGACCCGGTGTCCGAGTTCTAGGATGCGGGACAGTGCTGGAGCACATTTTAAACTTGATCCCTTTCGTGATAGAGCTGAGCCAGAAGATGTTGAAAGTCCGACCATCCAATTTCGGAATTTTTGTGTGTCGCAATACAGTGAGAGAGAGACGCTATATCTGATTCCTTCTAAGAGAGATGGCACTAGAGGCAATTGATGTCCAGGGCCCAGTTACCTAGTTATATTCAAAGTACGGGATTCGTTGCTCCCGCCGTTCACTTGTGGTACATACCTTAGAAGAAGAGGCTTATTTAATTGCTGGTAAAATCCAAGTTTGGTCTTCAATCTTCAAACACTACCCAGTCAGGAATAGTAATTTGAACACAAACGGAGTTGGCTTGTCGGAAAAATCGAAAACGCCTGATCAAGACTGATCAGGCCATATCAAGTTCGGTCAGGCCATCAGGTCTCCCCGCGGCGGATCAGGGTCGAAAAACCCTTATAAAGTACTGATCATGCTGATCTGCCTGACTGGCCTGATCAGCATGACCAGATCTGATCAGGATAAGCTGGCAGTAACGAACAAAAGAACGAATCTAATGTCCTTGGTCTTGCGTAGTCCTAGTTCATACTCACCTACTTTCTTATGACTTACTATTAGATTAGATTTTAGTTGAAGGGGCACAACATACTAGAAATCGGGTTATGACTGGGGTTTGAACACAAGACCTTAGCGGAGCACTATAAAAACAGAGCCATTAACCGCTCTGCCAAAGGGAACATGACCAACAATGAAGCCCCACACACTACATACCCTTCTTTTTTCGGCATATCAGTGCTGATCAGACCTGACCAGACCTGGCCGCATACTTAACCCAAGCATGCCAATCGTCAGTCACTGTACTAATCGTCGCGACAATACGTGGGGACCCCGCAACGATTCGAACGACCACAGAAGCTGATGAAGTACTTTGAACTGCAACAGGTAATACTTGACAGCCCCAGTGAACAATGGCGTCCCATTTTCGCATGCGTCTGCAATTCAAAGTTTATGTGATGCACTTCAAGTTTGCAAAGCAAGTGGCAATTCAATGTTGCCCTCGTATACGGGTGAGTCAGAGGCAGCAAATGGAGGCCAAAAACAATGTGGGCTGGATGTCAAGTGTGTAAGGTGCGTTGCTGACCTGATGACGGTGGAAAGGAAAATCTGCATTACTTTGTGGATACAGTAGACATAGACATGTTCTTACACGCCAATGAGCGGGAGACTACATAACTATCCATTTCTTGACTTTGGTTGAGCTCTGACTAGATCTGCCTGACCATCGCTGATATGGGAAACCTTGAAGCCTGACATGGACCTGATCAGGCTCCGTCAGGCCGTCAGTGCCCGTCAGGACCGGATCAGGTAAAATCGATTTTTCCGACACTCTAGCGCTGATTTCAACCATTCCGGAATTTCTTCTCCCCCATTCCCTCTGCTTCCCTCTGCCTGCACTGGAAATAGATATGTCCGCGATCCACACTTGCGTCGTGCCAAGTAAGTAAGAGTCAGATTTCGGAAGATGATATTATCAGTTAGTTATGACACTCAACATCGCGATAGCATGATGATCCCCGAGTCGCTCCGGGTATGCGTCGGCGTCCTTCAAATTCGTTTCCCTCACAGCGAACTTTATGTGGAAACGCTGAGAGTCACACTTTTCATCCAGTAGTTCAAGGAATCTCTCTCTCTCTCTCCGGTGCAAGTTCACTTAATTCAAAGAGAAGCTGAGCTATAGCGGCCTTCGTTCAGGTACCGCAGTATTATTTCCGGATACACATCTTGGATCGTAGATTTCGATCCGACAGCCAGCGCATGGCAGTATAGCAACCCTGCACTGGTTCCCAAGCCTTCTAAATATAAGTTGAACCTAGAATGAATGATACATCACTGACCCACCCACACTTGTCCCGACCCGTTCCAGGCTCCCGCGACATATAAAACACCCAACGGCGCACTTACTCCCCATTCTTTCTCACCACTTTGCTGGCTGCGCCACATTTTTTTCTTCGTTCCTTCGTTGCATCCTCCCTGCCCTTCACTTCGGTCGTGCCTCCTTTATTCTTCAACAACACAATCCTTGGCCGCACTTGACAATGCAGTTCACCTTCGTCGCTCTCCTTGCGGTCCTCGCCTCCGGTGTCGCCGCCGCGCCTACGCCCGTGTACTTCGCCCGTGACGGCACTTGTGATGTCAAGAGTGCGTTCGGCCGCAAATGCCTCACCGATTATCACTGAACTGACATCGATGACTGCAGCCTGCGTTCTCGACCTCGCCCCTTCTGTCATCGCCTGCGCCTCTGCCGCGGCGCAGCTCGGTGCCGGTGCGTCTTCCTGTCCCTTTCCTACTTCTCCCATTAAAAGTCTGTTGCGCAGACGTCCTCTCCGACGCCGGCTGCATCGTCGCAGCCGCCAAAGCTGGGACCTCCTTCCCCACCTCGTGCGCCGGCTGCGCGGACCAGCTCGGCGTCGCGGACGATGTCGCCGCTGCCCAGAGCGCTGTTTCGGGTGCGGCCCAGAACGCCGGCGACAAAATCAAGGATGGGCTGGGGAGCATCGGGCACAAGATTGGTGGAATATTTTAGGTACCACGCGCAGAGCAGGGCCGGTGGGGTATTGTTGTTTCGTTGTATAATTCGGCAGGGACGAGGGGTTCAATCGTAATTTGTGTTCAAAAATCACGGTAATTATCGCCGGTACAAACGACAAATCTTTTGACTCGAAAGCTTGGAATCTTCATCCGGTGCGTGTCAAGTAAATATATTCGGTACGGTACACACCAACACTGAATTTGCACTGGATCAACATCTCAGGGGTGAAAATGTGAAAGAATTGATGAAAATTATGTTGAACAACTTGAAATAGATCTGTTGGTGTTCAAGTTCTTGCCCTTAAGCTCCATGGATTTCCCTGAATTCTTCCTGAGCGAGATTTTTTTCGATTGCTTCAATGATGCCCGAGCTCTTGACCGACCGGCACCGACCAGCCCAGCAACTGAGCAGAGTTGAACCTGTGCGATCAAGCTCGGCACCTTCGGCTCCTCAACAGTCACGTGTTTAGTGCGCTGCCACCGTGCCACTGCCACGTCTCAAGATCTCACTGTCGAGTCTCGACTTATGTCCAGTCTGAGTAGGCCAACCAAACTCTAGGGAGGATACACCCATATTCTCGCTCTAGTGAACCTATGGAATATCCTCACCCTTCGGGTTGCTTATGAATTGAGCCTTCGAATACCTCGGATTACTTACGCCAAAATTCCGCTCTAGTCCAGGCTGGAGTTTTTCTTGAAGACCATTCTCCTGGTCATGGACTTCAAGGAATTATGCGGTGATCGAAGGGATGCATAGCGTGAGGCCTCACCTTTATTCCTCTTTCTGCGGTATATGATCGTTGGATAGGACTTTCGCTCACTTCGATCTCGAAGGAACCTTCGGACTTCGCAGAGCCTTCACGGAGATGATGCTTAAATAGAAAGATATGAAGGTCTGCTATACTCTTCCAATCATCGACGTTTGGCAGCTAATTCTCTGGTAGATCAGAATCGTCCTTCGAATTCCTGGACCTTGAGTTTCGCTAACAACGGAACAGATCCCTGCTATACAACAGGCGCATACTCTTCATTTTCACAGTGTGTTTCTACGCGTCTGAGGAGCGCCCTGTAATCACCGCCGCACCGCCACTCCACAGCTCTCCAGCTCTCGACCAGCACTGTCGCTTCCTCGCCAATCCTTCAAGGCTCCCAATGGCCAGCACCAGTGCGCAGCTCTGTCCTTGTCTGTTTGTTGTCCTGAAGCTGCCATAGTGAACTCCACCCAGCCTTCAAGTTGCTTCGAAGCGAACCCAGATATCAGCGGGCTCGGAGTCCGCATCTCCTTCTATGTCCAGACAATCTGTCTGGGTGCGCAATTCCTTCACATCTCCGATTGCCACCAACCTCTCTGCAGTCTTCCTCGCCGGACGCTCCCTCGACGAGGCGCTCAACTCTGTTTGGACCCTCCTCGGCACAAGCTTCGGGCTCACCGTATCGGCGCTTGTCAGCGCTGCGCAGACAGGCGTCGACCAGAATGGAACCGTCACGCCGAGCTCACTCCCCCTCTACCAAGCCATAATCGTCACGGACCTCATCTGGATCGCAAACTACGCGATCTTCATGGCACTCGCTACGTACGGCCGCCACCCGCGCGGCTCGCACAGGGTGCAGTACGCCGCGCTCGGGCAGACGTACATCAGCATGGCGACGATTCTCTTCCTCTGGGCGCGCGCCCCGTCGGACCCGAACGCGCACCAGACGGTCTTCGTCGTTGTCTTCGCGTCCGTCCCCGCCGCGCGCAGAGGCCGCATCATTGCGCTCACCTTCACGGCGGTCCTCCTCGCCGCGTACAGCGCCGTCGCCTACATCTTTCTCTTCAAGCGCATGATCCACAGCCACAAGGTCATCGCGAACGGCGCGCTGCAGCTACCCTCGACGCCCGTCTCCCCGTCCCCCAAGGGCCCGCGGGGCCCCGCGCCCACGCTCACTGCCGCCGCCGCCCGCCCGCCGCCGTCCCTCACGGTCGACCCGCACCTCGTCACTTTGAGCATCTTCTTCGGCATCCCATACATCGTCACCCTCGTCTCCACCGAGCTGCAGATTCGGCGCAACGCCCTCTGCGCCGGCAACTCCTCCTGGGGCTTCGGGCAGGTGTGGTCGCTCTCCGCATTGTCGCTCTCCATGCTGATCCCTGCCAGGTCCTCGCGATGGCAATGACGATCGTCCCGGTGCTCATCGCCATCGATGCGTATCGCAAGTACGGCTTGCGCCAGCGCTCGCGCGCCGCGGGCGTAGACAGCGCCGAGCCATAACTCGGATACCTGGAAATCCCTGGAAATCTGAATCCGAACGCTGACCACCTACAGATCTATATCCTCGCTAGCTCTCCTACGCTTTCTTGACTTCCGTGCTACTTGCCGTTGCCGTGCCCGCTCTGCTCCCTTCCTTGGTTTCCCCAGACCTGCTCCCCTGTGTCCCACGTCCCCTTCGCTCTACTTACACGCCACACTTAAATGATCTCGACATCTCTCTCGCCCTCCTTTCCTGTAGCCACTTTGTGTATGTATATTCTTGCCATTAACACCCTACTCTGTATCATAGCCCCGGCCCCATACAAAACAACGAACACATCCATTTTGCCCACACACAGCATGAAATTAGGTCTCTAAACGCGCGGACCATCTATGTAGGCAGGTAGATACCAGATACGTATACACAATACGGATACGAATAACATCGTTCGGGAGAGCTGTACTGCGCTATATTACATCATGCAATGCGACGAGCAGGAAAGAGAAAGAGAAAACAGAAAACCACACGCATTCACAGCGAAGCTCAAAGCCGCTTTTGTCAGCCAGAGCCTACCCCTTGCCCTTCCCCGCGCCTTCGCCAGACCCTGCGCGCCCGTTCCCATTCCCGTTCCCGCTCCCACTCCCACTCCCATTGCCATTGCCATTGCCACCTCCGCTTCCACCCCCTGGACCAGCCGCAGCAGGCTCCGGCAGGTCAAACGTGACCTTCGTTCCCGGGCTCTCGTCCTCCCCCAGCGGCGCCGGCGACGCGGCGACCTCGTCCCCAAAGAACGCCGCAGGCTCCCCAAACGCGCCCGCGCCCGCGCCCGCCGGCGTGCTCGTCCCGCTGCCCGGCCGGCTCCCGCGCTCGCGCTCCTCCGCGAAGCGCACCGACCGCGCGGGCGACGCGTCGCGCGACGGCCGGCTCGAGTGCGCCATGCGCAGGCTGTCCACGCGCGAGCGCCGCCCCGGGCGCGAGGCCGTGGAGGGACGCGGGTACGCATAGTCCGTCGCGCCGGCGGGGAGCTCGCGCGCGTCGGACGTGGAGACGCGGGGGGCGGACGACGGGCGGGCCGCGGATGGCGATGAGTAGTCGGCGTCAGCTCCCTCGCCCGCGCCTAGCTCGGCGTCGAGAGGCTGCGCGCCGTGCGGGCGGTGCCCGCGCATGAACCCCATGAGGCCCTTGCGCCCGGACGCGCGGCGCTTCGACTTCTTCGCCTTGGGCGACGTCGAGCGCGGGCGGCGCTCCGTGGGCGCCTCGCTGTGTTCCGACGCCCAGCCCTCGTCCTCGTCGCCCGCGGGGGCGGCGTCGTCCGCAGGCGGACGCGGGTGCGCGAAATCCCCGAGGCGCTCCTCGATGCCGCGCCCCATCGCCTCGACGTCGAGCTCCACCGCGCGCGGCACGCCCCGCAGCTTGTCCACGAGCCCGCGCACGGCCGCCTCCGGCCCGCGGTACGCGCCCGCCGAGCGTTCCTCGCCATGCACGTTGCGGATGACCTCGACCTCGACCTGCATGCGGGCATCAGCATGGGGTGTACAGCAGACACACAAAAACGAAACCCACCTCCTCGCCGGGCCCCGCGCGGCGCTCGATGATGCGGTGGTGGCCCTCCTGCCACTCGGTGACGGTCTCGCTCCCGTCGGGCGGGACGTCCCCCTCGGGGCGCGTGCCCGCCGCCACCTCCGCGCGCCGCTCCTCCGCGTCCTTCTCCTCGTCGCGCGAGCCGGGCATGCTCCCCGTCGCCGTGGGGCTCTCGCTCGTGTGCCCCTTCACATCGATCTCCTCGCGCGGCCGCCCCTGGCCGTCGACGATGATCGGCATCTCGAGGTCGTCGCTCTCCTTCTCCGCGTCCACGTCCCCCTCCTCCAGCCGCCGCGGGTCCCGGTTCACCACCACCCCGCCCCCCGCATGGCGCACGTTGTCCATCCAGTCCGGCCGCGGGCCCTGCGCCGTCGCCGTCGTGTGCCGCGACCACGTCCGGGACACCGAGTGCACGCGGCGCCCGAGCGAGAAGCTGGGGATCGACAGCCCGTGCACGGCGATGCTGCACAGCACCATGAACGCGCAGATCGGCTGGATGACCTTGACGAGCAGCCGCACCTGCGGGTCGCCGCCCTCCCCGTGCGCGAGCGGGCTCTCCTGCAGCACCTCCGTCGCGAGCGTCGAGATGAACACCGCGCCGATGCCGATCGGCCCGAAGTGCCCGCTGAAGACCGCCTCGCTGAGCGTCTTGACGTCGGGGATCCAGCGGTACAGCGCGACCATGATGGGCAGGCGCCGCAGGAGGAGCACGCAGAGCGCGAGCACGATGAGGCGCCACGCCTGCAGCGTCGTCCCCGCGGGGTCGTTGAAGCTCGCGAACGGCATCCACGCGCCGACGTACACGAACGCGGCGACGTTGAAGAGCAGGTCGATCACGGAGGAGAAGACGGACTCCTCCGTCTGGCGGTTGAAGAACCCGTCCCACGCGAAGGCGGCGCCGCACGCGAACGCGCTGAGGAGGTCGTCGGACCCGAGGAGCGTCGTGATGCCGATGGTGAGCAGCGCGAGCGAGACGTACTGCGCGACGTAGGAGTGGCGGTCGATGAGGGAGCGCCGCTCGGAGAACTTCATCATGTGGCGGAAGGCGAAGCCGATGGCGGCACCGATGACGACGCCGAGGATGACCTGGTCTGCGGGGGGAGTCAGTGCATAGACTGTGAGAGGGGGAAAGGCGACGCACAGAGCCATAGCTCGAGGAACCAGTGGCGGAGCGCCTCCTTGGTGGTGGAGTCGAGGATGAGGTAGAGCGCGATGTAGAGGAAGGGGAACGCGGCGCCGTCGTTGCAGCCGCTCTCCGCGGCGAGCAGGTGGCGGATGTGCGCGGGGACGTGCTTGTCGGCGTACTTGCCGCCGATGACCGCGGCCGCGAGGATGGGGTCCGTGGGCGTGAGGCACGCCGCGACCGCGAGGGACGACACGAAGGTGAGGCCCGGGATGAGGGCGAAGATGAGCCCGGCGGAGACGAACCAGCCCTGTGCGGTGTGAGCATGGTGGGCCGTGGGGGGGAAGAGGCTGAGCTTACCCAGATCATGATGGGCCCGAGGAGGAAGAAGAGACTCTTCCAGTGGCGGCGCATGTACGCCTTGGGCAGCTCGACGCCGATAGCAAAGACGCCGATGGCGAGGACGACGCGTGTTAGCTCGAGCGTTATCGTGTTGCTGGTTTCCTCTGTAGGCAGTGAAAGAAAAAAGAGCGCGACGGAGTCAGTGAACATGGCCTCTACAAGCTCAAGGTACACGCACCAGAAGCCCCTCCCCATCCGCGAGGATTGAAGATATTCGCGCCATACGGGCCTGGCACCTTCGTCAGCACACACATACTCCGCTCCTCCACAAAGACGCACCGATGACCACGCCGAATATGAACGCCCAGCAGGCCTCGCCGATGTACAGTCGCTCCCGCAAGAGCAGCGAGAACATCCCAAACTGCGGAGAATGGCGCCGATAAGCGTGGGTCGCGGGTGGCACGGAGACACGCACCAGCACAACGAAGCCCCCGAGGGCGGCATACGCGACATGGGGGACAGTCACGTCGATCTGGAGGACGGTGAGCGCGCTGGCGGGCGTGTCAAGGAAGTTTACACACGGGGCTGAATTTTGCCATTTACTCGCGGTTTCCCTGATTGGGCGAATGGCGAAAGTCGCGCAGGGTGATACGGCGCCAAGTGGACAGCGGCGTTTACTTGAAGTTGAACTTGAACTTGAACCAGAGTCAGACTCGGCGGCGGGACAAGACACGGCGGAAAAAAAACGGATGGGTGGCGGAGGAGAAAGAGGAGGGTGACCAAACACCAGGATCGCTTGTATTCTTGGCAGCCCCACGGTCTCCCTCCAACAGCTTGGATGTTCGATGGCGATGTCGACACGGCGCTGTCCCTCGTCCTTTATACCGCGGCGTGTCTGCAACGAGGTCCAGGGACGGGAGCCCCACGTGTGGCGGGCATCACCTCGTCGCTCGGCTCGTCTTTTCCTCGTCTTGCAAAGATAACGCGCTCTCCTACGCCCGCCGCTCGGTCGACACATCAGACGGTCGTCTGACCAGGTCGGACCCGAAGCTGCTGTAACGATTCCTACTTGGTATCCGTGCCCCTCGGCGCTATCCTGGGCGTCGGTTTCCACCAAGGACAAACACACTCGCCACTCACTCAGGATCGGACTCTTGCTCTAGCTTTAGCAGCGCGGTGTGCATGCACAAAGCCCTGTTGTGCTCCTGGTTTCCTTCGAAGGCTCTCTGGTTAGCGCCCGCAAGCTCTCATACAAAACGATGTCACCTCTCCGCCAAGGCTGGCTCGTCGCCGTGTGTTATCTTGAGCCTAGGGCTGTGCGCGGGCGCGACAGAGCTTGGCACGTTCTCCTGAATTTTGGCCGTCAAGATAACTCTCCATGCCTTGACTGCTGGGTGCCTTCATCCAAGATGTCAACGCTTGAACGACTATAAATGGCCAGGCGCACCAAGTTCGGGACCCAAGCGAGCTTAGCGCGGGCCCGGGCTGCGATATGAGTGCACACACTTGGTCTTATCCGTAACTGAGACGAAGTTCCGGAGGATGGACTCGGCATCCGCAAGCACTTTGTCGGATTACTCGGATCTTGGGTTGACCACTGCCTGTATGCTATGTTCAGAGCGGCGCGTCAAGCTCACGTCTCCGCGGCGGCCGAAATTCGACGCGTCGTTACCGGTATACCAGACGCGAGGCGCAGAACAGCAGCCATTATCTTCTCCGTCTTCGTCTTCGTCTTCGCTGCTTTCATCCGGTGATCGTCGAGCTCTCCGCTGGTATTCGAACCTCCAACTTTTCTTTCAAGGGTAACCAGTTATCCACGATTCTTAAATATTACTGCGTGAAAATCGTCGTCCCGGTGCGCATTCAATATTCAACATCCATTATTCTTTTTAATGATACTCCACCAAAAAAAGCCTTTCAGCTTGCGCACGCGCGTCTCGCCTCTTATAGATAGACGCAAGTTCAACATCGAAAATTTGTTCCTCGCTTGTTGTAAAGCGTGCGCCGGACCCGAACCTTGCTTGGGACCTATCTCTCGTGGGGAACTTCCGTGTCGCTTCGAGTTTAACTTTGCATTAATAGCCTTACTTTACCTTTGAATAGCCTTACTTTACCTTCGAATAGCCTTACTCCAACCTCACAGTCCACAGTCCACCTGGCCTCAAGGCCTTCGTCCCTCAGCCGGAACACGCACGCACAGACGTCTTCCTCCGCTCAACTGCCCCTCCCAGTGTGCACGCACCCACTCCGTGAGTGAAGCTAAGTTAAGCCGTGTATGAACCTACACGGGGTCCCACGAACCTACTTATAACTCTACCCGATTCGAATCCTATCACTAATATTAGTTCCAGGGACTCTTTCACTCCTAAAATTGTTGGTCTGTTCTATGAACCTGGTTAGATATCACTCTCGGCTGTTAGGCTTGAGGTTACAACTTACAAGCTCTACTATATTTAGACTGGTCACTGAAAGGCAAATTTAGGCAATAAATCCTGCCAGTGCATGTTCCGGCAAGTCATCGGCTTTCATATCAGTCAGCATGACTCGGGCTCTGCCTCGGATTATGTATGGTTTACTCATCCAACAGAAATGTCCCGCCGCCCGAAAACTATTAATCCCCGGTGCATGCCTACTATATCCGGAAAAGATGGCATACTCCCACGTGATACTAGTGATGGGAAAGTTGAACATGAGCTCCTATTTCTTGGAATCGATTTATATTAGGTCACGGTAAGGGCCCCCAGTTGATTCGGTGCTCTTCATCTCTGCTATGCTCACGGAGCCAATACGAAGCACCCAGATCGTGAAGAGAAAGTAGTAGTAGATGCTCTCCGTTGAACTCCGTTGAACTCCGAGTCCGGATTGAACTGCTGATTTTTACGTACCAGAGATAAAGTTCATTCCGATTCCGGGGGGCCAGAAGTCTCGGTTTCTCTTCCGACATAGTACCAGCAGCTGAGTCAAGCAGTTCCCTGCACTGATATAAGTAAGTACCCGCCGCGGTGTGCAACTCGATATCTCTCGGCTTTCGACTGCAATGAAGGTTCTTATCCTAGGGTGCGCCTCGGATATTTCTGGTTCAACTATTCATGCACTCATGATCTTCCAGTGCGACAGGATTCATTGGTCTCCCCGCCGCCCAGGCGCTGGTGCGCGCGGGGCACATGGTGTACGGATTGTCGCGAAGCGAGGCGAAGGCGAAGATGCTCGCAGCGGAGGAAAGTGCGTGCACATGTCCGTCTGCGATGACCGTCCAAACGCTTATATATGTGCCGAAGTTATCCCTATCATCGGGGACGTCGAGTCCGACGTCTGGATCCCCCTCATCTCGACACTCGATGTTATCATCGAGACCGTTGGCGGAGACGTTGGCGGAACGCCGGACCTCGCAAAGATAGGCAACGAGACATATGAACGCGTCGCAAAAGCCGTCCCGCAGCTGCGTACCGCGGATGCGCCCCTGCTCTCGTACATCTACACGTCCGGAACTTGGGTGCACGGAGAAAGCAGGACGGAGATCGTCACCGACACCACCCCCATCTCCCACCCCGCCGGGTATATCGACTGGCGCCCGGAGACCGAGCAGCTCGTCGCCCGGAGCGCTATCGTGAACGGCATCGTCGTGCGCCCCGCGTTGCTGTACGGCCGCTCCGGGTCTATATTCGCGCGCCTCTTCAGAGCCGCGTCCGAGGGCCGTGTCGTGTGGCCCGGGACGCCCGGCGGGCGCTACGCCGTGATCCACACGGACGACCTCGCGGACCTGTACGTCCGCGTCGCAGAACAGGCGCAGAGCCTCGGCGGCAAGATCTTCGACGCTGCGACCCCCGTCACCGAGTCCGTCGACGATCTGCTCGCGAAGCTCGTCGTCGTGTCGAAGGCGAAGGGCCCGTATGAATACAAGAAGCCAGAAACCCGTGCGTCCTGCTGTTTCTCTGATATCCTAGAGCCTTGTCTGATTCAAGTCATAGTGCTCCAAGAAGCAATTACGACGACTACCCTGCTTCGACCGTATCTCGCTAATGCGTTGCTTGGATGGTCGACCAAGAAACCAGGCGTCGTCGACGGCCTTGAGACGTACTATGCTGCATGGCTTGCGTCCCGCTAAACTTTTGCTTGTCTTCAATGTCTTTGCAAGGGGGGAGTTAATCGAAGCGCGAAGAGGTTGAAGGGCTCATACGATCTGAATATATAAAACGTCCAGTTGGAAGACACTGGAAGCTATTCATTGAGAGACAGACATTCATCTGATCAACCTTCCATTCTCCGAGGTTTGCAGCGAGTCGCGCGTAAGAAAACAACTAAACTGCTGACCATCGACAATGGACTATGATGAATAGAAGGGCAAGGAACGTACTAGTAATCACCGATGGAAAGCCTTTGTTTGATTTGTGGATGAGTTCAGCGGCAGGGATCTATCAGAGATGACTGGACCAGCAGTTGAGTACTTGAGGTTCAAAAACGGAAGCAGCGAGATTCGTCAGGAAGGGAGACATCAGAACAAGAGGCCCGGGAAGTTAGACGGATATCCATACTCCACAAGCTGGGCCGCGGTAAGCTGCACCCACACCCATTTTCCCTTCTTCATCACCATTTTTCCAAGCTGCATCATCAGGATCTTTTCGTCGGGCTGTCGCACCACCAGTCCATCGCGCACACGCTTCTGTACGCGGCTCACCCAGTCCGTATGATCCAGGCTTTGGACATAGGTGCGGTGAACGGCACCGGTGGGCCCGAGCATATGCGTCTGCGGGTAGGCCTCGCCAATGACGTGGTCTTCTATCCTGAAGTACACGCGTAGCAAGCCGCGGTAGCCCGCGTCCTGCGCGCGCATCTCCCTGTCTATCTTGGCCTCGAGTGCGCTGAACGGGCTGTTATCAGCTGTCCATTGGCATCCTTCGACCGAATATGCAACACTCGGGTTTTCCTGGCAATCCGGGCGGTATTTGAGTAAAACCAGGATCGCGCGCCTTTCATACGCAAAGTTGTCGATCCCGCCTTCAATAATTATCGCAGAGGTGAAGGCGCTGTCGAAGGAACACTCATGCACCTTGAAATCATTCATTGAGAAGATGTTGCGGCTGAACTCGCGATGATGATGCCTACATACCTCAATGAAATCTGTCAAGAGACGCTTGCGGATAAAGAATGGTGGGAAGCTAGGGGAAGAAGGGGCATTCGCCATGGCTGCGACTGTCCTCTTGCGCATCCCACAGACCGTTCTCCAGCCTCATGAATAAGCGAGTCGGCACCTCTGTGAAATACACGTACTTGTGCACGGGCCATTCCTTTGCCTGGCATTCCTTGGAACAGAATGAAGCTTCCTTGAGTCTGCATTATAGTTGGGTACACTGTATCTAGGAACAGGAACCTACTTTGCAGGATGAGCACACCAGAAACCGAGTTTTGCCCACCGGTTCCTTGTAACAGTGGGTGCACTCGCTCATCTTGTCGTACGTATCGCCGGCCGAGGCGGGTTTGAATTTCATGGAAGCGTTCCGACTCATGGCTTTGCCCTGGAGGATGATTGATCACTGGTGGTGCATGGAAGCAGGAGAGAAGCCTGAGATTGGCGCTGTTTGTTCTGTGATCCGCGTGACCAATTCACGTTACGGGCCGCCAACGGGCCGCGACAGATTAGATACTCATTCGTTAGGGGCCTGACAGCCAAATTGAACACAAGATCTCTGGGACTGAAGCTTCTTCCGATAAAGAGTAGGGAACGGAAGACGGCCCGAAGGATGTTGCCAGTGAATTGCAGAAACAATCGGAAATTAATACCTGACTCGGTTTCCTGAACCAAGGTGCAAAAATTAAGCGAAGATTTACAAAAGATTTATCTTCTAAACAGTCGGTGGATGGCTCTCAAGAGTCAAGATGTCCAGCGTCGTTTACGAAAGCGCGTTCCTGTTTACCGCCCTTGCCGCCTCACCCGGTTGGCGATGCAACTTGGCCGCGTTCCTCGCTAAAGTAGGGGCAACGTAGGGGCTCTGCAGCCCCAGGGAGTGGAGTCGACTCTTTCGCTGAGCCGCGCACGACGGGATCGACGATACATAAGTTCCGCGGAATAATATTCCGAATAGGTACGCACCTCCGTCGGTCCATTTCTTCCGCCGTAAGCCTACAAAAGCATGCCGGATGATAGGCCTCTATCCACTCGTCTCCTGTTTCATCAACATATCCACCGCCGTACTCGACCTGAACAAATTTCAACACAGTTGCCTAGCAGCCGTGGTTAGTGCCTCCCCGCTCCCCGTCCAGGGAAAGTACAGCTCACTCAATTTGCTGCAGGATGAGCGGATACTTATCACCGGTGCGCGACACGTCGAATAGCGTGTACTCACCGGAGACTGACTACCACCAGACCTCGCGCCCGCTCATCTACGGCCTGCTCGCCGCCAACGACCCGGTGCGTGCATCCGAGTCGTTCCACTGCATCGCGGCGCCGGCTGAAAGGCGCCCATGGCGTGGGTCAATGCGCGTATCCGCGCCCTGCGCGCTTTGCGGCACAATGGCGGGCAATCGACTGTACGTCCCAGCTCGGGGGTACGCCGTGCCTGTCTACAGTGATCGAGATGCCGCCGTCGGACGGCCGAGTTTCCAGACGGCAGAAACTATCGGCGACAGCAAGGGCGAGGCGGAGAGGAGGGTCGAGCCGCCATCGGTTTTCGTGGTGACTGATGATTTCTTGTGCCAGCTTTGAGGCATGCGAATTGAGGGTGCTGAAAATTTCAATCGAGGATGATCTACTGAAAGAGTTAGAGCGGTGTCAGTGTATTCTAAGAATGTGTCGTGGATCAGCGTTGTATTGTGGTCGTATCGGCAGGCATGAGCAGAAGGTCTCATCTGGATTCTGCGGGATACCGGATGGCACACTGCCATCTAAGCTGGCAGTACATGCAGATTTGGCTGGATCTACCCGAAAAGAAGGGCTTGTGCACTGTGGCCTAGTTGTTCTACGTGATTGAGTCGCGCGGCGAGACTTGAGCTTGAGGCCTGAGGTCTTGACGCTTGCCCGAAAAGAAGGGCTTGTGCACTGTGGCCTAGTTGTTCTACGTAATTGAGTCGCCCGGCGAGACTTGAGCTTGAGGCCTGAGGTCTTGACGCTTGAGCAAGGTGGAAGGAAAACGCAAGGAGACGCCACGTCGCGATGTGGGATCACGGTCACGTGTGGATGGCACGCGATTTTGTGGTTGCAAGCACGCATAAACAATGAAGGAATTCTTCAATCGCACCCGTTACGGTTGTAGCTACCACATTGTGTTGAAGGAGTCTTCGAAGCGCTGGGACCTCTGGCTCTCTAGCTCTGAGTTGAGTGCGGCGCCGCGGCCACGATTGGTATAACACATACAAAACACATAACACACAATATGTCTAAGAGTAGTTACGACGATACAGATAAAGTGCAAGAGGAGTGAGCTATACATACTATTATTCGCTACTCAGCCAGGTCGCGCACCGCGGTAGCAAACAAGGCACGATCGACGCCGCTCGACTGCGGGATCAACGCCTCGAAGAACCTGATCAGGAAGGGCGCATCGTGACCCGCCATGCGGCGCAGAGACTCCTCAGTAAGTCCGGCAGCGATGAAGAGATCGTAGTAGGTCGCATCAAGAGTGGATTTCTTCACGAAGCAGTCCAGAAATTTGTAGCGCTTGCGAGTAGCAGTGCGAGCATAGTTCTGGGGGGCGGCAAAGGTCAGAATTTAACAGAAAGTCGAGCGGCAAGCGCTGCGCACGTGGGCGGAAGTGACAGTCTTTGACGAAGACGACGCCTTTGAGCTCGGGGCGCTGCTTGTTCTTTCGGTGGCACTCCTAGTTGTGACGGTGCGCGTTTTATTCGGGTACGCCTCTTGATGAAGTTTGATTAACTGGCGATTCGTAAAATTAACAATGTAACGCATGAGAGAGCAAGGGCACGCACTTGAGTCTTGATCTCGACGAGCTCCGGTCGCCTCTGGAGTTCCTCCTCGTCGTTGGCCTCCACATCGTCAGGAAAGTAGCCGATGCGCGCGGCTTTCCCCACAAGTTTGCGGTCCCAGTGACAGTAACGTGCGATATCTACCCTTGTAACTTTGTGCCCGTTCACGAGGATGCGGCACAGTGCGCGCTGGGACCGATCGAGCTGCTTTAAGCTCGGGCTGCCGGAACCTGGTAGGTGAGTGCATTTGCGCATATCCGAGCGGCACTCACGGCGCGCCCGACTGTCCGTCGCTGTCCATTTCTACGCCACTGCTCTCGTCGTGGTCTTCATTCGGGGCTTCCATGTGATCAGTGAATGTGTCACTGGCGTTCGTTGCAGCAGAGAATATACTGTCAGCGATGGCAAGAGGAGAACTCATACTGGGGTGAGTTCAACGGACCCGCTCGCATGCCCCCGCATTAAGTAGAGACAACAGTGAAAGTCTCAGGACCAACTAACCCTGAAGGAAGCCAGGGACAATCTTCTATCAAGTGCTGCGCACTTTCGAGATCTCGACTGGGTTTCAAGTTGAGTTCAGAGGTGCCGCAGAATGAATTGGAGCGCCAGATGTGCGTATCAAGCCTCCCGTAGGCATCCAGAGGCCCTTCAGACACAGCGAGGTATGTATAGATGAATGCGCAGCCAGTGCGCGCCATCAGATCAGCTAGAAGCCACGGCCAGTCGAATGGAAATTTAAGCTTTTCCGGCGCAGCAAGGGTCAAAGATACGTTGGCGCAGCTCGGGCCTCGCTGATGTTTCCTGAACAGTGCCAGAAGTTGCTTATCGTGCGGTGCTGATTGCCAGGCTGGTGGATCGATACGGAAAGTGTGTTACAAAAAAGCTCGAGACCAAAGCAAATGCCTTGATATTCATGTTGCGGAGATCGAGGCATGCCTCTTGTTATTTCTCTAGGTCTGTTTCCGACGCGAATGATAGGTCAGACGACGGTTTCTCGTCGGGAACCAGAAATAGAGAGTCTGTGCCGCGTAGGTAAGTGATCGAGGCCAGCATGTAGAGTAGGGGCGGGCTTACTATCCACTTTGCCAGCTCTCTTGGCTGCGACGAACGCCTCTGCGCGTGCCCAATAATTTTGCTGTAGTAGCGCACCGCGCAGCCAGTCTTCGTCAAACGCTCCGGGATCAAGAGCAACAAATCGCACGTCGAGTGCCAGCTCCGCGCAGCTTGCCTGCTCGATCTGGTTCAGGGATCCGGACGCGCGGAGGAAAACCAGATACCGCAGGCGCGCGCATCCGGCAAGGATCGCACCCGCTGCGCACTCGAGGATCGTCTCGTCCCAGAATGCACAATGTGTAAGCTGTGGGAGGGACGCGAGCTCAGACCCTTCCCAGTATTCGGCTTCGGCGAAGATCTCGAGGTGGGTAACGTTGCGGAAGAGCGCGTCCGCGAAGCGAGCGGGGTAGACCTTGAAGAGGTTGACGATGTCCACTGCGAGCTGGCGCAGGCACGTCAGATCTGCGAGAGCCGTGCAGTACTCCGCTTCGCCGGGCATGATGAAGAGATTCGTGATGCCCTTACACGCGGAGAGGACTGCGTCGATGTTTGCGCGGTGGCGCGCAATCAGGATTGTGGATTCTTCCGGGGACCAGGTGTACATGTGGCGGACGGAATTTTCGAGGAGGCCTGGTCTCTCTGAGAGAACACGGGCGAGGATGTCTGAGGTGAACAAGGGGACCCCGAGAGAAGGGTATCGTTCCGGCGAGATGTGAACGACGCGATACAGCAGAGGCTCGACCCTGAATCTCGAAAGTCTGCGTCAGCATTCCAGATTCACATCGTGTCGCTGAAGCGCTGAGGCACTGAAGCTCATGAAGACTTACCAATTCTTTACGCGCCAGGCAACAAGCATGAGCTTCGGAATAATGACAGGCCGCGTGAGAGCGCAGATTTCGAAGATCTCGCGCTCCAGCTCGGGCGGGAGCAGTGTTTCTGTCCGAGTGACATGAAGCAGGTTGGAAGTAGGGTTTTCAGCCATTCGGAAAGAGCTGGGCAAGAGGGGATCGCAAGTCGTCTTCGTTTGGTGGCCGAGTCTGGAGAGTCAAGTCACGCATATGTCACCCGATGACAGTGTGACCTGTCACCCCATGCATACGCGGTCCCGTGACACAGAGACGATCCGCGGACCGGACCCCACCCTTGTCCAAATCGTTCAGTCTCGTTCGGTCACCCGCGAAATCAGTAGGGAAGCTCAGCGAGTCTTTCCGGCCAGGCATAACCTCAGCTAGAGCAGAAAGTGCTGCAAACATCAATTTGAGCGAAGAACAAGTTAGGTGGAGTTAGTGCCATTCAAGAGGGTCCATTCCAGGATGTTTCAACTAACACTCGAAACGTAAGTTACGCTTTTCAGCTACGTGACTTCGAAGTAGTCCGGATGGACATATTAGACCGAACTAAGGACATTTGCGGCCGGCACACGGAATGAGATTCTTTCCCGATGTCGTGCGAGGCGAAATCTGCCACGGCGTAGTGCTGTTTTGCGCGTTGAGGTTCACAGGCGGAGGAAGGGACTCTGGGGTGAGAGACGTGTTGAGTCCAGGGCGCAGGAACACCGGCCCTCCGCCTGCGCCTACGGCGGTGAGATTCGGCGCCGCGAAGGGGACAAATGCCTTTGCGTCTTCGGAGATGTTAGCCAGGCAAGAGACCGCGGATCACGGACGAACTGAGTGCTCCGGGGAAGATGCCAGAGAGGTTGTACTGCGGGAACTGATCTACTGGCACGTGAACATTTTTGTAGCCCGTCTTCTCGGCGACGAAGGAGAGGACGTTGGAGACCGTGCTAGTATAGTAGTGGGGATTAGCGGATGGCCGACGGAGATCGCGGGATTCTTACGCATTAGTGTCCTGGCGGCCGAGACTGCCGAGCCCCCAGTTCGCCTCGACGGTGCTGATCGAAGAATAGTGGGTGTACAACGTGTCGTCTTTGGTTCCACGAAGTTCCCTCGGGACAGCGCCGCCTGACGACATTCACTCGGTGAAAATTTAGAAAGAGGTGAAAAGGAATATACCGAGAGCCACAGTGAAAACCGTGTTTTCGATCGCGTGGGTGTCATTTTCGTCGAAGGTAAGGAGGATCAGCGTGCGGTCGCTGTTCACACGCGTGTCGTTGAGAAGCGGGACAAGCCAGTACTCGAGAAACTCGGCCGCAAAGTCGACATGTGTATCGTGTGCATCGTTGATCTGAAAGGTCGTTAGACGGCTCGAGTTTGGTAGAAGGAGTCCCACTATGTTCGGGGTAACGAACACCCACTGCGGGAGCGTGCCGTTCACAACGTCATTTGCAAAGTCGTTGAACGTGCGGACGTATTTGGCGCGGGCCTCGTCTTGCGAGATGGAGTCGAAAATTATCGGGGGGTTGTGCTTTCGGTAGTAATATGTGTAGGGCGCGGCAGAGGGGTTACCGTAATTCGGCGCCTTGAACCTGGCGTAAATGAGCAGAGGTCCTTGACCGTATAGCGGACGAACGAGGAACCGTAGAACCCAACCTCGGGCATATTTTCCTGGTACGTCGCCCATGTGACACCCTTATCCTCCAACAGGTCGATAACCGTGCTGATATTGGAGGGGATGTGGTACATACTACGCACACGTTCAGCTCCACTGATGTTTAAGCGATGTTTAACATACTTATCATCATGCATCCCGAAGAAATCGCCCCCGAGCGCGGCCACATCTAGAACAACCGTGAGACAATATGGGGCCAAGAGCTTACATAGAACACCCACAGTTGGGCTGCGACGGATGGGTAGTAGCCAGATAGTTCGTGAACAGGACACCCTGCTTCGCTAGCTCCTCGAAAAAGGGAGTAGAAGCGGTGGTCTGAAACGGAATCAGAACCAAGTCGAGCGTGAATATATGGCACATGCACACATCAAAGTCGGTGTTCTCGAACCACACTTGGATGATCCGGTCGAATGCCTTGCCCTTGACCACCGTCGCATCCTGGAGACTGTCGGTGGAGAAAGTCGTGTAGTTGGCGGTCTGCACCAAGGGACCGGTGGAGGGAGGCTCGAAGGTCTGGGCCGACAACGCGCATGCGAGGCGGATATTCGAGAGGAGAAATACCACGACGGAGGGGAAGATGGCAAAAGGCATCGCGGGCTCGTGGAGTTTGCCACTCGTGTGCCTCCATTGCAGTCCTTGCCCTTATAAAGGCAACCGGATGGAAATGCGGTGAAGGCGTAGTGAAGGCGTACGGCAAGAAAAACCTCGTAGCATCTCGTTGCATTTGCATCACAGTACTACCTGTCAGTGTCTTGCGGTACCTCAAATTTCAAAGCGCGTGATTTTTGTATGCGTCGCGCTTTGCATCGGCGCGAATTATGCCAAACTGCTGATACCGATGAAAACAGAGTCGGGCGAGAGGTCTTTCAGCTCACGTACAATCTCCTGGCTGGCTTTGTATGTCTCGCGACGAAAATAATCGGAGCTATATGTCAGGTCGTCTGGACTACGATGGACTGCACTCCACGCGCTCCAGGGGGTGAAACATGAACTGCGAAAGAGGAGGATCGATACTTGACAATCATTGAGTTTTTAGTGACGCACCTGTGAGGCTGGTGGAAAGATTGCAGTAACTCAAAGGTTAGGATATGAAGGCAGGAAGAAAGGCATGAAAAGAAGCGCGCCGGTTTCCCACCATCACATGATGAGGTTGCCAGGCACAGCCACCTCCTATAACGGGCCGGAAACCTCTTCAGCGACTTGCCCTTGCGATGTTTCTTTCAGACAAAATATCAAGAGTTGTTTGGAATAAGACGCCACGTCTGCACCGGTACTCGTGATGATCGCTAATGGGCGTCAAGTTTTCAAAGCGGGACCAGAAACCAGAGAAAAAGGGAGAAGCCGTGGACTCTTATACCGCGGGAATCATTTACCGGTATACCTGGAAGAGAATTGGTGAGGAAATGGCTGTTTAAGCGCTTCATCATTCAATATTCAATATTCAACCCTAGACTATGTGACCCGAATTAAGGACTGGATAACCAGAACAGTAACGCGCGTGGGACATTATTCGTAGGGTTTTTCTACGTGTCCTTTGTGGCCTGCTGATTTTTTTAGACGAGGCAGGAATCAATGCAGTTTCCTAAGAAGTTGCGAGCATACTTCAAGACGATCCCGGGGATCACTGATCGCGTACACCTCTCTGAGAGGGTGATTAACCATGTTAACTTTAGTTCACCTTCGAGCAACTGAAATTGGGATCGGGTATTGATATCACGCCACTGTATTGTCCGGGTTCTAGGAATCAATGGTGTCTTTATTTAAATACTCGATTTAGCAGAAGTCTAGTTGGACCTCAAGCGCCGAGACTATGGCCCAACAACTTCAGGTTGGATTGTCCGTCTATTACTGAACTACAGAGAAGCGGGTGCTCCCTGCAACCAAGAAAGGTGAGAGATGGTAATATTTCAATACCAAATCAATGCATATTCATTCGTCCTACAGTGTTAAAGCGGCGGACTGATCAAAGGTCCAGGACGACTCCAGGTTTGAAGTGGTGTACATTATTAAGACCGTATCCTTCTAGGATTGCTCAAGACTTTCTGGCCAACTCAAACAATCTTTCTCTTCCGTGATTCAACCTCCGCGCGCCTTGGTACCAACTTGCTACAACCAAGCTACAACCAAATTCCGCCATGTCCGGAACACGGACCGGCACCCGGTGTGACGATCCATGTGATGGGTGACAGCCTACCACACATTGACCACACACCACCATCATCCACGATTCAGTCGACGAGTTCTTCCTCGTGTTCCGCTTTTATCTTGTCTGACCGTAGCCATCTGTTCTTGAGGCTTATCTGCTCCATTTCTCCTTCATAATGCCCCGTATGCTCGGCCCCGACTCTCGCAACATCAATTTGGCACCACTCTTCGAAATACTTGGCTCTCTTGGTCTGCGCTTGGTACGCTGCCGTACAGGCCGTACGCATGGACGGCGTTCAGGCGACCAACTCTAAAGTTCTCGGAATAACTGCACCTTCATTTGTGAAGCCCTTCAGGCTGGCTCGACTCAAATGTTCTTCTATGGTGCCTGCGAAAGCGAATGTGCTATACATCTCTGCAACGGACACAACACTACTTGAACCCACTTGTACTTGAACCCACTTGTAGGTTCAACCGGTCTGCGGAATAACTGCGGTTTCTTATGTGCGTGTTATAGGTTTTTCCTCCATTCATAGGCTCGTGGAACATGATAGCAACCGTCTCCTGTCGTAAGGAAGGGAGCAGTTAGCACAATTCTTTTGCTCTTGGTCCACAACGTTCCACATGATACAGCGTCGGGGCCTCTTTCCCCAAAGATCAGTCGTTGCTATATAAGCCTGTTAAATAGCGATAAATTTGCAAGCGCCATCCCGCATTCTCAATCATGTTCTTCTCGCCCCTGGTGACCCTCTGCTTTGCCGCCGCCGCCGTTGCTGGACCCCACAAGCGCGCCGACTCATTGTCGGTTGTGGTTTCTGGCCCGTCCAGCAGCGTCAGCTCGGTCACCGACCTCCTGCTCACCGCAGCGGTTACGAACAACGGTGCGGAGGACATCAAGGTGCTCAAGTACGGAACCGTGTTGGACTCCGAGCTGCCTACGCGCTCGTTCACGGTAACTCGCAATGGTACCGTCGTATCCTTCATGGGAGTCAAGGTACATGGTTCACACCGTGATATTCTTCAGCTTACAATGTCCCTCCAGCTGTCTGTTTCTCTTACGGACGCCGATGAGAGCGCATTTGTTACCATTCCTGCTGGCAAAACCGTAACTGCCGTTCACGACGGTAATTTCATCGTTGCCTCTCTGTATAGCATCACTAATCCGACGCACCGCAGTCTCGGCGCTCTTCGACTTCGCCTCCGTCGGCACAGGCGCATTTAGCTTCGCGCCGGTAACCACCTTCCAGACAGCCCCGACCGCCGCCAAGATCTCCTCGCGCGCGGAGCTCACGACCATCGAGGCCGCGGCCGCCCCCATCACCATCGCGGTCACCGCCGACGTCGCGCCGCAGTCGCTCGCCCGCCGCGCAACGGACATCTGCACCAACGCCTCGCGCAAGGCGTTCATCGACGCGAGCTACACGGAGGCGAAGGCGCTCGCGCGCGGCGGCTCGAGCTACATCTCCTCCAAGGGCACGTCCGACACGCTGTACCGCGCGTACTGGGGCGCCCTCGCGGCCTCGCGCGTCACGAACGTCCTCAACGCCGTCGCGAACGAGAACAGCGCGTCGCGCACGCTGAGCTGCACCGACGCCCTCGGCGCGTGCAGCTCGGGCGTCATCGCGTACACCGTCATCTCCACGACGAACGTGCGTCCACCCCGGTTTTATACGGGAGCAGCGCGCTGACGGTGTCTGCGCCAGATCTACTTCTGCGGCATCTTCTTCAATGAGGTGGCCTCCTCGCGCCTGTGCTCTGGCACCAGCGTCGATTCGCGTAACATCCGCGGCGGCACGACGCTCCATGAGGTACGCAACCCCGCTCCCTCATGTCTCGGGCGTGGTGCTAAACATGGGGACAGATTACGCACGCGGTTGCCGACACGGACGACGTGACCTACGGCTGCGCGGCGGACCAGGCGCTCTCCGACGCCAACGCTTTGAAGAATGCCGACAACTACAATGTACGTGCCGCTTAATATCTTCCAGAACTGCGAACTGATACCAGCGCTCGCAGTGTTTCACGACGCAGGTGTACGCTAACACGGTGTGCTGAGCTCGTTCAAAGCGTACAACCTGGTTTCGGTTCGCTGTAGGATGGAGGGGAATGTATCTGTTGTATAGGAGCGTGTTCCGGGACAAATCAAAAATACCCATAATAAATCGAGCGCTATCCATGATTCTAGGGCGGTGTTGCATCAGCTAACACAGCAAGAACCAAGTCGCGTAAAGAAAGCTTGCCTGCAGTGATTCCTCGTAGGCGTCTATATCGGCGCGTTCCATGGTGAATAGATCGACATCCTGGGGCCTTCGCCACTGTTCGAAATCACTTTCAAGCGCGAGCCACGGAGAAGTATGCACGGTCCCCTACCTGCGTCCCGCGGCCGATTTTCCAGCCAAAGAAAATGGCGGGCAGGATGGCGATAAGCGCATACGAGAACACGAAAGTGAGGGTGTCCCAATGTCCCGGAAGGAATACCGCGTATCCCGCAAGGAACATCATGGTAAAGCTGGCGATAAATGCGTAATATCTGTTGGCGGCATCAAACATCCCCGGAACAGGAGAAGAATATTTACACGCACCCGCAGAAGGGCTGCCATGGACTGCGACACGGGAGGGACTCTCGCGGGATTCCCTGTGCTTTGAGCGCCTGGAGATGTCAATCTTCCGGCAGGAATTTCGAGAGGGCCTGGGGACATACTGCATGGAATCGGAGATACGTGAATGAAATCATAGCATAGTTTGCCATCCCCGAGACCGTGACGAAGCGCGTGATCCTGGTCTTGCATCTTCAGCTCGACAGACCGCATCCAACAGCACACTACGCACCATTGGAGGACCACCGCCGAGGTGTGCTGCAGCTGAAGGAAGGCCAGCGCGGAGAACAGCATGGTCACCCCGACGCAGTAGATTGGCACACCACTCCTAGTGCACGTCGCCAGAAACGAAGGGACCCGCCCTTCCAGCGCAAGACCCAAAAGCGTGCGGCTTGCGACGTACAGAAAGCTGTTCCCCGCGGAGAAGATGGAGAGCATGACGAGCGCGTTCACCGCGTGGGGCAGGCCGCCTATGTTCAGGCGCACCATGGCGATGACATACGGCGAGGTGCCCACGCCTGGGCGCACCGCCGCCGTACCGAGGAGACTGGGGTCAGTGTAGGGTACCAGGACGCCGACGGAGAGGGCGCCGAGGACGTAGAATACGAGGAGGCGCAGGGTGATACTGTTGAAGCTATGGGGGAGCGTGCGCCGCGGGTGCACAGTTTCGCCGGCAGGGATTGCGACATACTCGGGTCCTGCGCGATGAAGGTCAAGCTTTCAAGTTAAGCCATTCACATTTGTTGGGGGTGCATACCGGCAACCGTCAAGGACGCCTGGATGAGGCAACTTAGGAAGCCTAGAAAGCGCCCGTGCGCTCCGTCATATACATATGCCACAAAGGGTCCACCCTGCCCAAGACTATCAGGTAGTGGGCGTCATCTTAGGTATCGGACTGACCGGAACTGTTAAGTTCAGTGGTGGCAGTAGATCCTGGGAATAATACCACTCACCATCCCAGTTACGGAATCCGAATGCATCGTGCTGCATCTGATCAGGAAAGGTCCGTCGATTGGGCTGAAATGCTCACAGCCGGATTACCGCCAACCATCACCACGACGGTGAATATCAGCAGCCCCATGATCAAAATAACCTTCCCGATAGCGAGCCAGAATTCGAACTCTAAACGAGAAAGGACATATAATGAGATCCGCATAGCCTCAAGGAATTCTCACACCCCCGTAAACCCGCACAGGGAGTGAATTTAGAAACCTGAGAAATGTCAGACTTCGGGCGCCAGAGTTATCATGCCAAAACTAACGCATAGCAGATAATCATGGAGACGACCACTGCCGCTACAGGAATCTTGTCTGTCCAGAAATTGAGCAATAAGTTGAACGCGGTGATTTCAAATGGAGCGCCGAGGGCCATCCAGAGGAATAGATTGAAGCCACTGCAGACGCCCAACGCTTCATCGACGAATCGGTCTGCAAACCGCACCTATTTCGAATCTCGATGATGCAAGTGGGTGCTCAGCAAAGTCGAAAACTCACGTAGGGCGAAGAAATCGGGATCCATGTCACCATTTCGGCTGAAGATAACTGTCAACGGCGAGAACTCGACATTGCGATCGACGAACACAAGCAGTTATTGACCGCCAGAACGACCGTCGACCAAAGAACGATCGCTACGAGAAGGCTGCCGGGGCCGCCGATGGGCAACGCAGCTCCAATCTGAACAAATAGAACGGTGCCGATGGTGCCTATGCGAAATGAGCAGGTGGGTAGAGCGACAGCAGATATGGCCTCACCGCCAATAGCAATCAATTGTACGTGTCTCGCCTTTGAATGGGATCAAGAGAGCTTCTAGGAACCGTAGGACCCTCCCTGACCTTGAGCGTCCTATGGGTCTGGTCGCGCTTATCCTGTGCGTGCTCTGACACTGATTGGGGCTTTTCATTTGTGGCCGAGGATCCGTTTCTTCTGAGGAGCTGGGGAGGAGCCATTGGGACGCTAGATAGGCATAAGGGGTCTATAAAAAGGCGTACTGGTTTGGACTCACTACAAATAAATCATAGTCACATCGCCGACCGTATCGCATTTCTCGGTCATTCGGTGGCATTCCGCCGCTTCCATCGAGTCTGCATGCCGGAATCAACTTGAAGGGCGTCGCATTCTTTCCTAGATTGATACAACGATCATGCAGTTGTGGAAGTTTTTTTTTTCGCCAACGATATATTTTGCCAAGATCCATAATCGAGCCTAACCGTGGCCGTCTCCGAAGGAGCAGGCAGACAGCGCATGGCAGCCCTTCAGTGAGGTCTAGGGCATGCAACCGTGCGTAATACGCCCACGGGCGTATTATTTACGCCGTAAATTGCAGACGTTACGGCTATACCCGTGCGTATAGGTCCGAAGATTTTCCTCGGACGGTACGGGTCCCGTACGTACCGTCCGTTTACGCGTAATTTACGGGCCATTTTCCCCTTTTGGACAGACAGGTGGAAATCCTTCGCTATATATACTGAGGCTGGAAAACGACTTGATACAAGTTGTATGGGCCACAGGCATAGATAATAGTGACACTTACACGTGGATTAATCATATCTAAAAGGATAGATATGGCCGACTGCTCCTCACGTGATCAGACGCGCGCAGCCGGCGTGTGTTCCATCTAGGTTCGGATCAAGCCCGCCGATCATTGTTTTGCTGATACGATCAGATTTGGGTCAAAACAAATGAAGCCGGCTCGCCGGCCCGGAGACAGGCTTGCTCCGAACCTATGTTCCATCCAGGACTTGGGATGTTGAGGTCGTCGGCAAAAGGCCGGGTGGTCGCCGGGTAGTGGCCGGCATGCCAGACGACTGACATTTTGGTTGATCTCGGACCATCAACGGTGGATATCAAGAGATTGATCCCGGCCTGACGGCACCCGTAAATATACGCGTAAACGGCCGGTTACGGCCCCCCCGTATACGGGTATACCCGTACCGTACCCGTCCCGTATCAGGAGGTACTAATCTCGCTGACGGGACGGGGGCGTAACCGTTTTTACGGGCCGTATTTCCGTAAAATTACGGGACGGTTGCATGCCCTAGTGAGGTCAGCGTCGAGCCTAGAAGCCAGCACTGGCAGCTAAGCACGTCCGCAGTGGAGGAAGCAAGGGAACGAAGTACGTTCACAAACAGAAACTTTAGTTTCTGATTGTTCACAAACCAAACTTGTTTGATCGCTTTGTGTCTTGGGTGCCAACTTTGTCCGGCAAAACGGCTTATGTAATACTCACGCCACTATCGGCCGAACCTTCCCGCTTGTGATTTGCTGACCACTGTACATTAGGCACATCTGGACAGACATATTAGGGCTTATTGGCAAGTGGCGCAAACCGATTTTGCTCACCGCTGATTGGCTGGAAATTGTGGAGCAGCCAATCAGCGTTCCTACAAAAACGTTTCTTGCGACTTGCCAGTAGTGCGCAAAGTTTGGTTTGTGCCGTGCCGCTTGTCGGCCATCCCACCAGTCATGTCTAGAGGACCGAGAATGTCTCCGATTCGGCTTAAGTAAGCGGTTGATTAGTCACAGCACTGCTTCTGGCTAGTTCCGGCCTCCGAGTCTCCTCCTCGCATCATATATATGCATATCCTTTGTTTCTGTCTGACCTCAAGCACCATAATAAGAACAGCTGATAACAAGACAACTGGGACACGAGGAACCAACCGGAGGTTGGTGACGAGTGTCCCCATGCTCCGGTTGGTTCCTCGTGTCCCCATGTCCAAATTCTTTTGACTGAACTGCACCTTGACTGCACCTCGGTCCTCCCCTACAGTCAGCGAGGAACAAGAGTTTTACACTGTAGTGTCTCACACGGACGGATCAGATAAAACCGGCTGCTGTTTTTGTATTAAAATAGCTCTACAATAAGGGTAAATAAATGGGTCCACAATACATGTGAAATAAAAAACCGCCTGATTCTCTACCTTATATGGGAGAAATGCCAGCAGAGATCAGCTAGCCTCGGATGTAAGGTAAATCAGATGGTCATTTTTGCACTGGAATATCAACAGAAAAAGGGATTTTTATACCGGCGGCAGTATCCGGGAGCCTGATTTGACACTAGATCCTGGCAAAAACAGTTAGGGATCAGGCCCAAAGAAGGCCCGATACTTCAGACATCAAGCCCGCTATCAGGCCGCCCCTGATTCGGCACGTATCGGGCCTGCTTTGGGCCGGATACCTGACTGTTTTTGCCAAAATCTATGGTCAAATCAGGCTCCCGGATACTGCCGCCGGTATAAAAATCCCTCATTGTTTTGATATTCCAGAGCAAAAATGACCATCCGATTTACCTCACGTATCAGGCCAGCCGATCTCTATCGGGATTTCTCCCATATAAGGTTCAGAATCAGGCAGTTTTTTATTTCCCATGTATTGTAGACCCATTTATATACACTTATTGTAGAAATATTTCAGTACAAAAACAGCAGCCGGTTTTGTCTGATCCGTCCGTGTGTCTGTTTCAGAGAGACTATATACCCCTGGACCTGTTTGTGACCCGCCGCTTGCCGGCCACTACCTTTCATACGTAAGATATTCGACACGTGGCGATAGGCGAAACAAGTGCGCGTGATGCGACGCGCCCCGTTGACGCGAACAAATACAGACAAAGCTCGCCCGTGCCAGAGTTCTTCGACTGTAAGAGGGAAAGCCGTCATTATCAGTCAAGAGCGTTTCAATCAATAGCAGAGTTGCGGTCTATTGATCGTTCTCTCTCGGGCTGCCATTACATTTGGAACTAACATAGCGATTATTAGCGAAATGTTCACACCTTATCCTACGTCGAGCACTGGTGGCTTCGGGGTCCAGACTCTGGCCGAGGTCGGGAATTTGTTTCAGCTTCAACGCATCGCTTCTTACGGGTTATATACAACTGCCATGGCGGGCAGCGCGGAGGATTTGGAATGAGATGGATGAACTTGTAAAATATCACATTGATATGAGTAAGTCGGGAGTCAAGCTCAAGCCTGAGCTAGAGAATCCCGGTATAATCTATACCTGAAAAAAAATGGTATAACTGGGGGTTTGACTGGCAGATTGAGGATTTGCATGCTCACTTCCATTCCATCCTGTCATCGCGTATATCGACGAGTATCACCAGAGCTCTGACCAGCACCTCATTTTCCCAGTTCGCAGCTTGGACGGCCTCTCCGGGAGGGCTAGCTCATATGCATCCACCTCAGCGCGCTCTGCCGTGAATAAATCGACATCGCGCGGTTTCCTCCACTAGCCCCTGAATCAGCGAAAGTTCTCGATCTGATTTCAAAGACGCACCCGCGTCCCGCGGCCCAGCTTCCAGCCAAGGAAAATGGCAGGAAGGACGACGACAAGAGCGTATGAGAAGACAAAGGTGACTGCATTCCACTGTCCGGGGAGGAAGACCGTGTATCCCGACAGGAAGATCATCGTGAAGCTCATGGCAAAGGCGTAATATCTAGGATATCGTTCGAGGTAAGCTATCCCTCTATCATGAGCTTATATGCGCACGGACCCGCAGAAAGGTTGCCACGGACTGCGTCGCGGGAGCGACTCTCGGGGAATCCCTTGAGCTTCAAGTGCCTTGAGAAAAAGTTCAAGTCAATTGATGGGCCAGAAGGACGGCTCTGGACGCACTGCATGGAACCTCAGGTATGTGAACGCTATCAAGGAGTAGTTTGCCATCCCTGCGCCCGTCAAGAAGCGCGTAATCCTGCCACACATAAGCTCAAGAATGGACGGGGGTCGGGCATGGTGCACCATTGGAGCACCACTCCCGACGTATGCCCAACCTGCAGGAACGCAAGCCCGGAAAACAGCAGAGTCAGTCCGACACAGTATACAGGAACCCCACGTGTACTGCACGTCGCCAAGACGCGCGGGATGCGGCCTTCCAGCGCCAGTCCATAGAGCGTGCGACTGGAGATGTACATATAGCTATTCCCTGCCGAGAAGATCGAGAGCATGACGAGCGCATTCACGGCGTGCGACAGCCATCCGATTCGGAGGTTTGCCATGGCTATAACGTACGGCGAAGTACCTGCGCCGGGACGCGCTGCAGCCGTTGCGAGCAGACTAGGATCAGTATACGGGACGAGAATCCCGACTGACAGGGCGCCGAAGATGAAGAATACGAGCAGGCGCGCAGTGATGGAGTTGAAGCTCCGGGGTAGGCTATGCCGCGGGTTTGCAGCCTCGCCGGCAGGAATCGCGACGAATTCAGGCCCTGTCCCAAGGGTTAGCTCCAGACGAGAAGATAGCGGGGAGGGAAGCACACCAGCAACAGTGAATGAGGCTTGTACAAGACAACTTAGGAATCCTAGGAAGCGGCCCAGGGAGCCCTCGAACACGTAGGCCACAAACGGTGCGCCCTGTAGCCTCCGTCAGTACGTGGACTATACGATCTCCGTTTTACGCTGACCGGAACCTTGGAACCTGGTATGCTTGTTCATATACGCCGCATTATCAGGGACGCGACAGCGCTGCTTACCATCCCAATTCCGAAACCCGAAGGCGTCATGCTTCACAGGATCATGTCAACCTAGAGCAGAATTGGAAGAGGAAATACTTACAGCTGGATTGCCGCCCACCATTACCACAAACGTGAAGATGAGAAGGCCAAAGATCAGAATGACCTTCCCAATTGCGAGCCAAAATTCGGCCTCTGTATCATCGAAGTGATAAAATGAGTGTCGCCGCATCACATGGTAGTATGGAGCACGCACCGCCGTAAAAGCGCACGGCGAACAGATTGAGTGCACTTCACAAGATCTAGACGTGGAGGTTTTAAAGTTGATGCGGGTACTCACGCATAGCACAGGATCATGAAGACGATCACAGCCGCCACAGGGATTTTGTCAGTCCAGAAATTGAGCATCAGGTTGAATGCGGTGATTTCATATGGGATGCTCAAGCCGACATTGAGGAACAAGTTTATGCCGCTGCACACGCCTAGCGCTTCGTCGACGAACCTGTCCGCAAAACGTACCTATCGAAAAGTATTAAAAGGAAGTCGAGGGTCGGAAACAACTGACATAGGGAGAAGAAATCGGGATCCAAGTCACCATTTCAGCTTGAGAGTGCGGATAAGGTGGCGTTGCCTGCGAGAGTATGCGGACATACAGAGGCAGTTGTTGATAGCCAGAACGACGGTCGACCAGAGAACGATGGCGGCCAGAAGGCTACCTGGGCCGCCAAGGGGCAGCGCAGTCCCGATTTGCACAAACAGCACGGTGCCGATTGTCCCTGTCAATGCGAAAAATGAGCGTTTTATTTGGATAGAGAAACCTTCGCACCCATTACCTCCAATAGCGATCAGCTGAATGTGTCTTTCCTGGAAGATATCAACGAGATATCACTGAGCACGCATCTCGCATACCTGGAGTGTTCTCTGGGTATGGTCTCGTCCAGGCTCATTTCCACTTTGGGGCTCTTCCTTCTCCGGGCAGGGCTCGCGCTCGTGTAGTGGTGGCGAGCCCTTGTTATCTATGGGTGAGATGTGCGTCCTCAGTCCGATAGAGCGAGGAGAGGTCATTGGAGGGCGAAGGGTGTCGAGTGGCCTCAAGGCTTCCACCGCTATTTATCCTTGACTGCAGCGATAGCTAGTACCGGTGGCGCCGCTCGTCGAAGAAAAGAAGGCCTAAGTGTTAACGGCGTAGTACAAGGCCCGTCCCTTCTGGCGATCGAAAGTTCCTGGCGAGTGAAAAAGGGAAACCATTTTCTTGATATGTATGTGTGTTGAAGATTTAGAGCCTTTATCCAACAGCCTATAGACTACCTTTGAAACGGGGACGCTTGCGAGGACACAAATGGAAGCGGAGATGCACATCTTGAAGGACCGGTCTTGCCGGTCCCCTCGAGCGTGAAGGCATCTAGTAGAGGCATGAGATGCATGAGAGGTGAGTCGATGAGAATGTGAGGCGCAATGGTACCCAGCCGGAGACGGGATGAGCAGGACCTGAAACGTGGACGGTGGAAGGGGGACGAAAGAGGAAGTAGCATGTGACCAGCACATGACTGTAAACGCGCTCTCGCACCAGGCAAATAGGTGCAAAGTCTGTCGGTAAGCAAATTATCTCGCACGACGATAAAGTATCTGGGAGCGATTTATCGTAGTAGAAGAGATCAGTTACCGGTCAACTTTCAGGTTTTCAACATCCAATATCTTTTGAAATTTTATTATGAGGATTCTGTTATCTGAAGCGCTAAGCGTTGAACTGTCTGCGGCGACTCGGACCAGCTCGGACCTAGTGGTGGAGCAGCCGATCGGCTAAGTCTGAACGTCCGCTTTTCGGTGCACCGCGTTCCACGCCATTGTGTGGCCCGTGAACCGAACTGCAACTACGAGGTTGCATTGTTTTCTTTCTGAATCAATTTCCCCTCCCACCGTTGTTCATCATCTTTGTATGTTGTTTTTTTTGTAAGTTGGACTCCGGCTTGCCATTGCAGGTTGTGAAATATCCGTCACTTGTTCGGGTCCAGCAGATACCGCTACATCAACTCGCGTAGCAAACGCGTTTTTTTAGAATCACTGGGATCTAAAAATAAGATCTCCGGCGCTAACGAATAAGTAAAACTGTTTCGTTTGTGCGGCTCATTCCTTGCTGGATACAACGTAGAACAGCCCACAGAATGATAGATGGCAGCCAACCTCGTTCTAATCGACCCAACGATGAAGCTCGGCCTGGTCGGCGCAACTCGGCTTCGGTTCGGCTGATGTGTTGCCCGGTGGCGTCGCTTTCATGTCATGATGGCAATACCGCGTATGTCATGCATATCACGCGTCAGTGGCCCTTCCTTCCTACCTCCATGTCCCTCGCGGGCCTTCTCCTGGGCCTTTCTTTCAGCGGCCTGGCCAGCGCGCACTTTGCAGCGTGGCACAAGGGTGCGGCTCTCCGAAGTTCTCGCCTTTCTCCAAGCCACTAATAATGCCGCAGGGATGTATTGTTTGAATGGGACGATACGAGGCGAGGACGACCCCGACACGAACGCGATTGTGAACCCTCTATTCAATGTGTGTTCCATGCTCGATGAAGCGAAATGGCATGCAGCTGAGCTGGCACTAGCTAACGAAATCCGACTGGTGGTTTCACGCGTACAACGGAGTCAGTCAGCCCTATTCCATCCGCGAATCCGCATCCTCGAACTGATATCTCTCAGTGCAACGAGCTCCCGCCAGCCGAGGGGGACTTCCTGGAGCTGTAAGCCGCAAAACCACCGCGTTGTCAGCGGTAGGCATCTGACACCCGGCCACAGCCCCGCGAACGGCAACTTCACTGTCGAGCTCGCCGTAAATCGCGCGTTTACGACTCTGTCGTACGGTGGCGTGCGGGTCGCCGCGTTCGGGGACGGCGAGAACTACACCAACGGCCTTGGGGGCGTGGACTGCATCACCGAGCTGAACAGTGAGCCAAGTTCCACCGAGTCGCATAGCTGGAAATCGTCTCATGCGCGGCAGTACACACGCAGAACGAGAGCATGGCGGCTGGGACTGCCTTTGCGATTTCATACCAGGTATGTCTTACCTTCGTTCAATCTGCGGCTCATTTGACCTCCCTGGCAGTCAGACATGTCTGCCGTGACACCTGAGAACCTGGTGGTGTTCACGACGCTATATCAGTCCGTCTCTAGGTCCTTCCTTGATTTCGTTTAGGTGGCTTATCCACTTTCAGCACCCCATGGAAGCGCCTCGCAACGTATCAAGTCCCCAACCTCCCCGCGTGTCCCGAGAACGGATGTATATGCGCTGTGCGTCTTTTCCTCTACAGGTCTGTCTGTAATACTGAGACCATTTCTTTGACCAGTGGGGCTGGGTCCCGAACGGCTGCGGTGAGCCGAACATGTACATGCAAGGTACATTCTGCCTGTCGCTGTCATTACGCTAGTGCTCAATGCGCACAGGCTACCGCTGCAAAGTCGTCGGAAAGACTGGCAGCGCGGCGCTCGCACCCGCCGCACCGGCGACGTGGTGCGAAGGCGCGCCGGGGAGCTGCACCAAGGGCGCGCGACAGATGATATTCTGGCACCAGCTCGACGGGAACAACATCGACGTGAGCGGGAGCGACTCGCACGGGGACCCCAAGTCGCCTGCATATAATTCCGTGCTGGGCTTCGCGGAAGGTGCGCGGCCCTTCCTTGCGGATGATACCGTGTGCTGATGCGAGGCGTAGGCGCGCAAACGGATATATTTATGAACGACGGGACGGCGAGCGCGACGTCCGTGGCACCTGGGCGCCCTACTGCCAGCGGCACGCCGGGCGTGCAGAATGGGGCATGGTCGCTTTGGCGCTGCCCGTGGTATGCTCCCTGGTGCCTGCTGTTCTTTTTAGGTGGTCTCGTCGTCTCGCTGGTGGAGGATTTCTAGTTGTTTGCAGGAAGACAAGCTCTTGTTCTGCTCGTTTCATCTTTACTAGTCACCGGGGCTGCTGCGATATAGATCTTAGATCATAGATTGATCAATAAATAATAACTGTCTCGGCTTAGATGCTATCTATACGTGTAGAGGGGAGGTTGTAATATATACATACATAAAAAGCAAACTTATGAGCAACCTGAAAGTGTACCCTTTCAGACTCCTATCAACTTTCGTAATTTCAGAACAGTGCTCGCAGGATCTCACTATTCCATTGTAGCCTCCGCCGGATTTATATTCATCACCTGCTCGACAGCTACTTGTCTCTTGCAGCCGACTCAGTAAGTAGTTTCCGTGAGCGAACGTTCCCGCAGGTACTAATGTCTCGGACGCCAGGAAGGATCCCTCCAGATCCAACAGAAAGTTCTTATTAGCCAGCTCCCTAGTCCTGCGCAAGTACAAAGCCTGGAGCGGCTTTCAGCCTGTGCGCAGATTTGGTTATAAACGCCGTAACCCTGGGAATTTATCAGGAAAACTTCCGAAGAGACTCCTGCAGAATCCTACTTGCTCCATCGCTTAGCGCTTAGTTACCGCATCCACGCCCAGACTTTCCCAGATTCAATTCTCTGACTCGCGCAAGCAAGCGGAGCTTCGATCTGCTTCGATCTGCGCTGTACAATTCTGTATGTACATAGTTTCCTGTTGACAGAATCTGTCTTCCTCCGAGTCGTCTCGTGACTAGTTGAATTGGGTAATTTGGATTCAGCTAAGTAGGCTCAGCTCCAGTCGGCAAAGCGTGTAAGAAGTCAGTTCTGGTATCTCAGATCGAATATAAGATCATATTATAGATAGGGCTCAATATTGTTGAATTCCATGATGATGCTTCAAGCTTGGTTCCATCTTGAGTTGAAACGCGGTCACGTGACTTGATGTTGGCCTCTTGAGGTGAGCATGATTTGTTACGCTTTTCTACCAAACGAATGGAGCGACGAAACTGTACAAAGAAGCGGACTTACTATCTGTTAGAAGTTTAAAGACTGCCATGCACTGAGGCTATCAAGCAGAACGACGCTGTGTCTGCTCCATTACTGTAACAGATTAGGCAATAATAGTCGGCATCCCGAAGCTGACGAGGTTGTCAAGATGACTCATCCGGAGCTTTCGAGGTCAGGTTCCCGCACGGGCTGCTGGATGTGCTCAAAATGTGCTCAGCATCAGCGGCGGCCACGACACGCGGACTCCGGACTCGGAGTGATGTCCGCATTCAATGAGCCGCGCGTCTGGCAACCGGCCGGGAAACGTTGTGTTAAGGATAGATCAAGGCTTCCAATTCTTTCGCGGGATACTGACACGATCGTGGATAGTCTGGCTCGAATGATGGGTGCGGGAGTTGAGGTTGATCGATCAGCTTGCGGCAGCTTAGCAGCTAAGCTCCACAACATCACGGAAACCAAAAACCAGAATAAATTCCCTGAAACCCTGACATGATAGTAGCGTTGTGCATGTCCTACGTATTTCCTTATTTGTTTGCAAATTATGTTTCCCATCTACGACGCGCGGGCATTCGCGAGGAAGTCCGCATAGGTATGGGACGCATCGGGGTTGATCGCGAAGGTCATCCCAGCCCCTGGAATCGCGCATTAGCGGAGGCAGCGGTATCATAGGACAGGAGAATACTCACGGCAGTGACCGCCGTTCGCCTGTCTGCAGGCACCGAAGCGAGGCTGGGTGTCAACTACGGTGTAGACGAAGGTGGGAAGGGAGCCGTCGAGGTTGGAGAGGCTGTTGTAATTATAAGGAGCCCATTTGATTTGAAGGAGACAACAACGAGAGCTCACAAGCCGGAGTCGAATGGGCCGAACCCAGCGCCGCCGGCGGGGGGCGGGCAGATAGCACCGGAGAATTGGGCGCTGCTGATCGAGTCTGAAGCTGTATTAGAGGACTGTACACGTCCGGATGGTCGGTGGCTTACGGTTGCGCGAGACACTATGATCTCACAGGTGAACAGGCGGACAGACAAGTGTGAGACGACTTACACAGTGAACGTGATGGTGTCGCCGACCGCCGCAGTGATGGTGGTAGGGCTGAACGCGAGAGCATTGTTCGCACCGACGCTGACGGCGTGGTTGACAGCGAAGATAGAGGGGAGGAGAGCGAGGAAGAAGACTTTGGAGAACATTGTAGGAGGAGATGTGTTGGAGAGACTCGGTGAGAGGATTGAGGATGGTCGACCTCGAACTGCCCTCTTTATACAATTCGCGGCCGTGACCTTCCCTGAATCTCCCTGTTGGAGATATTAGACACATCTAACGGAAACAAGAGTTGGTTGGGCTAGAACTCACGTCCCACGGATAAAAGGAGAAGTGTATTCCAGGGCGCAATATTTGACCGTCTGTGATGTGCTTTCCGATGCCATTGGCATGAGGAACACGAAATTCCTCCATATGCATCTCTCCAGGGAGCGAATAAGGTGATGAGGATTCACTGGTCAAGGTGACAAACGGGCAAAAAAGGCTCTCGTCTGTAAGGTTGCTGTAAGGATTTACCTAGCGCCGAAAACGTGGTTGGATTCCTGAGATCCGAACATCAGGTTCCCCTTGGCAGAGGCATATTTTAGGATGCAAGGGACGAATGAGGCACAACATACTGGACGGTCTTCATTCAATAGGGCGCCACAAAGAGTTTCGGCCCCGAGGTCTAGACAAACGATTGGAAGACGCTGAGAATTTGAAGCTCGGAGATCATCGTTTATCGACATACGATGGGTCAGAAGACATTCGTACGCCGTAGAGGCTAGAGCGCCGTAGCAAGCTTCCCCGGAGCCGCCGGCGTACCTCCATGGAGAGTACCCGGCATGCAATCATAGCGTCGCAGGAGAGCGGGGACTTCAAGTCTAACGGCGCAGTCCATCACAGCAGCACAACATGAAACCGCGGTCAAACCTGTCCGTAAGTCTCGGATAAGTTCTGTGCGCAGTTCTTTGTAGTAAACAGATATCATGTCAGCAGATAACATTCCTGTGTCGCAGTAGGCTCCCCGGTGCGGAGATAGTTTCCGATACCCAGGTTTTCAACCCAAAATTGAGTAAGCGTGTTGCAACCTGAGTTTGACGCTAGTTGACAGTGCCTGGGGATCAGCTTCGAACCATCTTCGACCCTGTTGATCGCAAAACTCACGCAGCCTTGGTAGCGGACATGGCGGGCGTGGGAGACGATGGGAACAGTATTCATCTCCGGAACATGAGGTTCCGCAGGTGTATTGAGTCTAGTGCCAGTAGTAGTCGCACGATTTGCTGCTAGTTGAAGCACTGATATGACCCCTGTGAATAGCCACGGTTTTAGTGTCCACCGTGGGAAGGGCGCGGGGGATCGTTGAGAAATATTACTGGGAACGTTTCGTGCACGGCTTGGCAAAGATACTTACCCTTCATTCTTCGATTGACAAGGTTCCTTTCTCATCGCACCTGAGATACGGGTCCGGCGCCGCACGTAAACTGCAAGAGGTAAGCTGCTAGGAAGTAGAACCTCCATAATCGTGTGCTGTGGGATCTTATCAGATATCCCGACACGTAACATAGCCTGACTGATGCATCGTAAATATGAGTACGAGATGTGGACGAGGGACAGAGACAGATACCGTGCCGATACCGTGCCTATGTCCTAGCCCCACGTTCCGACCAAGTTCCGACCGTGCTCTACGAGCTCACAAATCACCACTGCGAAACCTCTCAGGGTGTCCCACGTGGCTATGATGGACCTGCGAAAACGGGCGAGGCAATTTTCCTCGCAAACGCAGTCCGACGATAGAAGAACTGATAACGAGAACTCTTTGACTGCCTGGAAGCAATCTTGTTGCTGGGGCTTGTCGGAAGTCCTGACTGTTATGAGCCAGGAATAGGCATCATGTTTTTGAGCGATGACCAAGAGGTCGAGGATACTGATAAGATAGCAAGCCAAATTCCATCTTGACGACCTTCGCAAGCGGAAGCGTACCGAGTGGACCTCATCGGTACGCTGAGCACGGTCATCTGCGCACCGACCACACACACACGTGTCGCGCACGGAGGGTAGACCCCGGCTGTCGCGCGACAATTGGGTCGTTTCAGCAGATAACAGGCAAGAGCGCCTGGGACGAAGGCGAAAGACCGCGAGAGCTACGTCGAAGCCCACGCGCGCCAGACTGAGACCGTAGGGTCTGGCGAGGCTCCTATTGTCGGCGCCCGCCTGAGGAAGCTCGAACGTGACGTTCCAACGCGCGCTGTCCAGCTCCGGATGCGCCGCAGACTCTGCAGCGCAATGCCCTCCTCAAGCACACCGTCCGTGTCGAAAAAGCTCCTCTGTAAGCGGCGGTGCGCGGTCTCTTCCGCTCGATCGTGGGTGAATGCTCGCACGACGGGCGCGTGGAAGGGGTTGCGTGCAGACTGCTGATGCTGACGCGCGGGTAGCGACACTGGGCGCGAGGACGACGGGCGCGGGTACACAGAATCGGTTGTTCCCCGGCGCGGTGTAAGCAACACACGTGGCACAGAAGCCGGCGAGGGGGTGCCGGGGGCGGTCAGAGACGAGAGGGCGGGCGCGGACTCGGGGTCTGCGGGGGCGGGGAGACGGGTCTGGGTCTGGGGCATGACCGATGCGCATGCGAAAGGTGGCCCCGACACGTGGGGCGCAAAGGCTATGGCCCTGAGGGCAGGTGACTAGCGACACGCGTGCACCGACGACGCCACGCCGGGGATTGACGGAGAGAAGTGGGTGGGCGCTGCAGAGAACAGGAGCAGGGACGCTGGGGCACGCGGGTGACGCGCATGAGCTCCGCGGCCCCAGGAGGACCCGACGCGCGGCGCTTCGGCTTCGGCTTGTGTGGCTTGGAGGGCAGGCGCCGCTCGACATGCTGCCACGCGCGGAGGCTCTGGAGCTATAATCTTCTTCGATGTGTGCGGCTCTGCAGGGGTGCGCCCGTGCCGCGGATGCGAATGCGCGGCTCCTCGACCCAGTCCCCCCATCCCCTCGACCTCCACCCTCACCGCTTGCGGAACGCCCTTGAGCTCGTCCCAATCCCATGTACAACCGCCTCCGTCCCGCGATACCCCCGCCGTCGACGTTGCAGATGCAGATGATCGCGAAGGCGACCTACAAATCAAGAAGATGAGGAGGAAGTCGACAGCACAGAGATGAAGCGCACCTCTTCGCCCGGGGTGGAGTCCTGCGACTCAGTCGTCTCGTCGCCGTCCCGCCTTGGAGGTCTCCAAACAACTCCCTCATCGCCCGGCACTCCTACGTCGCGCAGGACGTCTCCTCCGCGCTGCTCACCAGCCCTCCACCCTCCTTGACCCCGACGGCTTCCTGAGCTGTCCGTGTGCACGCGCCGCCTTCATGAGTTCTTCAATCGTCAGCAGGTTGATGGTCCTCCGCGGTCGACCCGTACCCCGGGGCGTAGGGGCCCTTCTCGGCTTCAGCGACCCCCAAGGTGCGGTCCTCATCATGCTCGGCACCGCGGCGTGCGTGTACCTCGGCGCGTGGATGCCCTTCTCCGCTTCAGCGCCCTCGCGAAGGCTCCTCCTCGCGCTCCTTCGGCGGCGCCTGCCCAGCACGGTCGCGATGTACAGCTGGAACCCAGCCCAGAGATCAAGACGCTGGTGGGACGGTGCTTGACGTCGCGACTGCCCATCCCACTTTAGCGCCCTCGCGAGAGGATCCTCATCGCACTCCTTCGGCGGCGGCTGCCCGCACAGTACAGCTACCCAGTCCGGACATCAAGACGCTGAGCGAGGCGATCTTCAGCGGGCAGTTTGCCCGATCGACAGCGGGGCGGTGCTGGCGGCGACGGCGGCGCTCGCGGAAGGAGGGGGGCGACTGGGAGGTGCTGCGCCTCACGAGGATGATTCAGGGCATCAGCGCGTTCTTGACGCTGTGCACTCGGTGTCAAGGAGGTGGTCGAAGGACGCGAGGGCGACGGCGCAGGGGGGGCGGGCGGACTGGCTTGACAACGAGGGGGGGACGAGGGAGGAGTGGGCATGACGGTCCGCGGCTGCTGGAAGACGGATCGCGGATCGGGGGGGGAGAGTGGGGACCTCGAGATGGGGGTGGGCCGGCGAGGAGACGATCGTCGATGGGGACCCAGGGGGACGAAGCGAAAGCTAAGGGGAAGGATGGGCAAGAGTGGGGATGGGCAAGAGTGGGAGAGCTCGTCATGTGAAGCGAGATCGATGAAGGAGCCGAGTCTACGGGGGGTGGATGAGCAAGGGGATGGAGAGGAGGCATGGACGATGGCGTACAGAGCGCGAGCCCACGGGCCTATGACAGATCGCGCCCTTGGCTGGTGGCATCCAGGGTGGGGTAGAGCACGATGCCAAGGAAGGAGAAGACCACGCCGCCGTTGCAGACGCTCTCCGTGTCGAGCAAGTGCCGCATATACCACCAGATGTGCTTATCGGTGTACTAGATACATACCACCGATGGCCGAGGATGACTTGGTCTACAAGAAGGATGAGCAAGGAGGGACAGGTAGAGGCAGGGACGACGTACAGAGCCAGAGCTCGAGGGATTGGTCGTGGATCGCCGCTTGGTCGTGGCGTCCACGGGAGAGCGCGACAACGCTACGCCGGAGTCACAGTCGCTCTCACAGTCGCTCTCCGCCACAAAGACATGGCGTAGATGCGCAGGGACGTGCTTGTCGGTCGACTTTCCACCGACGACCGTGGCTGTGAGAAGGAAGTCCCTGGGTGTGAGGCCCGCTGCGCCAGTCAGGGACGAGGGGAAAATGGAGGGCGATGATGAGGCCATCCGAGACGAGCAGTCCTGCGTATGCAATGAGGAATGAGGAGAAAAGAGACGAAAAGTAGCGCACCAGATGAAGATGAGGCCCAAGACTAGAGTAGGAATCAGCTCGACCGTCGACGCTCCGTAGGAATCAATATTTTAGCACAGCCACATAGCAGGCCTGATTTGGACAGGCCTCCAATATTTACGAGACGCCTAAGAATGAAGTACGCTACGGATGCCGAAAAAACTCTAACAGTACCGTTTTGAACAGGCCAACACAACTGACTAGATACTTCTTGGCAGACGTCCCACACGATCGCCTCATAAGTGAAACAGGCGACAAGGCGGTCCTGGTGGTTACAACTTGAAGTCTCCGAACGATTGCTGATGGGGGATCAAAACATCAATCCGGCTGGTCACGAGCCTATACGTCTCAAACTTTTTTAAGGGTTATTTTTTTATGTATGCACCTGAAAAAGCCCGCAACGCACCTCGTCTACTTCCTCTGGTCGCCCTGTCGCCCTCCGCTGAGGTACCGCTCGCCTCTGAAGGCGAGTTGCCGCCGGCCGGGACATCACGAAACGTTGTCCGATGACTCGGATCACGACATTACTTGTTTCGTAAATTAAAACCGTTTCATTCAAGTAGCAGGATTAGTCATCATTGGGTCTTTTCTTCGCTTTCCGTCGCAGCGAACCCCACTGCCGCTGCTCCCTCCCCCGAGACCCCGAAGAGTCTCCGCCGCTCATTCCGCCGGCGACACTAATGTCTTCCGGAATATTCCAGTCCAGTGACGTCCGCTGGACTCTCGTGGCCGCTGCAGGAGCATTAGTTTGCCTTCGCTGGGTGCTTCGCAACAAGAAACCGCCGCTACCACCCGGCCCTCGTGGACTTCCGCTGGTGGGGAATATCCTCGATGCACCGACCGGAGATGTCTGGGTCGAATTTGCAAAGCTCGGAGACGTTTGGGGTATGTACGCGACTACAACTTTTAAGACGGCCGGCCTACTGAATGCTTTATCAGGCGACATATGTTCACTCACCATACTGGGAAAGACCATGGTCATCGTGAACTCGTTTGAGGTCGCGGAAGACCTTCTCGAGGGCCGGGGAACGAATTTCTCCGACCGTCCGGTCTTTCCCATGGGCGGAGAGCTAGTGGGCTTTGACGGCGCGCTCGCGCTCTCCCATTATGGAGAACGCGCGCGAACAGAGCGCAAGCTGTTCCACCAACTCTTTGGAACCCACGCCGCGATCGGGGCGCTTGTTCCGCTCGTCGCTTCTGAGATACACGTCTTGTTGCAAAATATCGCCCGGGAGCCTGAGAGGGTGTTCGAGGAAATTCAGAGGTCTTCTTTCTCCTGCTAGAGACATTTCACCTGCTTACTGAGCCGTAGAGCGGGCGGCGGGATCTCGCTTCGGATCGCCTACGGATATCGCCTGGTCGACGGACCAGGCAAAGATCCGCTCTTGAACGAATTCGAAACCGCGATAAGTAATTTTGCAAGCACGACGATGCCAGGAGCCTACCTGGTAGACATTATTCCAGCCCGTGAGTGTCATGACCATCGCGCATACCCCAATCTATATCAATACGTCTGCGCAGTAAAATATTGGCCCGAGTGGCTCCCGGGTGGCGGATTTCACACCACCGCAAAGGTCATGAAAAAACAGCTCGTCGCCGCGTTTGACTCTGGGCTAGATTATGTCAAGCAGCAGATGGTAGTTGTCCCTGATTCAAACGCGCGGCCCACAGCTGAAATACATCTACAAGGCTCTGGGAACTGCTGAGAAATCTTACGCCTCGACGTTGCTCGAGGAGCAGCGTTATGACGACCATCTCCTTACATGGTCGGCCGCGTCAATACAAGCTGGCGGAAGCGATACGGTAGGGACAACCTGATTTGTGTAAATTGAACTGACGTGCCTGATGTCTTCAGACTGCCGCGCAACTCCAGGCGTTCTTTTTGGCGATGACCCTCTATCCCGAGGTCCAAGCAGCCGCGCAGAAAGAGCTCGATTCCGTCGTCGGAACAGATCGCCTTCCCGAGTTGTCGGACAGAGCGGCGCTCCCGTATGTGGATGCATTGTGCAAGGAGGTTCTGCGATGGCACATCGCTACACCCACAGGTAACTGGCTTTGCTCCTTCGCTCTGTAATCTCACGGCGATGCGATTGCCAGGCATACCACATCGGACACGCGAAGACTACATCTACACCAGAGGCGGAAAGCCGATGCTCATTCCCAAGGACTCTATGATCATCCCGAATATCTGGTCAGTCTTTTATCTATGCAAGGCGAAGAGGGGCTTATCCGCGAGCAGGAAGATGACCCACGATCCGGAGCGCTACTCCAATCCTATGGCCTTTGATCCAACCAGGTTCCTCGCGACGGAGACGAAACCCGCTGAGCCGGATCCGACGAAGATCTGCTTCGGCTTCGGGCGCCGGTGAGCCTCCATTCGTTCCCCCTCGAGCCGTTTGACACCTAATACCATCGCTCTAGGATCTGCCCAGGTGAATAAATCTCTTCCTCTCAGAATGCGTCGCACCGTGTTGATGGTTTCATCAGGGAAACTGCTGGCGGACACGATCCTCTTCCTGGCGTGCAGTGCGATCCTCGCGGAATTCGACATCTCGAAGGTGCGGGAGAACGGCGTGGTCGTAGAGCCACGGGCTGGGCAGAGGACAGGGATCGTGAGGTGAGTCTTCGACTTCCTGTTTTATCGGAGCTTCGTTGACTCTTGACGGGAAGCCGTACGTTTCCGTTCAAATGCTCGGTGCAGCCGAGGAGCACAAAGGCGCTCGAGCTGATTCGTGCAGGGCTAGTATGATTGTATTTTAGCTCGATCGTACAGCAAAGATTTATGCATACGCCTGATCCAGAATCCATTTGCACGCATTTACTGATTACATTAGTATTGTAGGCGTGTCGGCAAGAGACCGATAACTCTTTCGGTTTATATAATGCTTCGATAAAAGCCAAGCCGAGATTTTTCACCATGTCTAGGCCGATTACTGTAATGAATTATTGAATGATCCAGTGGTTTCTTACGGCCGGAAATAGGACGCAGCAAGGGTTTACGCCTTTTTCAACTGTTCCATTGAGTTCTTGATGAATCACGAGCAGTCACCACACAGCGCATGTTGAACTGGGGTTGAATCTTTACAGAGGTTTCTTGAGAATACTTACGCTTAAAAATGCCCGCAACGCACCTCTTCTTGTTACCCAATCGAGGCACCTTGTCGCCCTCCGCTCGCCAGTGGAGCTTGAAGGCGAGCTGCCGCCGGCCGGGATATTATGAACCCACGTTGTCGGATGACTCGGATCATGACACTTACTTGCTTTGTAGACCTGGACCGAATGGCAGGATTAGTCATCATTGAGTCTTTTCTTCGCTTTCCCAACGCTTTCCCTTGCTGCGAGGCCCGTTGGCTCTTCTCCCCGAGAAGTCTCGACTCCTTACCTCGCGATGTCTTCGGGAAAATTTCAGTCCATTGACGTCCGCTGGACTCTCGTTGCCGCTGCAGCAGCATTATGCCTTCCCTGGGTGCTTCGCACTAAGAAACCGCCGCTACCACCGGGTCCTCGTGGCCTTCCGCTGGTAGGGAACATCCTCGATGCACCGACCGGAGATATTTGGCTCGAATTCGCAAAGCTCGGAGACGTTTGGGGTACGTACGCGATTATAATCAAGGGGACCTATAGGCGTACTCAATGCTTTATCAGGGGACATATGTTCCCTCACTATACTGGGAAAGACCATGGTCATCGTGAACTCGTTTGAGGTCGCGGAAGACCTTCTGGAAGGCCGGGGAACGAATTTCTCGGACCGTCCGGTCGTTCCCATGGGTGGAGAGCTAGTGGGCTTTAACAGCGTGCTCTCGCTCTGCCAGTACGGCGAACGCGTGCGAACAGAGCGCAAGCTGTTCCACCAACTCTTCGGCACCCACGCCGCGATCGAGTCGCTTGTTCCGCTCGTCGCCTCCGAGATACACGCACTGTTACAAAATATCGCCCGTGAGCCGGACAGGTTATTCGATGAAATTGCAAGGTCTGCTTTCTTCTACCAAACCTATCTTACGCATTTCTCGAACTATTCCACACCGTAGAACGACCGGGGGCCTTTCCCTTCGGATCGCCTACGGATATCGCCTCGTCGACGGACCAGGCAAAGATCCGCTCTTGAACGAATTTGAGACTGCGATCAGTAATTTTGCCAGCACGACGATACCAGGAGCCTACCTGGTAGACATTATTCCAGCCCGTGAGTGTCATGATCATCGCGCATTTCCCCGATCTATATATTGATTCGCGCGCGCAGTCAAATATTGGCCCGAGTGGCTCCCAGGTGGCGGGTTTCACACTACGGCAAAGATCATCAGAAAACAGCTCTTCGCCGCGTTTGGCTCTGGGCTAGATTATGTCAAGCAGCAGATGGTAGTTGTCTCTAATCTAAACGCGCGGTTCACAGCTGAAATACAGTTACAAGGCCATGGGCACTGCTGAGAAATCCTTCGTCTCGACGTTGCTCGAGGAGCAGCGTTATGACGACCATCTTCTTACCTGGTCAGCCGCGTCAATCCAAGCTGGCGGCAGCGATACGGTAGAGAGAACCTTTATTTTGTGTAAACTGAACTGACGTGACTGATGTCTTCAGGCGGACGCGCAGCTCCAGGCGTTCTTTTTGGCGATGACCCTTTATCCCGAGGTCCAAGCAGCCGCGCAGAAAGAGCTCGATTCCGTCGTCGGAACAGATCGCCTTCCCGAGTTGTCGGACAGAGCGGCGCTCCCGTACGTGGATGCATTGTGCAAGGAGGTTCTGCGATGGCACATCGCTACACCCACAGGTAACTGGCTATGCTCATTCGATATAACATCTCACGGCGACGTGATTTCCAGGCGTACCACATCGGACACGCGAAGACTTCGTCTACACCAGAGGCGGACAGCCGATGCTCATTCCCAAGGACTCTCTGATTATCCCGAATCTCTGGTGAGTCTTCCAGCTATTCAGGGCGAACAGGGGTTCAGCCGCGAACAGGAAGATGACCCACGATCCGGAGCGCTACTCCAATCCCATGGTCTTCGATCCAACCAGGTTTATCGCGACAGAGACGAAACCCGCTGACCCGGATCCTACGAAGATCTGTTTCGGCTTTGGGCGCCGGTGAGCCTCGAGCCATTTTCCAGTCGGTGGAACTAATGCATCGTTCTAGGATCTGCCCAGGTGACTAAATCCTTCCCCATCGGAATGCGTACCACCGCGTTGATGTTTCATCAGGGAAACTGCTGGCGGATACGATCCTCTTCCTGGCGTGCAGTGCGCTCCTCGCGGGATTCGAAATAACGAAGGCGCGGGAGAACGGCGTGGTCGTAGAGCCGCGGGCTGGGCAGAGGACAGGGATTGTGAGGTGAGTATTCGACTTCATGTGTATCGGAGCTTCATTGACTCATGACGGGAAGCCGTCCGTTTCCATTCAAATGCTCGGTGAAGCCGAGGAGCGTAAAGGCGCTCGAGCTGATTCGTGCAGGGCTATGATTACGTTTCAGCTCCATCGTACAGCGTTATGCATACGTCTGATCCACAATCCACTTGCATGCATTTAAATTACAAAGCCCCTCTCGTATTAATGACTCTTTCGGTTTATATAATGCTACAATGAAAGCCAAGCCGAGATTATCCGCTTTATCTAGGCCCGTTGCTGTGATGAATTATCCAGAGGTCCCCTACAGCCGGAACTGGATCTATTCTAATAACTTTCAAATGTTCCTTTGAATCTTTGATGAATCACACCCAGCAAACACCCAGTCATCCCGCAGCGCATGTTGAACTTTTGAACTTGGGTTGAACCCTTCCACAATGGATTTTTTTAAAGAGTAAGCCTAAAATTGCTCGCAACGCACCTTAGCTGCTGATAAATGCTTCTTGTTACCTGTCGCCCTTTTCGCCTCCGCTCGCCGTCGAAGGCAAGCTGACCCGATTGGCTATTTTGAACCCACGCTGTCGAATCACGGAACGCTGCGAAGCAATCTAAGTGGGACCCACAATGCGCCGCTGTGGAATGGATGAAATAGTACAGTACCTGATACAGTAACCCTAGCTGCATTGCTTAATCCGAGCCCGTTGAGACAGAATAACAGGTTTAACCCTCGGATTAATTAATCGGCGGGAACGGTTTAAACCGTGTTTAAACAGCCTCAACCGGGTTAAACGAAACACAAAAACTTAGGGCTCCGGTGAGAGTCGAACCCAAGACCAGGGTAGAACATTTCTAAATCGTGAAGGGCAATAATAGCCATTAGGCTACAGGATCATGAGGGTGAGTGTAAATATTGTTTGTATATCCTGCAGGTAAGCTACCATTTGGGACACTCAACAGGCCTGACACTAAGTCAGTGTCTAGTCTTGCTTCCCCATAGCATCAGTCATTCTAGTCTCAGTGGCCCTCATAGGCATTCAGTTGGGCAACTATGATTAAATGGACACACAAATAGACTCACTGAGGATAAGGCACTCAGAGATTCAGGGAGTTTGCTCAGATCTGATCTGTTCAAGGATATAAACAATAATCCTGTTTAATCAATGAACTGGTCTAATCATGATTATCAAGTTTTATGCTGGCTGTTATGAGAATGTGGCCACACAAGTCAAAGTGTTTAATCTTGGCATAATCAGGGATCAATATTCATAGGTGTGAGTGGGTGACTTTCCATAAGCATGAAATATTCCTCGAGCTGGTTTGAGAGTCCCACTGATGTGATCAGCTTCAAAATATTTAATTCTTCTATCAGAGGGTGCATTTTCTTTGCGCTTTCCACAACATATGATAAAGAATACAAACTGCCCACCAATGTTCTATAAGGGCTGGAACACATTCTGATGGGCAGTAGGATGGTCTACAATTCTTTCTAGGTTGAAACATCCCTTACCTTCTGGCCAAAATGAATGGAAATGTGGCCTCCCAGAATTGTTTATGCATATGGAAAGTCACCCAGTTCATCCACAAAGTGTTTTGGCTACATCATACATGAACCATGGAGACTGCTCACTCACTTGCTGTTATGAACCAGATAGTATGCCAGAAGAAGAAGGAAAAACCCTAGTACCCAATTACTGCCTGGAAATCACACAGATTGAATGTTGATTCTCGGTTGATGAAGGATATACAGCTCGTCAATATGCATACAAGCAGAAGATCTGCATGGACAGTTTAGTGTAATGGAATTTTCGACTTCTGCCTAACCTACAGCGTAGACGTTATGGGTTCGATTCCTGGCGTGCGCATGTGTTTTTTGGATAATATCTCTTCCCTGTTTAACCAGTTCCGTTGAAACCGTCCAGATGATTAATCACCAGTCATTAATCAGTGTTCAATGATTAATTAATCCGAGGGTTAACCCTGTTATTACGTCTCAACGGGCTCGGATTAAACAATCCAGCTAGGGCTTCATCCTGATATCCTACGAGGCAGAGGCTGAAAAGCCCAGATAGATCAGCCACCCTGAGGCCTGATCAGCTGATTTCAGATTTCTTACCTACCTACGGCGTTGTACTTACTTGTACCAACAATGCCGTAGGATTAGTCATCAGTGGGTCTTTTCTCCGCTTGCCCCCACCTCGCTGCGAGCCCCATCGACTCTTCTTCCTCCCCCGAGCCACCGCTCACCAACCGCTCACTTCACCGCTGACGCTGATGTTATCATCCGGGATATTTCAGTCTACTGACGTCCGCTGGACTCTCGTTGCCGCTGCAGCAGCATTGGTATGCCTTCCCTGGGTGCTTCGCAACAGGAAACCGCCGCTACCACCGGGCCCTCGTGGACTTCCACTGGTGGGAAATATCTTCGACGCACCGATTGGAGAGATTTGGCTCCAATTCGCTAAACTCGGAGACGTTTGGGGTACGAGTAGGGCATGCAACCGTGCGTAATACGCCCACGGGCGTATTATTTACGCCGTAAATTGCATACGTTACGGCTATACCCGTGCGTATAGGTCCGAAGATTTTCCTCGGACGGTACGGGTCCCGTACGTACCGTCCGTTTACGCGTAATTTACGGGACATTTTCCCCTTTTGGACAGACAGGTGGAAATCCTTCGCTATATATACTGAGGCTGGAAAACGACTTGATACAAGTTGTATGGGCCACAGGCATAGATAATAGTGACACTTACACCTGGAATAATCATATCTAAAAGGATAGACATGACCGACTGCTCCTCACGTGATCAGACGCGCGCAGCCGGCGTGTGTTCCATCATGATGATCCAGGACTTGGGATGTTGAGGTCGTCGGCAAAAGGCCGGGTGGTCGCCGGGTAGTGGCCGGCATGCCAGACGACTGACATTTTGGTTGATCTCGGTCCATCAACGGTGGATATCAAGAGATTGATCCCGGCCTGACGGCACCCGTAAATATACGCGTAAACGGCCGGTTACGGCCCCCCCGTATACGGGTATACCCGTACCGTTAGTGCTGCCGGAAGTTGGAGCCGGCTGAAGTTGAGCTCGAGCTCGGCTCAAGCCATTGCCTAATCGGGCAGCTTAAGCGCATCATAGATCAACTTGACTTCAGCTGCCTCAAGCTTGATGTGATCCCCTTACCAAACATGGATACCTCTGCCGAGGTGCCTCTCCCCCCGCTGTTGTCCCGCCGCTTCCTACCTACATTTTTATCACTCTGCACTGGCCCCTGCAACCCGATTACTTTTGAACCCATGTCCGGCAACTGCGGGAAGATTAGCGCATCACACGCACTCACGGAAGACCTCGTGGCTTTGATAGACGCGCCGTCGCATGAGTAGTAATTGAACAATTAGACGGGAGATATCATTAGTGTTCCACATCATACTATAGAGCAATTTGACAATACCTGATAGCTCATACTGGTCTGTCGTCCCCAATTCACTCCATTGCGACACCAGAGAGTGTAGCGGCGGGCGCGCGGCTCGTCTGATCCTTGGATCCAAATAAGGTAAGTGCCGTATGATGGCCTTGAGCGAGCTCAAGCTGATCATGCCTTAAGGTCGTCTGAGCCTGAATTTAGCCGAGCTTAAGCCCAGCTTAACTCAACTTCCGGCAGCACTACGTACCGTACCCGTCCCGTATCAGGAGGTACTAATCTCGCTGACGGGACGGGGGCGTAACCGTTTTTACGGGCCGTATTTCCGTAAAATTACGGGACGGTTGCATGCCCTAGGTACGAGCACGATCTGTATTTGAGCGGGCAATAATTGATGCTTCGTCAGGAGACATCTGTTCCCTCACTGTATTCGGACAGACCTTGGTTATCGTGAACACGTTTCAGATCGCGGAAGACCTTCTGGAGGGCCGAGGAACGAATTTCTCAGACCGCCCGGTCATTCCCATGGGCGGAGAGCTGGTGGGCCTGAAGAGCACGCTCTCGCTCTGCCAGTACGGAGAACACGTACGAACAGTGCGCAAGCTCTTTCATCAACGCTTCGGTACCCACGCCGCGATCGAGTCGCTTGTTCCGCTCATCTCCTCTGAAATACACGCATTGTTGCAAAACATCGCCCGTGATCCAGGCAGGGTGTTCGATGAAATCGGAAGGTCTGCTTTCTTTTTCAAGTGGAATTCTGCTTGTTTATCAAACCAATCCATACCGCAGAATGACCGGGGGCCTTTCGCTTCGGATCGCCTACGGATATCACCTCGTCGACGGACCAGCCCAAGATCCGCTCTTGAGGGAATTTGAGACTGCAGCGGATAATTTTGCAAGCACGACGACACCAGGAGCCTATTTGGTAGATATTATTCCATCCCGTGAGTGTCATGGCCATCGTGCACTCTCCCAACCTATTTTGACTCGCTCGCGAAGTGAAATATTGGCCCGAGTGGCTCCCAGGTGGCGGATTCCATGCTACGGCAAAGATCATGCGAAAACAGCTCGTCGACACGTTTGACTTTGCGCTAGAATATGTCAGGGAGCAGATGGTAGATTTCCGTATCTCAAACACGCGGCCCAAAGCTGATATAAATCTACAAGGCCATGGGCACTGCCGAGAAATCCTTCACCTCGAATTTGCTCGAGGAGCAGCGTTATGACGACCATTTCATAAAATGGGCGGCCGCGACAATCCAAGCTGGCGGCAGCGATACGGTAGAGCGAAGATTCGTTTCGTTGAACTGACTGGGCTGAACGTCTTCAGGCTGCCGCACAACTTAACGCGTTCTTTTTAGCGATGTCTATCTATCCCGAGGTTCAAGCAGCCGCGCAGAAAGAACTTGATTCTGTTGTCGGTAAAGATCGCCTTCCTGAGCTATCGGATAGATCAGAGCTCCCGTACGTGAATGCATTGTGCAAGGAGGTTCTGCGATGGCACATCGCTGCACCGACAGGTAGCTCGCCATACTCATTCTTCCTACATGATCTCACGGCGATGCGACCAGCCGTACCACATCGGACACGCGAAGACTTTGTCTACACCAGAGACGGCAAGCCGATGCTGATCCCCAAGGACTCTATGGTTATCCCGAATCTCTGGTGAGTCTTTCAACTATGCAGGGGGAGAAAACGGGTTTGACAGGCATGTACAGGAAGATGACCCACGATCCGGAACGCTACTCCGATCCCATGGTCTTTGATCCAACTAGGTTTATCGCCACCGAGTCAAAGTCCGCTGAGCCGGATCCTACCAAGATCTGCTTCGGCTTTGGGCGCCGGTGAGCCTCCAGCAATTATCTCCAACAGTTTCCCACCTGAGTCCATCGTTCTAGGATCTGCCCAGGTGATCAAACCCAGCCCAATTCGAAGACGTAGCACTGTATTGATTTGATCATTAGGGAGGCTACTGGCGGAGACGACCCTCTTCCTGGCGTGCAGCGCGCTCCTCGCAAGCTTCGACATATCGAAGGCGCGAGAGAACGGCGTTGTAGTAGAGCCGCGGCTGGGGCAAACTACGGGGACGGTGAGGTGGGTCTTCGAGTTCATATTTGAAGGGCTTTTATCAACCGATGACCGGAAGCCATCCGTTTTCGTTCAAATGCTCGGTGCTGCCGAGGAGCGCAAAGGCGCTCGAGCTGATCCGTGCAGGTCCAGGGCTATGATAGTATTACAGAATCCATACGGCAAAGAGTAATACATACTGCCGTCTACTTGCATGCAAACACTTCACTGAGATCATCAGCTCCTCTCAAATTCTAGGCGTGTTCACATCTTTTCAACCGTTCATTTCTCGGCAATCATGGGAAATTCCGTCGGCAATTCTACTCTCTTTGGTTATGCTTGGCAGGCAGCGGCAAATAATGCATGTGACTAGATGTGACTTGAAATTACTCTGCTTCATCTTTGACCTTTACCATCCAGTGCCGCTGCTTCAATAGTCTATAGTCGGAATAACCGCGCTTTGACAGACAATCTTCAAGCTACTAGGCTGAACGATGCCAAAGCCCCCTCCGACCGTCGTTGCGCTTGGCGCTTTGTCCCTGCTCCGCTTTGTTTCGTCGCGCTTTGACCTCTAGTGTGGACCTTAAGAGCGGCGCGCGCTCATTGACGTACTTCAACCTTCCTCCAGCCTTTGGAACAAGATGTCACATTTCTGTACCGCAACAATAGACACACAAGCTACTGCTTGCAGCTTGCCCGCTGTCGAAGGAATGAGCTGGTGTACACGCCACAACGAGGTGCGTCCAAAGCCGCATGGTGCCACTGTTCCGTTTCTAACGAAACCACTCAATTTAGGAGAGAATCAAGCTCTATGGCAGCTACAAGAGCTGGCATGCTGCACTTGATGTCGCTCAGCCCCTGTGTAACATGGACGATATCGCGAAGTGCACCTCAATAAAGGCAATACGTCAGTGGAATGAGACCGTTCGCGCCAGATACGGCCTTGTCGATAGGTATGAGCGAGTGGCTTTGGTCTGCGACTGGAGAGCTGACAAACCCGTCGCTGGCAGGTGTATCAAAGCGCGCGAGCGGTTCACTGAGCGGTTCTTCGGGTGCGTGCACTTGAATGACCCTAATGCTAAATACTGATCCTTCCCTCAGAAATGACATGGTCCGTATCGCGGCCGTAATGCAGCCACCCCTCATCAATTATCTCCTCAGGATTTCGGACATCGCACATTTTGGCTTACTCTCGTTGCTCAACGGGAGGAGCTTGAAAGGCTCCTAGTGCGTCTTGAGGGCCGCGGATACGACGTGTTCCTGGAGTCCCAGAACGCCGAATGGCTTCGTGATCGGCAGCTCGAGGAGCCGGCTTGCGTGGACTGCCCGGAGCCCCCAGCAGCTTGCGAACCTCCGTGCAAACCCCAAGACACCTCTGCTCAGTCTGTCGAACTCGCTAGTACTATCCCCACGTCGCAGCTTGATCTGGACGGGGAATTGGAGTGGGACTATATCCGGTGGACAATCGCATGTTATATGCTTCCAGCGTCGTCGCGCTTCTACGAGGAGCGCAAGCGCGTCGTGGAGGCCTATCTCTGCCGCGTGATCTGTACAGACCCACTGCTGACCCTCGACGCTCTGCGCTTCTCCGACGTACGCAGCTACCTCCTGGCCCCAAATCACGGCCTCCAGACGGCGCAAAGGCTGAGACAGCGTCTCCGGCACGCACCCCACCCTCTATACCGCGCGGCGGTCGAGGACGTTCTGCGCCCTGCTGACGAGGGCGAATATGGGATCATCCTCGGCACTCGCCTCTATAAAGTGTGCAGCGCAGTGAAGTTCCCGCTGCACGCGTGGGGCCACATCTTTGCGTTTACGATCTGCTCTGATTGCGTCCGCTCACTGTGTCGAGATGTAAGTGCATCGAATCCTAACACAGTCCTTCTGCTCACTCTTGCGATGTAGGTCGACGAAGTAATCGACTCCTTGCGCTACGTTCTCTTCACCGGCAACGCGCCCTTCGAGTCACCGGCGTCAAATCTGGACCTTAGCTATGATGGCATGTGCGCTATGGAAGTCCTCTCCGTTTGCGGTCTCGTCCTCAGTTTCCCTTTCCCCGTCACGAAACGCGTCACAGTGGCGAAGCGCCTCCAGCCGGACAAGACCGCCGTCTGGGCCGAGGAGAAGCGCGTACCGCTCGTGTGCGCAGAGCTATCGCGCGCGGACCCCAACGCGCACACCTTCCTTAGCGCGCTGCTTCGCACATCCCTCACCGACCCCGATCTCTCAATCATGGTACGCAAGGCGCGCGGCGAGCCGATCGTGCGCTCCAGTGCGCACTTCGTCGGGGACTCCATGCGTACGGCGGCGTCTTTGACGGAGCTGAGGAAGCAACCGTGGGAGCCGTCGAAAATCTGCTACGAGCGCCTGCTCGATGAGCCGCCTGCCCACACCCCGTGCCCCGGCGCAGGGCCGCGCATCAATTTCGACGATATGCGGCTCGCGGTCGTGGACAGCGCGACGCGCTGCGACGAGAGCACACTCCTCAGTGACCTCATAGACATCTTCACGCGGGTCTACGGCGCGCGCGATCTGCTCGAGTTGTGCCACATGATCGCACATGTGTATGTCGTACGTGGCGAGCTCGAAATCGCGCAGCTCAAGCAGGATCCGGGCTACCCGGTCTTCCTCCTCAATTGTGAGGAGTCTAATGTGGCGTACAAGGCGCTGTGGGGCACGGTGTCCCCATGGAGAGATCTCAGGAACCGGAAGCTGTATTCCACTGTTTGGATGAGCGCCAAAGATCTCTCCTAGTTGTAGAAATATAGATATGACAGGAAACATATGTACCATGAACTGTATGTACCTTATGAAGCCGATATGATTATGCATCTCTCTGCGTTCTTTCCTCCATTCCCGTTTGAATCCGGATTTCTCTGTGCCTGTCACGAAGTCAACCACAGCCGCTGCATCGACAAGGTTGAAATACCCAACAGCAGATGGACCTCAAGTGCACCCTTGAACTTGTGGCAACGGCCAAAGGCCGGAAACGCATGCTTGGGATTCAGAAGGATCCACGCTAAAACTGCACTCGAAGGCCTTGCCGGCGTTTAGGCCATGGTCTAGTTCTGATATCCTGAGACTGCTCGGCGACTCACCTTGCGTTCACAAGAGATATCTGGACCTTGAGTTCAAAAGTCATAGTTGGATCCACAAGATTATGAATTGGACCGCAAATCAGGAATCATTTCTACTGCACCCTCGTCCTTCTCCGTTTTTGCCAGCCCCCTCATAGACTTCTCGAGATCTTGAAGCTCCTTCTGTGCGTCTCGCGCCTTGACCCAAGCAAGAAGAGGCGCAGTGACGGCCTCTGCCTCAGCCTGGTCAAAATCCTCGAAGAAGTTATCTTTCGGGTGACCTGTCGCAGACCCGCTAGCGGCGATGAACGACTGCAGTTGTCTGCAGATCAACTTGTGCGGATACTCCGTGTTCTTCCAGTCCGCACCTTGGCACGCCTTGCTGCAGTAAGTGACTTTCCTGCAGGCACCGCACTTCTGAAATGCGTGGCCAACCTCCTGGAGCGAGCGCATGCAGCCGGGCGCGTAGCATTCGTCGCGGCGTGTACTCAGCAGATCGTAGAGGCGTATCACCGGTTCTATCTCGGGCGATTCTCTTGCGGGAGCCAGTTCCGGGTGCAAGCCCGGCGGGCGGGGCACGTCTTTCGAGAAATGGAACGCGAAGGCGTGAAAGATATTGACAATCATCGCAATACCTGTCGCGTCTCTCTGGACCGTTCTGGGCCACAGCTTGGGATCTTTCGTGATGGTCACCGCCTCGGAGAGAATAGGGTATAGTTCGAGCTCGCGCCCTCGGACCCAGATCATGATACTATTTTGCGAGGTGCGTTGGGCCATGACGTGGAATAGAAAGACCGCGATGATGTAGAAGTAGGAGACCGGCAGTTGTTCCGACTTTTGCGGACGCCGCATGTTCGCGCAGGTGATACGGAGTAGGGAGATAAGGCGGTCCATGAAAGTAGGGGAGGTGGTGACCGCCGTGAAGAGTGGGCGGCCGCACACGTGCAGCGCGTCGCCCAGGAACAAGAGCGGTATTGGATTCGCGAGCACGACGGTCCACTGGCTGAGCGCTTCTACGAGGGCGTCAAAGCCGAATGGAACGATGTCGGAGATGGAACGTGGCCAGTGTTTGTTGGATCCCTTTGCGACACGTGTTTTATTGACGCCCTTCAATATGGCGGAGGGGACGAAAAGTAAGAAGTATAGGAGTGTGGTGACGTCTTTGCAAGCCATGTCGTTGACCCAGTGTTGCCCGAGATCATGGAGCTGCGTGCTGCCGGGATGCGACATCGGACAATCGCACTTGGCCAGATCCGTCGTTAATTTCAGGAGCTGCCGGGAGGTTCGGGGAACAGCCACAAAGGAGACCGCCAGATTGAGGAATTCGTAGTGTTTCTCTACAGCCTTAACCATGACGTCCATCTCGGCGTTTGACCGCGGCGTTGAAGGCGGAAAATTGAAGATGGTGGTAACGCAGCCGATAAGATGGGTTGCACATGTAGCAGGCGCGTGGAGGTCATTCAGCGACTCTCTGAAGCACTCTAGGCCTGTTTCCAGAAGTATCCTAGGTAGGATTGGCATGAATGAGTGGAATAAGAAGATTTCGCCGGAATCGACGGGGCACGAGCTGACAGACCTTCTGGGCACCATTGGATGCAAAAAGAGTCCTTTGGCGGTAGCTATGAAGAGTTCATGCACACAGGATGAGGAGAGCGACAGGCGCTCACTCGCTTTCCCAGAGGGATGGTGGAAGGAGCAAGAGCTGTGTGGTGGCTATGCTTCGCTTGTCGCCTACGCACGTGACGGCCGCTGCTTGAACGGGATCCACAACAGTCCACAACACAGCCAGGCTGCGTGAGCCAAAACAGACAAGAGCATGTGATCTATTTAGTGCTATATTCTGTTCTGTACGCAGGTGAATGTATGGGGGTAATACTGTAACATTATTATTGGTAAAACCAGGAAATTTACACACCTCTTTTCACAGTTGTACACACTCCCTACTCAAACATACACACCTTGTGGTTCACAGGTACCAAAAATTACACACTGAAAGTACACCAAAAAAATGCACTAGTCAGAGATTCCGAAAGAAACACTGGTAGTTTGGTTTTGATTGTTGTTTGACACACCTAGCACAGTTGGGTGCTTTTGTTACACATGTACTTTTTCTGATGATTCACACCTTGCATTCCAAATGACACTCCTCAGAGATCCCCAAATTTACCAGGACTTGGTTTTATTAGGCATAATCTCCTGGGACATCAATACATCAGATCAATTGGCTCGAGTCACATCACTTCATTGATCCAAGGTCTGCTCGGGGTCTGGAGCCATCTGCATGATCTAGTTGAGAGCAACAGGGACAGAGCCGGAGCACTATCCCTGCTATAGATGATAGTATTCTATGGTTCAATTGTTTCTGCTCATACTACTACATGGGTGGCTTGGTTGAAAAGGCACCTGGAATGCCGTGTGGATGCCGTGTTGATGCCGCATCAGCTGCTTTGATGTGATGTGATGGCCGACATCACTAGTTATCAATGGAAGGTATAACTTGTGTGTTTTTCTTTTCAGAAGGAAGGAACATGTGTATACTTTGTAGTGACAAAGAAGGTTGTGAATTTCTGAGTATGGCAACAAGTGTCTTTTTTTACAATGGGGCAGGGGTGTGCATTTTTGACATAACTTATTGTGTGTTGATTATAAGCTTGGAGTCAATGGTGTGTAAGTCCCTTTGGCATGTTACCACCTGTGTTGTTTTCTGTCAGTAGGGGGTGTGTAAACTCTCGCTAATATATGGGACCTTGTGCATAAAAGAACACAATATGCCAAAGTTGTGTCAATTTGGATGAAAAACCCCCAAGTAGCGTAAAAAATAATAATGTTACACTATTACAGCCATATGAATGCCTTCTTGTATCGGGTGTGCACACTGCAATAAGTAGGCGGTGTCGATCTTTGCAAGATCTTTGTACTTAGATCTTTTTAACCGGTGGTCACGTAAGCACGAGCACAGCCACACGGCTCTTTTCGCTCTTGCCTCCACGGTGCCACCATCGATTGTCCTGGATCTGCCCTCCTTCTCCACCCACAAGCATGAGTCGCGAAGCCTCGATGAAGTTCACGCCCGCCTCAGTGGGGGATTCGTACGATAAGATGAGCCAATGCCTCCATTGTCATAAAGCGCCACCCGGCAAAAAGCCGTTCCCAATGTGCTCAGCTTGCAAGGTAGGCTCGTGCGGCCCGATCTTGAAAGATAAAGTACCTCTGAACTCGATAGGAAGCTTCTTTCTGCTCGAAGGAATGCCAGGCACAGGCGTGGCCGATTCACAAGTATGCTCGTTTTGCTGACGGGCGAACTGGCAGCATTGGCTAAATCTCTTGAAGAACAGTTTGTCAGATGCGCAAGAAATCCGTCGCAGCCATGGCGGATGCCCCATCCTCGCCTGACTTCCCGCCATTTCCGATCCGCAAGCGACTCTTGACTGACTTCATCGAGGTGCGCGCACCGCTGCTATAAGGACTCGTGGCTCGATCAAACGATCTATGACCCAGGTCCATGAATGCTCCTTCCAGAGCGCATTCTCCTCTGCCCTCATCCTGGAGGGCGGCATCGACAACTTCCCGTTCGACGAACGGATGATCTTCGTCATGCTGAAGTACCGCCCCGACTGCGCAGAAAACCCCGCCGTCGCGTTCTCCGTTCTGGGCTGCACATGGACGACGATCAGTGAGGTCACCGCGCTCTTTGGGCCGCCGGACCCCGCCGGGGAGGCACTCGACCGCATGGTCGACACGAACGCGCGCGCAAAACACAGTGGCTACCGCGGGCTGCTGCGCGTGTTCTTCAAGATGGAGGACCACATGGTGCGCGAGTCGTACCCCCAGTCGCACCTGCTGGGGCCCGTCGGCGACGTGCACCGCGCTTACATCGCGACGGTCGACCACACACAGTGGGCGACCCGTGTGCAGCAATTCGTGCGCGACGGGCTGGCAATGCGGCAGCCGAACGAGAATGTTCTCATGATGCAGCTCGGGCGTCTGAAGATGAAGAAGGGGAAGTGGGTCTGGGTGCAGCTCACCCGAGAGGAGCTGGTGCAGTGGGGATATCCAGCTGACTTTCCCGGCCTTTTGTTCTGATGACACTCTTATCTTGCTAATAAATTGGTTGACATGATCATTCTCAGGTCCGAAACGCCGCTGCCCTTGCCTCTGGGATTGCCTATCCGGGCGAGCTCAGGTCAACCGTATACTCAGAGGTGCCAGATTCTCATCCTCTCAAGCCACAGTTATCAGCTCGGTCGGAAGGGTCGAATAGGTGCAGGTTTCGAAGGTGTTCCGATGGCTATTAGAATCCTGACCGGTCCCAGCCCGACTGACTGATGTAATTATCCGCAGGCAGTTTGACAGATAATCTGTGCGGCCAACGATGTCATGCGGCCAACGATGTCGCATATCTGCCCTCAAAACATCTTTGAACATGCGACTTGACTCAACTCCATTCCCATTTCATTTTGGCCACCAAGGTAGGCCTCACCAGGCATGGGCCAAGTTAGCGCAACACGCAGTGATATCTAGAGAAAAACTCTGCTCCTAGATAAGATCCGCCCCCGGCTCGGACTTCTTGGGCGTCAGAAGCTGACCTAGTTTTAGCTAGTATCTGAGACTGGGCGGCATTAAAGGGTGGTTTGTGCCGAATCTTCGCCCCGGAAAGCTGCATAGTCCTGCCAAGGCCCCGCCACCCTCCTCGTGTTGTCTCCCAAAGCCATCGTGGTGACTCACTGAGGCTGTCGCTGCCGTGGTGTGTATCTTCTACTTCATGCGCAGACCCAGATTCGCTCCCCTGTGGTCCCCGTCCATTCCTCATTGTCAGAAAGATTTTCGACATGCCAATGCGGTCGCCCTCGAAAATAAGAAGAAGAAAGGGAGGATTTTTTTGTAAAGATTGTAGGAATTTAATAAGGTGTAAAACATAAAAGCCGAAACCCGCTCCCTGACCGCGCCACCTACAGACAGGAGAAAGCCCTGCCCATAACCGACTGTACATGTCAGGGAGCGGGACATACAAGGGGATCAACAAACGGAAGATACAATGTGAGTCGTGTACCGTGTGTGGGCGCGCGGGAGCTACATCTGCACGGCTAACCGCCCACCCAGTCAACTGTATCAACACGCTCGATCACATCTGCCCGGTGAAGCCGACTACAACGCGTGAGGGCCTTTCTTGCCGAAGCGGAATGTGCCGTCCGCGAATGGGTCAACGCCGCTGTTGAGCCTTCGTGATCCGGGGATCGTTAGCGTTTGGGCTGAGGACTTTAGGTTGGAGCCGTCGGCATACGGCTTTTGTAAGTTGTATGACTTGTTGGAATACAGTATGGAATGGCTGTGCGAGCTGTTCCGAGCTCCACACAAGCTTAAGGCTCCACATGCTCGGCACTGCATCGCGTCGGTATGACTCGGAACATGGGTGATTCTATTACTCTCTTTTTTTCTAAGCGGGAGTACGCATAAGAATTAGACGTCGATCGCAGATAACACAGAGAGGCTGACAGTGCACCGAGAGCATTAGATGCATTCAGTCACGTGAGCCAGGTTCGATTTCTCCATGGGCCATTTCCGAGAGTCGGTCGTGCTTGTCGCTTGTCTCGAAAGTTCGTCAACGATGCACAGAAAGCAAGAGACTCCTCCCATTCGGATTTCCGATACCAGATATGACGCAACTCCTGCACCAAGCGAGGATGACATCGACGCTTGGGTGCCAGTGCAGGTTTTGAACACGACGCTGCCGTTTACGCGACGCCTGCGGCCTCACATGCACACTCCACCCACAAGCACGCACGCCAGCGCCTTCTCCATCGTCCGACGCAAATCGCATGCAGCAGCAGCAATGGGCGTGCATGTATCGTAATACATATGGAGTCTTTCACGACTCACTCGGCCAAAGCGTTCTTTCTGGCCATGAGCTTGAAGTTATATCCCGACGCTCATCGAGACTGTGCTCAGTAGTGGGATTCAATTGGTTGCCCGAGGTGTCGGCGACTCGGACCGTCTGGATCTCCTGAATAGATATCGGCAAGTAAGTTGAATGGACCATACCGAACCCAATTCCGGTAACGGATTCTGATTAGCCTGGTCAGCCTGAGATTCCTGTACCAACCTCTATCATAGTTCCCATTTGGCTCCTTCCGTATCTGGGCACCATCGTCAAAAAAAGGAGGCGCAAGCCCGCCGAAATTAATCCATGGAATTTTGGAACGGCCAATTAATCTTGACCAGATTTTAATTTACATAAATCACCACGGCTGCGCCCCAAAAAACACTCGGAACCGAACTCATATGCATCCTCTCTGGATCCAGCGGTGGGGGTGCCCCTGCAGGTCAGATCAAAACCCCGCTCCGCCGAGTTCTCAGGATATCTACATAACCGACCGGTTCATTACATTTACTCAATCTGTGTACGTGATGCACGGATCATCCTGAGCGATCCGGGCGGAGTTCGAAATCTATTTTTGCTTCCGTCGTTGCCGGCATCCCTCCCTGTCCCTTTTCCTCCGAGTCCCTGTCCCTTTCATGCTCATGCTCGTCGAATCCACCGCTCCTTTGGGCCATACTCCGTCGACGCGATACCTTATGGTACGGAACACCCAAGCGCGACGGTTGCGCGACTGCATCTTGGCGACATCCGAGGCGGTGAACCTGCGGCGAGGCCAAGCCTGCATCATCGACTCATGTCAAGACTTGTTCACGAGCCTGGCACTTCGCCCATGGGGTCCATCAAGTCTATCTGTGATCTTTTCACGCAAAATCGATACCCCTGTGCGCGGGCGTTTCGACTCGGACGTTCGTGATATCTGGCGCCCCTCGAGCCTCATTATTTCCTGGACTTGAGGCATTTCGGAACAATAGGGAGACACCCGGAGTATAAAATACCGCAAGATAACCTTGCTGATGGATGTAAACGCCACCGCACCTGCGTGTTCGCCCACTTGTCAATATCCTGTCTGCGACTCGCTCCGGAGGAGCATAGTCGACGTAGCCTGGGAGTTCTCCTCCGTGCGGTGGGTATGTTGAAGGCCTATCGAATCGAGTCTGCGCGCGACTAGTACTCCAAGGGAATAGTCTTGGCTCTGTGATTCTCTCCGGATCTGCACTCCACCGCCTCCTTGTTGGATCCCCGACACCAACTTTGATATGTCCGGCTATGATCCCACGTCCAATCGCCTGCATACGAGACGGAACGACATGGCAACAGAAGGCAACAGATCTAGAGGCTGGAGGCTCACGCTGGAGCCAACACCTGCGCGCCTGATTCATATATAAGGCGCGCATGATGCAGCGGATCCCCACCACCTTTCTGGGTCCTTCTCCTCACCTGCCCTTTCCATTTTTTATTCCCCACCGCAGGTACGCACGCGCCCGCCCCGCCCCGACCTGCGCCTCTCGTATGGCATGCTGACTCGCGCCTTTGGGCAGGCCGGTCCGATTTTTTCCTTCCTTCTCCTCCCCGCCGCTTTTTATTTTCGACGCTTCGTTCATAACCGACCATGAACCACCGACTCATCCTGCTCTTCATGCTGCTCTTCACCGTGCTCGCCGTTGTGTCAGCGCCGGTACCGGCCGAGGCTAACGTGCGTTTATATATCTCTCTCTCTCCAATCAATCGAAAGCTGACGGGGATGTATTGCAGACCATGGCGCTCGAGGCGCGCGCGAAGAAGGCCAAGGCGCCGAAGGCGGTCAAGGTGTGTGGCGTGTCTGTGCTCTCCCCGCGCCCCTGCCCTCTTCCCCTCTGCGTTACTAACGCTCACCCTCGCGCGCGCAGGCGAAGCCCAAGCCCGTGAAGAAGACCGCCACCAAGGTCGCAGCCGTACGCCCCTTCCCTTTCTTCACATTTCCCCCTCGTACTTACAGCCAACAGAAGAAGCCCGTCCCCGTACGCCCTAACCCCACCCACATGTGTACCCCACTCATCATAAGTCGCAACCCTGTAGAAGAAAGCCGCGACGAAGGCTAAGCCCGCTGCCGTGCGCTCCCCTCCCCTCCCCTTCCACTGTCCACGCCGTACTCATATTCTTCGTGGTATGCAGAAGAAGACCGCCGCCAAAGCCCCCGCGAAGAAGGCCGCGCCCAAGAAAACCACCGCCGCCGCCAAGAAGCCCGCCACCGCCGCCGTGCGTCCCCCTTCCTCCCCACGGCTGAACCTAAAGGCTGACTCAATTTGTTTTTGATCTGAATGCAGAAAGCGCCCGTCACGAACAAGAACGCCGTGCGTGCCTTTCCCTTTCCCGCTCCGTTCTTCCCCGTTCTTCCTTCTTGTGTTATGGGTATCTGACGCTGACATGGGGAGCAGAAAGCCCCCGCGACCGCTGCCAAGAAGCCCGCTACTGCCGCCGCGAAGAAGGCTGCCACCAACGTACGTCCCTCTCTCCCGCCCGTGCTGCCCTCCCTGTCGATGATATTAATTGAGGTGAGCAGAAGATCCCCGCGAAAGCGGCAGTGCCGAAGCCGAAGGCCGCGACGACGGCGGCGGCGAAGCCGAAGAAGGCTGCTACCGTCCCTGCCACCAAAGCGAAGGCGCCCGCGCCCGCGCCCCCGGTGAACAAGAACCAGAAAGCCCCCGCGACCGCTGCCAAGAAGCCCGCTACTGCCGCCGCGAAGAAGGCTGCCACCAACGTACGTCCCTCTCCCCCCGCCCCCGCCCCCCCTCCCTGTCGAGGATATTGATTGAGAGTGAGCAGAAGGTCCCCGGGACAGCCGCAGTGCCAAAGCCGAAGACTGCGACGACGGCGAAGAAGCCTGCTACCGTCCCTGCCAAGAAGGGGAAGACGGCCGCGCCCCCGCCCCCCGTGAACAAGAACCAGAAGGCGCCCGAGACCGCCGCCGCTGCCGGCGCGAAGACGCCCGCCACCGCTGTCAAGAGACCGGCGTCCAACGTACGGCCGTCCCCCGCCTCCCCTCCCTTTCGATGATATTAATCGAGAGTGAGCAGAAGGTCCCTGGGACAGCCGCAGTGCCGAAGCCGAAGACTGCGACGACGGCGAAGAAGCCTGCTACCGTCCCTGCTAAGAAGGAGAAGGCGGCCGCGCCCCCGCCCCCCGTCAACAAGAACCAGAAGGCGCCCGAGACCGCCGCCCCTGCCGGCGCGAAGACCGCTGTCATGAAGCCCGCATCCAACGTACGTCCCTCCCCCGCCTCCCCTCCCTGTCGATGATATTGATTGAGAGTGAGTAGAAGGTCCCCACGAAAGCCACAGTGCCGAAGGCCGCGACGACGGCGGCGAAGAAGGCTCCTGCCAAGAAGGAGAAGGCGGCCGCGCCCCCGCCCCCCGTTAACAAGAACCAGAAACAAGATTAGTTGAAGCACATTCAACTTGAGTTTGTTCTGCGCGGAGACACTACAATTGGCGCGCATCATAAATTGACTCTCACGATGTCAGTTTTCAGGGTAGGCACAGGAAAAAATCGAGTTCGTACATGTTTTGTTTTGCGCGGAAATAAAATTGCGTCTGGACGGAATTTATCGTGACTTTCTAAGTTGAACACATTCCGGGGTTGGGATCCCTTGTGCTTCACTTTGCTGAGACCCAAGACAAGCACTTGGCTGCTCGACTGAATGCCCTGCATTCAGGCTCCACTGGCATGAACCATGAAGAACTTACGGTTACGGTGGGGAGCCCTCTACCTGAGGATATCAATTTGACTCGCTAAAGATAATTACCTGATTGTACTCAGCCAGGTCAGTTCACAGTCCTTAACTTGAACTCTAGTTTCAATTCAGTCCGGATTAGCCCATACTCAGAGACGGCTCCTTGGAGCTCAGGAGCGCTGAGTTGAAAACCAATCATATGAGCATCTGCGCAACGACGACCCTACGTGAGACTCAGTCAGTAAGGTACGGTCCCGACCGGGCCGGGCACTCCGGCCTCGATGGTCCGATCACATGACACTGTACAGCCGCAACACAGCTTCGACATATCCCTTGCTTCCTGCCCTCATCCACGACTTGTTCACGATACATCCTCAAGTTGCCTCAAGTTTTCTGCTCAGCTTGGGTGTTACTTACCGCGGCTTTAGTCTTTGGGCTTATATTGTCGCAGTTTGCCGTCCCCTTTCTTGGCGTGATTCTCTCCTCGGACCTAGTGTACGATTTTCTCGTCTGTGCTTCGAAGTGTGTGACTACCTTCTACAACAAATGACAGAAACTGACACCACACCTCAGCCCATGGATCCCAAACTTACATACTTGCTCCACAGCAACTGCGCGCCGACTGTAACACAGACGTTGGAGATCAGGCGTCTGCTCGAATCTAGCGAGGTTTCGCAACTAAGAGATCTCGCAGTCCACCCAGACGAGCTGCCCGGTCTCCTCCGATACCTGAGAGGAACTTTGTCTTTGATAAGGACCTTCCCTGCAGAGCTGCTCAGCCAGGTATTCATCTTCTGCCGGGACAATAGCCACGCTCTCAGATACTCGACAATCGACCCACGAGAAGCGCCGATGATTCTAGGGCATGTATGCCGCCACTGGCGCTCAGTGGCGTATAGCACACCCCGACTATGGGACACGGTTTCTCTGTCGAACTTCGCATCCCCGGACCTGCCGCTCGACCCTTCGATCGTCCACGACATCCTGGCTCACTCTCGCGATCTTCCGCTGGAACTAAGTCTGGCCTACGAAATGAAGCCCGAATCTTTGTCCGACGCTTTCGCCTATTTCGACACACTATGGGCCTCGCACGAGAGGTTGAGAACCCTTACCCTGAACCTCTCAAACACCAAATCCAACATCCTGCCGTGCGGAAAGGTCTTCCACGTCCTCTCGTCCATCGACATCAAGATCAACTATCCCTATTCCGAGACGCTCGACAACTGGGAGAATATGCACTACGCTACCCTCTCCGACACGCTCGAAGGGTTCAGCAGTGCCCCAGCTCTCCGATCTCTGCGACTCGAGGCGGATTTCACCCCTGAGGACATTCTTATTCCGACATTGCCTTGGTCACAATTAACTCACCTCGAGCTCTTCACCCACGCCGAATATAACCTAGGGCGGGATATCATCATCGAATGTCCGGCGCTCGAAGAGGTCGCCCTCGGCTACTATTTTGGCCCTGGGGCCGAATTACCTCTACATACACACTACCTCCGCACTCTTTCCCTCGATATGTTCGGTGAAGGACCGGACGTCGTCCTCCTGGCCTTCGTGTTGCCTCGCCTGGAGTCTCTTACCCTGCGAACCGAGGTTCCTGTTCATGCAATGTCAGCGCTCGTGGCTCTTTACGAGCGCTCGCGATTTTCCCTCGTGCACCTCGAGCTGGGGATGGACCTGCCCCCAGAAGATGTGGGGCTCCTTCTCCGCATTTTCTGTTCTCTCCGGACGCTATCAATCTCGGGCGGCCATTCCATCACAAACCGTCATTTTACGTTGTTCAACATCCCGTCTCGTCCCATCCGACACCCACGGCTACAATCGCTGACCATCGGGCTTCTCACCTTTGACCTTGATGGCGCCGTCGTAGCAGAAATGGCGGAGACCCTCGCACCCGGCGCGGCGCGTATCGACGCGCCGTTCCCGGCTCTGCGCGAGCTGCGGCTGCCCCGGGCTGCCCCGGAACATATGAGACCTGTATTTTCGGAGGACGTGGAGGCGCGACTGGAAACCCTCCGCGCGACAGGGTTTCTGGATGACTCGATTGAATCGTGGTAATGGGCTCACTCCACACTGTACTTTGTCCCACAATCCGCTCTCAAGTGCGTATGCAAGTTGACTCGCGCTGCGTAAGCCTCTCACTCTGCTTTAGTAGCTTCAATATAGACATTCTGCTCTCTTGTCTATATGCATTCTATCAATTACCCTTTGCACTACTCATTCCTCATCTAGGGACACCCCGAGCATGGCGCCACCTGTAAATAACTCCTCAACTTCCTTGTCATTGTAGACAATACGATTCCTACGACAAGATTCTTCTCGGCAGCCCTCCGTAGATGTAGCTTATCTCCCGAAAGGAAGCGTTCCAGATACCTTCGACGCACTTACTTGCGTCTCCCTTCGATTGAAACTCAACTCACCGGCACTAGCGCAAGCTCCAGCGCCTACACAGTACTTGATTTCTACTTGGGCCATCCTGCTTACTTAGTTAGTGTCCTTGATTCTAGTTAACTCGACTGCTATCAGGAGACCGGGGTTCAATCACCCCCGATGTACGTCCCCTGTGTATTATTGCACCGTCTTGTGCATATGGAATCAATCCACTTACGAACAGAATGCCACCACGAAGCCCAGTCAACCCAGCGGTCGGCCAAGTGTTTCAACGTTTCAACGTCCACGCGCCTGAAAATGCCTCATGATGTTTACGGTTGCCGTCGATTTAGAGCCCCTATTTACCCGGGAAATTGCGTCGCCTAGGAACTGTGATGGTCTCCCGAGGGCCGATAGGCCCAATATAGCCCATTTTGGGAGAGTTGATAAGTGGGCAGCGGCCCGGGGCCTGCAAGGGCTGCGCGCTGCGCGCTGCGCTCTTGCGATTCGCAGCCAGAAACGTGTACAGCTACACGGAGCGCGACGACTTCAACGTACAAGACGGTCGTGATACAGCTGTACACTGGCAGTATTCAGTGATCGTTACTCAACGAGGACGCGTGTCTACCTATAGCTTTTCCCTTTCAAGTCAAATCAGATCGAAAAGTCTACGACCAAGATTCAATTCTCTGGTTGGCGCTTCACATATGTAAGTTCGAAAATTGAAATGCTTTGCGGTATGTTGGACCCTGACCCAGACCGATGGCCGTTGGCCTCCCTGCCCTGTATCCGAGCCCCATCATCCATGAACGCTCCCAGGATATCGAACAGCCAGCGAACAGCCCTTAAACAGCCCGGTTCGAAATATCTACATACATACAGTACTTGACTTTACGCTTCTTTGAACTTTCCACGTCTTTCTAGAGCTTTCCAATTTCATGCATTCATTCCCTAACCTTGGGTTTCTGCGATCTTGCCACCAGCAGTACTCAAGTTTAGTTAACTGCCATTTAAGTATTCTAAGCGGCTTTATGCGATGCACGGATCGTCCCGAGGGATCCGGGCGGAGTTCCAATTCTATTTTTGCTTCATGCCGGCATCCATCTTTTCTTTTGCTCTCTCCCTCACGCTCATGCTCGCTCATGTGCGTCGCGATCTACCGCTCCTCCATGGAACATACTCGATCTACTCCTATGGCACGGGAGATTCAAGCGCGACTGTTGCCAGCTGTTGCCCGCCTGCGTTTAGGCGACATCCGAGCGGCGGACTGCGGCGAGCCCTGGCGAACCTGGCGAACGCTACGCAAGTCCGCTGGCATGTGGGCGCGTCACAAGTAATGACTCGTCTGCTTTAAGTTTGTGCCCTTCTGCACTTCTGGGGTGTATCAACCCATCTGTGATCTTTGCCGGCGGACTCGCACACACTACAAGCTGTCTCAGTCGTGTCTGGGGCGCGCCTATGTCGATATGCTCCCTGTCGCGGTTTCGTTATCCATACCCATGTGCGATGCGGGTCAGACGTTCGTGGTATGTTGCGCCCAGCCCCTCGAGCCTCAGGCCACATCAGCATTTTCGGAAGAATCGGAACAATCGGGAGAACAGAAATACCGTTACCGCAATGCAACCTTGCTGATGGACGGATACGCCCCCGCGCCTGCGCGTCCATTCACTTGTTGCTTTGACAATGCTTATCCTGTCTGCGACTCTGTATGCGACTCACTCCGGAGCCTAGTCGCCATAGCCTGAGCGTACTCCCCCGTGCGTTGGGTACGTCAACCTCCTATCGCGTCTGCGCACAACTCGTACTAAGATTCTTGCGAAGATGGTATAGTCTTGGCTCTGTGATTCTCTCCGAGTCCCGGCGCAGCTTCGATCTTGTTCCCCGCACCGCCTCTCTGTTGGACGTCCACAACCCTATCCTGTCCAACAACCGTCACCAGGCTGATCCCTACACTGAATTCTCTCTCGTTCTGGGCACCCCTCGTCCAATCGCAGGCGGCGCGCCATACGAAATTGGCCTAGCGACTGGAGAGATATGGCAACAGATTCTGGAGCCAGCGTGATCCATATCTTCTATATAAGGAGGCGCATGATAGAGTGGTTCCCCACCACCTTTCTAGGTCTTTCTCCTCCTCCTCCCTGCCCCTTTCCATTTTCTATTCTCTCCCGCAGGTACGCACGCACCTCCTGCTCCAGTACGGTATGCTGACTAGGACCAGGCCGGATCCGATATTTCTTTCCTTCTTCCTCCGCCCCCCACTTTGTATTTTCGACTTCGTTCATAACCGGGGCCCATCATGAACCACCGCTTCATCCTGCTCTTCATGCTGCTCTTCACCGTGCTCGCCGTCGTGTCGGCGCCGATCTCGGTCGACGCTACCGTGCGTCCTCTCTCTCTTTGGTTCAATAAGCATCAGGAAGCTGACGTGGGTGTGTGGTAGCCCGAGGCTCTCGAGGTGCGCGCGAAGAAGGCCAAGGCGCCGAAGGCCGCAAAGGTGTGTCCCTCTGCGCCTGTGTCCCTCTGTGCTTGACATGTGCGCCAGGCGAAGCCCGTCAAGGCCGCAGCCGTGCGTCCCTCCCTGTCTCCGCCGTTCGTTCGTCGAGCTCACATATTTTCTGTTCCAGAAGAAGCCCGCCGCCAAAGCCGCTGCGAAGAAGCCTGCGCCCAAGAAGACCGCCGCCACCGCCGCCAAGAAGCCCGCCACGGCAGCGAAGAAACCCGCGACGGCAGCGAAGAAGCCTGCGACCGCCGCTGCCGCCAAGAAACCCGCCACGGCAGCGAAGAAGCCCGCGACCGCCGCCGCCGCCAAGAAGCCCGCCACGGCAGCAAAGAAACCCGCCGCGGCTGCTAAGAAGCCCGCGACGACGGCTGCTGCGAAGAAGCCCGCCACCGCTGCCGTGCGTCCCCCTTCCCACCCCCTCTTTTCTGCCCCACGGCTGATTCGATTTGTTTCATTTGCAGAAAGCGCCCGCCGCCAAGAAGCCCGCCACAGCAGCGAAGAAACCCGCCACGGCCGCGAAGAAACCCGCAACCGCCGCGAAGAAGCCCGCCACCAGTGCCGCCGCAAAGAAACCCGCCACGGCCGCCAAGAAGCCCGCCGCAGCGAAGAAACCCGCCGCCACCGCCGCCAAGAAGCCTGCGACCGCCGCCAAGAAGCCCGCCACGCCCGCCGCGTGCGCCCCTCCCAAGAAGGCCGGCGCCACGGCCGCGAAGCCCGCCGCGAAGAAGACCGCCGTCCGCCGCTTCCTCGAGTACGTCGGCCTCGCTGCGCGCGCACCGCCCGCCACGCCCGCTGCCGCTGGGTCGAGTGCCGCGGGTGCAGCTGGCGCGGGATGCGCGACTACGCCGACGAAGACAGACAAGAAGGCGGAGAAGGCCGCGAAGGCGAGTGCGAAGGCGAGCGCGGCTGCTGCTGCTGCTGCCTCTGCTGAGGCGCTCAAACGCGTTCGTCCCCCCTCCCCTCCTGCTCACTTGATTTTACCGCTGATGCACGTTTTCAAAACAACAGAAAGTCGGCCCGATCGCGAACGCGCCTACGAAGGCGGTGTCGTGCACGAACAAGGACGGCGCGAAGACAGAGATCCCGCTCGCGTCGATCAAGACGGCGGTGAACCTCGCGCAGCGCGGACCGCTTGTCACCGGGAAGAACGCGGTGAAGTTCCCGCACGTGTTTAACAACCGCGAGGGCGTGGCCGTCGTGGCTGGGTGCGCGGGCAAGCAGCTCGAGGAGCACGCGGTTGGGCCCAACATGGCGACGTTCAAGAACATCCCGTCCGTGCTGGGCCAGTTCAACCAGTTCCGCGTCGTCATCACCACGCCCGACGCCGCCACCGGCGCGACGACGTTCTGCGGCGTCATGACCCACGGCACGTCGACGACGGGCACGTTCGACAAGGCCCTGTGCGCGGAGGTCTGAACGTGTGCCGATGTGTATTTATGACTGTATGTATTGGAAGCTGGATAGATGTATCAATGAAATTATCGAAACACATAAAAATATAAACGCGCAAAATGCACCCTCGACTCAATGCACCCTCGAAATAAAAGTGGGCGCCCCACAACTCATGTTGCGAAGTTGATCCTGATCTTGGGGCTCAACGTTCAACAATGATGCGATAGTTCGCAGTGATACGAGATGTGCGCATCAACGGTGTATCGGTGGTTACAATTTATTGTTCCGCAACGACTCTACTGATTGATATTCTCCTGATAACCCTGACTAGCACATTGTGGTCAGTAACCCTAGCTGCTTTGCTTAATCCGAGCCCGTTGAGACAGAATAACAGGTTTAACCCTCGGATTAATTAATCGGCGGGAACGGTTTAAACCGTGTCTAAGCAGGCTCAAGCGGGGTTAAACGAACACACAAAAACTTAGGCATCAAGGAGATTCGAACCCAAGACCAATTGAGAACATTGCTAAATCGTAAAGGGTTGTAATAACCATTAGGCTACAGGATCATAGCGTTCAACGTAAATATTGTTTGTATATGCTGCAGGTAAGCTACCATGTGGGACACTCAACAGGCCTGACACTAAGTCAGTTTCTAGTCTTGCTTCCCCATAATATCAGTCATTCTAGTCTCAGTGGCTTTCATAGGCATTCAGTTGGGCAACTATGATTGAATGGACAAACAAATAGACTCACTATGGACAAGGCACTCAGAGATTCAGGGAGTTTGCTCAGATTTGATCTGTTCAAGGATATAAACAATAATCCTGTTTAATCAATGAACTGGTCTAATCATGATTATCAAGTTTTATGCTGGCTGTTATGAGAATGTGGCCACACAAGTCAAAGTGTTTAATCTTGGCATAATCAGGGATCAATATACATGGGTGTGAGTGGGTGATTTTCCATAAGCATGAAATATTCCTCGAGCTGGTTCGAGAGTCCCACTGATGTGATCAGCTTGAAGATATTTAATTCTTCTATCAGAGGGTGCATTTTCTTTGTGCTTTCCACAACATATGATAAAGAATCCAAACTGCCCACCAATGTTCTATAAGGGCCGGAACACATTCTGATGGGCAGTAGGATGGTCTACAATTCTTTCTAGGTTCAAACATACCTTACCATCTGGCCAAAATGAATGGAAATGTTCCCTGCAGAATTGTTTACACGTATGGAAAAAGTCACCCAGTTTATCCACAAAGTGTTTTGGCTACATCATACATAACCATGGAGACTGCTCACTCACTTGAAGTCTGATTGCTGTTATGAACCAGATAGTATTCCAGAAGAAGAAGAAGAAAAACCCTAGTACCCAATTACTGCCTGGAAATCACACAGATTGAATGTTGATTCACCAACCACTTTCGGTTGATGAAGGATGTACAGCTGCCCAATATGCATATAAGGAGAACACCTACATGTACAGTTTAGTGTAATGGTATTTTCGACATCTGCTTAACCTGCGGCACAGACGTTATGGGTTCGATTCCTAATGTGGGCAGTTGTTTTTGGGAAATAAATTTTCCCTGTTTAACCGGTTCCGTTGAAACCGTCCAGATCATTAATCACCAGTCATTAATCAGTGTTCAATGATTAATCAATCCGAGGGTTAACCCTGTTATTCTGTCTCAACGGGCTCGGATTAAACAATCCAGCTAGGGCTTCATTTGTGGTCCTGTTGATGTCGTCGTTGGGGAGGTGGTGTCTCGTGCTTCAAAATCCCATGCCTGGCAGACCTAGGCTTCCACCAAATTCTAATCAAGTCTCTAAGGAGTCTCTGCCCTTACATAATCGAAGGGAATATACCTGAAGTAAACCGGCTGGCACCCCGAAAAACAAGTCACCGCTTGGAATCGAACCTGGCCATCTCCGCTGGTCATCTGAGCTTGCTATATGGGGTATATCGGATAATGATATCGCGAGATCACAGTTTCGTAGGCGACGGCATTTCCCGGGTGAATTAGGGGCTCAAAATCCGCAACCGTATATAGGGAATTTTTGGGTTGGCGCGTTCAATACGGCAGAAATGAAATATCAACCGGTGTAGGAGGTAGTGATGTGCAGGGAGCGGCCCGCCAGGCCGAGCCCGCCGAATCCTAAGCCGGATGCCGGGCCTCACAGGGCCCGGGCTTGAGATTCTGAGGCCCGAGCCAGGCCATCAAGCTTTAAGGCCCGGGCCTGAAGGTCCTGAAGGCTGATTGCGGTCTCTGGCAACCTAATTTTCGGCGGACCTCACTGTGCCGGCACCCATGTGAATGAACTTCCGCCGCCGTCCGGCACCCATTACTGATTCAACGGCAGTACAGATATTATGCGGCCTCGCTGCGGCCGTGCCCGAGAAGCCCGCGCCGCTCGGCATCTAAAACACGAGTCGGGCCAAAGTCGGGCACGGACACTGGGCCAAAACAGTTGGGACTTTTGGACAATACTCATGAAATGGATGTAAACACACACTGTATTGCATATATTGAACAATTAGTTGATACAACGGACCCCAGCTGATTTCACCGTTGAGGGACATGTCGCTCGTCGTGGGCTGGAGCGCGATGGCAAAGAGCTGGTTCGTGATGTTCATCTGGCACGAGAGCGTCTGCGATATCATCAGAAAGTGTCAGATGCTAAGACTCACCCCATGACTCCGTCGAGTCCGTTTAGCCCAGAGGACGGCGGGACGACGCCGATGGACTTGTTGGGCATGGACACGCCGGCGAAGGCCACTCGGTCCAGGATTTCCCTTCCTATTCGGCACTGAGGTTGGGCACCGACTAGACCGCGAAACTTGCCTCTGGAGGGCTCGCCCTCTTGGAAGAATTCAATAGTAAATACACAGGAATCCGTCAGCTTCACTCGCGGTGCTCACCGAACGAGAGATCCTGCAGGCGCGGGATTCGTTGCTGTGAGGAAGATAAAGAAAAGAGGATCGTACCACGGCGCTTCCAAGATCTCGGCTGACTCTGTGTAAGCATTTCAGGAATGCGCAAAAGTCGAGGAGACATACGTGGTGTTTGTGGCAACAAACTGTTTTCCAGCCCCAAGCTAGGTATTCCCGCTCGTGGTTTCCACAATGAGATTATCTGCACACCAAGTACACAACATTGGCTCGCTTAGTGTAAACAAACTGCTCAAAAGAAGTCGCAGGAGCTTCAACCGACACAGCTGCCTAGAAATCGAATTCATTGCGTACATGACAGGAAGATAGACAAAGCTGACCACATAAAACTCCACGTCGTCTCCAATGGTCTCGTTGAAGACGTCGCCCTCCCTGCAGTTGTGAATTCTCAGGCTGCGGATCGCAAGAACTCAGCCCGAGCAGGCCCCCGTCGCCCGGAGGTGAATGGTTTGCCACTCGCGTTCCATCATCCTGCTAAGTAGCGCTCGGGACTCCGACAAACCGCGCGAGATCAGAATCGGTAACTTGACCAGTGGGTTGAGCTGTCCAGGCAAGCAGAAGGGAGTGGAGGACACCATAGCTAGCAGCTGCGATGTGGGAGAGACTTGGGAGAGACATGGAGAGCCATTTATAGTCACGTCTCCCATCATCGTCATCAATGATTGATTGTTTGCCGAGTGATCGTCCCTTGCTTCCTCCCATCATGTCAAGCTGGTTCCAAGCTGGTTCGTGGGGTCGGGCACTCTGGCTGGAACCATGGCGTATGGGTTCGTGCTGCTCAACTTCCTGCTTCGTGTGTGCCAGCCACACCGTATGATTGGATCTGCTTCTTCGCCCTGCCAGGGTGTAAAGAAAACGCGGACGTGGTGAGTGCGGACCGGACAGATCTAATCTGCAATAATTATAGTTAAAGCTGCCGCTCTACATGTCGTGTTCAACAAACGCAATGGCCTGGAAGGTGACCCTCTCTCAATAAAAACCTCTCTTATAGTATGTAGGATTCTGTGTGGATGACGTCCTACCGTCCTATACCCAAGTTCTCGTTATCGAAAATCTCTGGTCCTCGACGGACACCCCGGAGTTTCAACGCTTGAATGACGATGAAGGTGCTTTCCGCATTTTCCCATGAGCCCGGGACCCACTGCTGATTGACGGATGCCCCTGGTCCTAGGAAGGCACGGAACCGTACACGAAGCGTTCTCCCATGGGTCCGCCACACTTGCCTCTCGTGCTCGGCATATGCGCTCGAGCGCTCAACAGCGGATGACTCCGAAACTGACCAGACCCGATGTGCCCTTACGTGGTGGCAAGCGCGACCAAACTTGGTCCCACATGTGGCGTGTCCACGTCACCTTCCATAATGGACCGGGCAGCGGCTATAGCTGAAACTGGTCGCCCGGAGCCGGGTCAGCTCAACGACCGCGAGATATTCTGGCGGGATCATCAGGTTTGGCTCCAGGAACGTGGTTATATCCTTCGGCCTCGCTACAGGCCGGGCTGCACTCCCTCATGGCATAGGACGAACGAGTTGTATACTTGGCCTGTGAAGACGGGAGGCCGCTAGTGACTGGTGTCGTTTATTCCCTTGCGCACCTCGTACTCATCCATCCCTCGCAGACCGGAGTAGCATCGACGCCGTCCGCATTCGAGACAACGCGGACGTTACTTTGAAGCAGGTATAGACTGAGCTCCGGGAGCATATTACCGCCCAGATAGTCTCATCGCCGAAGGACCCTCACAACCACTGTGTTCCTATCCTTGAAGTGTTCGAAGTACCCGACAGCCAGTATCATATCATGGTAAATGCCTCTCCTGCGAAGCTTTTTGATCCCTCGGTTCGATACAATCGGCGAAGCGGTGGACATATTTCTGAGGTGATCTAGCTATTCGCCTCTATCAACATCTCACGGTTCGTTTTAGGGTGTGAAACACTTACACGACCATAACATCGCTCACCGGTGCATATAACCATATCTTTTCCAATTCTATAAAGCGTAAGCGTCATGTCAGGGATTGCAATGCTGCAAATATCATGATGGAGGCCGCGAAAATGTATCCAGAAGGCTTTCATCCCCAACACCCCAAACGCAAACGCGACTTCTATTCAGGGATCGCGAAGTTTTACCCTCGTACAAGATCTTTTGCCTCGCTCGACACTGGTATCTATCGACTGAGTATATCCTGCGGCACATGTCTGCTATTCCGAATCAAGCTTCAGAATAGAGATGCCGTACTCGTGATTCTCGTCCTAAGTACGCAGCTTCCCATTCAACACTGGATACAAAAGGTACTACTTATTTGTGCTTTAATCTCAGGCTGGGTGGATTCAAAACCATCTATCCTTCAATCTAGTACTTTCGGTGGCATCGCACGTAGGCCACAACTCTATCTTGACCTCAAGGCTAAATCTAGTCTTCAATTCAAGCCGTTCTGATGCTTCCTTCCCTCTGATTGACCCCGCATCGCCGCGGCAATCGAATTAAGACTCAAGTATCCGCAGTTGATCTACGTCCACTTCCATTCACTGTCTATCCTACTCCCGCATTCATAAATTTTCAAACCTGCATTAAGCCTTCATTAATCATTGCTCGTTGAACCGCACCAGGTCAATACGTCTCGCTGTGTGAGTTGTCTCGCAAAAAATCGAACGAACATGAGTCTCGGGTTCCAATTCGAATGGAAGTTTGCATGTGGTCCAAGAATCCTGCAGATCTTGTCTATATGATCTAGACCGGGAACCACCGGGAATACCCGATCGCCTTCCAGTCACAGTGAGGTAAAATAAATTAAAAATACAGACACCCCAGGCGAGGCTTCATACAGATACAGGTATCGGGGGGTATAAAGCGGCTAGCATACTACATGGTCATCATAACGAAAATCGTGGCCCAGCGACAGCGTGCAGCGCAGCCTGAGGAGCGGGGATGTGTTTAGGCCGCACACGGGCGTAGCCGTTATCCATGGTCATAATGCGAGGAGGTGCCGACGCGGAGCGGTCAATGGCGCGGGTGCAGCAGTGGCAGCAGCACGCCCACATGGCTCTGCATCTGCAGCTGCCCCAAGCCATACTGCCCCGCCTCCTGCGCGCGTCGCGCGAGGCTCTTGATGCGGGAGTGCTGCCCACGCCGCGACTCCGTCGGATACTCGCACTCCACACCACGCCGCGCGCACTGACTGTGTTCAAGCATCAGCACACGGTCTCAGGAGAGGAAGGGAAGGGACGCACTCGCAAGTGGGGTCGGCGGCGCCCTTGGGCGGGCCGCCGCATGCGATCTTGCGCTTGCGGCAAAAGAAGCACGCGAGCGGCTGGCGCTTCGAGCGCCCGTCCTTGCGCGCCTCTGTGAACTTGAGCGGGGCGCGCGGCGGGGCGTGCGTGTGCGCGTGGCTATGGTGCTGGTGCTGATGCTGATGTGCCCGGGGCCGTGGAGGCTCGGGGTCGGAGTCGGAGGGGGGCGAGGGCGAGTAGTAGAACGGCGAGAGACCCGTTCGGTTGGTGCGATCGTCCTCGTCCTCGTCGTCGGACATGCGTACTGGCGGTAGGCGTGGGAGGTGCTGCAAAGAAGACCGTGAGCCTTCGTATGGAAGGGGGAGGGCTGGAGACTGACGTCTGCGGTGCGCCGACGACTAGATGACGGGCCGTCTGAGGCTTGCGTCGTGTCAGAATACGGCGACAGAGAGCGCTGGGGCATCGGGCAGTGCTCCTCCAGATCTAAAAACTGGTCCGCAAGCGCGGCAATGTCGAACCCGTCGTCTTCATTGTCGCCGGAGTGGGGGTAGTACTGTGGGATCCGTCGCACGTCGGGGTACAGCGACACCGGCTGGAGACAGAGCGGATAAGCCCCGTGCCGCACGAAATGCGGAAAACGCGTACCTCGAGCTCGGCGGGCAGCTGCTCGTAGGGTCGTGCAGCGGGGAGGAACAGCCTATTAGGTGTGGGCGACCAGTCGTCCTCCTGGGGCGGGTAGGCGGGGAAGGTGTCTTGCTGGCGGTAGGTGGGCGCACGGCAGTACTCATCCGCATGGGGCCCATCATAATAATATCCGTTTGCGGGGCCCGCCTGCACGTGGTGATGGGGCAGGGCCGCTACGCGGTTGGGCGGGCGGTGGCCATCGTAGGGCGCGTACGGCGCGTGTATGGGCATCTGCATCTGCATTGCGCGGCGGGAGAGGGAGGCAGGTTGAGCTAGCGAGCGAGCAGAAGCACGCGCTATTATGGGAGAAGAACAAGGGCATCGCACGAACAACGCGATGCCCTTTTGAGGGCCTGGAAGGTATAGGCGCTTGGAATCGACGGCGTTCGAGCCGGAATCATGGACCCACCTGCGTCAACAATTATTGTTGTTCCATTTTCCGATGGCATCCTTGTTCTGCCTTGGGCTGCCGCGATGACAGGACAACGGCGCTTACGTATTGCCGCTCGCTTGTCGTCTCAATCGAGGAAGGCTGCCCGTCCTTGATCCCGTTCGCCTTGTGAGCGAAGCAGGCGCACAGAGGCTCGCCCTGCGGAGAGCAATGAGGCCCAGAGGTTATCTGCCTAATCCGAGGCGCTGAAAGACGCACCGCATCCCATGAGTGATCCAAGTGGGCGAGAGACCCTATCGAGAACTGGGGTGCGAATCAGGTTGGGTGTCACCCAAATTAGAGAAGATCGTGAAGGCTATGCCGTGAGACCCTCTGCCGGTTCCACTTGGGTTCCACGCTCGGACCGCACGTCGCAGAGGCGCACAAGGAGGCGGGTAAGGTGGGAGCAGTGCAATGGGGCTGCCCAGGGGATGCTCTGGGTCAAGTAGACGACAAGTGTGTCGTCGCCGTGGCAGACAAAGTCCGTGGGCGACAGGTGGCGACAGTCCGCCGGCTGTGGAGGTATCACTGGATCAATCCGGTGCTGTGCTGATGGGCTTGGTGCTGCTTCCTTCGGCACCGTCCGGCATCACGACGGTAAGCGGTAAGCCAAGATGAACCAAAGGACGTCATATAAACTGCCTATGTTCCATTCTGAAAGACTAGAAGGCCCAGAGCTCTCTGGCGTGTGGGGCCATGCCTATGGAATAAAAAATAAGAAATCTTGGATAGAAGAATAAGGTTTGTTCAATTTTTGGAAAGCCTGCCCACAGCCCAACTTAGCTCGACGTTCAACCGTCGCCCGAGACAATAACCAGCGTCACCAGAGCCTCCGCTTCTCACGGGGCTGAGATGTCCTGACGAGAGCCCCATGCAGCACGCGGTGGACCCACACAGAATTTTCCGAAACAGGCCCATCACGCCCGACGCGCCAGATGACTCGCTGCTGTTCGCACTTCATTACACGCCCACCCTCAACAATCGGGCGATCAGGCTTCGCCGGGCAGCCCTAGCAGTCGCATCTGGGCGCTGATATCGATAAGACCAGCGCCTGTGCCGTGCGTGGTGTGCAGCAGTAGTGTACAGCGCGATGCTGATGGATGGCCTGTATTTCTTGATAAATCGTACTGTGTATCTCAGCTGTGTGGGCACGGCCTCGAGGTGGACACAGCTGCTGTCGTGCCCGAGGAATTAGAGATGTGCCAGCGCCCACCCTCCGGGGTTCGCGGGCCCAGGGCTCATTTTCTCCCAGCAAATGGGCTCCGTTCCATTCCTTCCTTCTGTACGACCCTGGCCAAATTATTCATTATTTAGTTGGAGAGCCTTAATTCACCGGGTCTCGTGCACGGTACTGGTCAGTGACCTTTGATCTTCTAGCACCCGGTCCGAAGGTCCCCGCGGATCATCCAACATATAAAACGCTTTCAATATCGATCCAACATCGCTTTATTTTCTGATATGATCGACTGAGCTCCAGGTGCTTCTCTCCGCGGAGAAGTGCAGTCGCGCAGCGACACGCACTGCGCGTCTCAACGCAGCCCTGAGCTCGACGCTTTCGCGTCTGTGGGCGCAGGTGCCCTCAACACGAGATCCCCAACTCGCATCACCGCCCGACTCCGCCTCCGGAATAAATATAATCACTTAGCACTTCCTATGGTCCAGAATCGAGGAATATCGATGTTGCATCAATCCCAGAACGCTTAAGCATGTTCTTGCACCGCTTTGTGTCACGGACGTCCTCCCTCCGTTGATAAAAACTATCGTATGATCCTGCGCTGTCAATCTGCGAGCTTACCGGGTGGGCGCCGGGTGTCTGCGCTGAGGACCCGGGCTTAGCATACTAGTTCGTTTATTCACTTTTACGCTGCGGGACGAGAAATACTTGGAGGCGCAACGTAATCAAGTACCTGTCAACGCGATAACAAACTGAGAACATAATTAGCGAATTGTGAGGCGGTAGCGCAGCCTAGCCATGGGAGTCTGACATTTCTTCGCCGCCGGTAAGCCCCAATATTTGAACACCGGGGAATACGCGCGAGAGGGCGACGAATCAGGGATTGCGCGGTGTCAATGCGGGATGACCCATGAATAGAATGATCCTCGCAGCATCGACGTTGAGTCGGCGCGCATCCAATCTCAGATCAGCGGAGAGATCAGCGGAGGGGAGTGTTGACAGATCCTCGCACAAGAGAGGTAGTTCATCTGTCGGTAGCTTTGACGCCGAGGTGCGGTCCCATAATTAAATGAACGACCGTGCGTCAATAGCCAGCGCGACCCGAAGTTTCCGCGTGAGTCAAGTCGGGGAAATCGGGTCGGGGGATGTGATCCGCGGCAGTACTTACTTTCATCTTCAGTGACGGAGACTCGTGATCTGAGCATGGACTAAGATTTTCGCACGTAGACAGGCTGAAAACTGCCAAAATAAATCGGGATGCCGGACCCGGGGTCATTTGTGTGATTGCCTACAATGAACGTTCGGCGAAATGTTTGAGTAAAACACCCTTGGGGCACTGGATCCCTTATTCTCTCCTTCTGGCTCGAACCTTTTGATCGTAAAGGGTGAGTACAAGGCGCAAAACTTACGAAAGAGGTCAGGTTAGTGTTCTCCGGGTGCCAATTGGGGCATGATTGCCGAAATTTAGCATTGAGCAGTGAGCGAGATGATTGGGAAAAGTAAACTGGGGGACGAGTGGCGACTCGCGAGTCTGAGTGCAGTAGTTCAAATGTTGAAGGGAGCCCGCGGACTAAGTGCATATTATTCTACCAATTGTGGGCGCCCTGCACTTCAAGAGGCTGTAACGCAATGGTTCTTTGAGAGTCTCGGGCGACACATTGGCTGCTGCTCTGCCAGCGCAGGACTGTCGGCAATAACATCGGGAGGAGTACGTCGGACGTTGATGTGCCCCGCGCGGACGTTCGGGACGGTGATGGCCCCCGAAACGATGGAGCTTGTGGGAGATGACAGCGTGGTTCCAGCTCTCACGCGTCTGCCCTAGACTTAGGTTACGGTAGAGGAAAACCGGTGAATCTGATCCGGAGGTGGCGTGATACTACTGACTTTGTTCCTACTACGAGGCGACGGGTCGCGGGGAATCACGCGAGTTGAGACGCCGTTGCTCCCGGTGACGGAGACCATGCGATGCTGGCGTCAAAAAAAGGTTCGGACACTGTTTATCATTCTATGTGGTTGCCGATAAACGAATCTCCAGAGAAAAGGTTGGGCAAATTCGGGTCAGGACAAAAAACCCGGCGTGAGAGTACAGTACGTACAGTAATGTTGACGGGAGGCCAGCCGCTTGGGCACGGGCGACAGATCGGCCGCTGCTCTTGCGAAGAAATGTTACCAGAGAGTCAGCTGTGAAACGGACGTTGGAGTCACTTGGAACGTTGATGGCCATAAAAAACCCTGGACTTGTGTCAGATGAACAGCGTGGTTCCAATTCTCACGCGTCTGTGCAGGATTAGGATTAGCGTACGAGAAAGGACTCGCGGGCCAAACAAAGGAGCACCCAGGTTCATTGTACAATATTCACGTCCCAGGCCTCCAATTCAAGGCCGATCGAGGATTCAGAAGTCCGCGAAAGGCCGCCAGGCACGTTCCGTTTGGTCGAGTAAGCGTCCGCAAAGGGAACGGCGATCAAGCAATGCGTCGAGCGGAGTTCGGAGAGAGTGGAGTACAAAGATTCGCGGGAGGAACGCCGCGAAGCAGCCATACGAGTTAGAACAGGTGTGGGACTTCCGTTTCAGTGGTTCGCGATGCGCCTTCGTGCAGAAGCCCCTTGTCGTCGCACGACGACGCATGCATCCATTGTTGAAGTGTCAACGTAATCGAGAGCCGCGCCTCATTCATTTTAGAATATTGCGGGATGCGGGATCTACGGGATAGCAAGGACTCTAAGAAATCGCGGCCGGCGAGGTCTAGGCGATTATACAATTTGGAACAATACACGTACTCTAGTATGGCGATAGTATGGCGAGAGGATCACAAGATCAACTCCCAAGGTCTTCTCCGTTGATGCCGAATCTCCTCTCTCCGAGGAATCTATCAAAAATGATGAGTATAATACGGTTGCGCTAGGTCGTCCAAGGGCAACGATGCCGAGACTATCGCTACCAGCGCCTCAGACACCCGAAGACATTCAGTGGTGAGCGACGCCAACGCCGCGTGCAACGGCATGCGCACAGCGACTCTCGGTTGGCAAACACAGCCGGAGGTGAAGAATCTCTAGGACGTCGAACGTGCCGCGGCCCACCAATTCGAGGGTTTCGGTGTGTAGAACAAGGCAGACGGTGTGGCTTGTGCGATGCGTCACCGCTTTGATGAAAGTCCTCACCGCGGTAGTGTCCACAAGTTTCACATGAGGGAGGAGCGAGGCGCCAGTGGGGACTTCGGTCAGGATAGAGACGAGGGTGTCGGACGGCGGGTGGTGTGTGGGAACCCAGCGCGGGTTTGCGCACGGCAGGGAGCGCGTCCGTGTTCGCGACATGGAGTCGCAGCCTGGGCAGTCACGCTGAATATTGGATACGGAGAGCCGCTCGCGCGCGCTGCCGACGCCGTGATACGACGGGAGCTGGTGCCGCGATAAGATGGTCTCTACCGTCGGAGTCTACGGCGGGCTCGCGGAGGGCGAGGAGACCCTTCTAGGCTCCGTCCGCGATCGGCATCCTGGGGCTGTCCGACACGACCCGTCTACGAGGTGAGCAGATACGCACACCGAAGACAAAAAGAGGCTCGCACAGCGATCAGGGACCCCGACAAGAGCTGCGAGATCGCAGAAGGCTGGATTGCAAAGGTGAATAGGCCAGAAAACGGGTGCACACGCCCGGATCGATGGCGAGGATAGTGAGACGTCGCGCCAGCGGCGACACACTCGACCCAAGATCGATGGACTGATGGTCAAGAATCGGAGAGATGCTCGAGCGAGTCAGCCGATGACGGGAGCGTGAATAAGGCTATCAAGGAGAGCGGCAGGAAGACGAAAAGGACGATACGCTCCTGGTCCTCCCCGTAAGTTTCGAGGGCTTTCCGCTGACACAAGTTCAGCGACTTTGGCTTTGAGCTCTGGCGGGCTCAGTTTTGGCTTCAGCCCGCGAGAGATTACAGGGGAGCGCCGCTGATGGAGGACTTTGGTAACGCGCAGGTAGAGCATTCGACAATGCATGGTGGCAGAAGGAAGCCTGAAAAGTAGGGTTAGGGCTAGGTACCTTTGTACATCTTTGTTCGTGATTGATGCACTTGGCACTGATGCAACTGCACCTTGTTCTGGACTTCCATGTTCCTTCGCGCAGCTTCGCCCGCATCTGCCTCAAACTGTCGGGCTCCTTCGGATCAACCTGTGCTCGTTGTCGAAAATGTGAACCCCCTGCTTAGTGCTTGGGGCTGTTGTATACAAGTTGAATACTGATTTCCTCCAACCAAGATAACTGATTAGAACTGCTTAAGTCTGTGTAAACGATACCTCTCATAAAAAAGGTTTCTCATTACAAATATCTAATAGCTTTGAACCTGCGGTCAGTTCTCACCCGTGATGAATCCGGAAACTCTGAAATCCCTCTGGGTACGAAGCTCATCTACTGTCTGTCCTTCGTCTGGTAAACCGCGCTGAGGCAAGCTACCGTAGTCAAGAGCTTACGTTCACCTTCAAGTGAGCGTATCCTCTTCATTGAAACGATCTGATCTAGCCGCCGATTAAGGCGGAGATCAAGAACGCAAACATACATATGAAGGTATTATGAGATCGCGCTGATTGTGAAACAGGAGTACCACTACCCAGATCCTTTGTATAGCAAAAAATTGTATCACTCTAGTTAATAGACCGGATGCGCGATGAAACGCGCCATAATCTTCCAGTTTCTTGATGCAAAATACCTGAAACGCGCCTTCAAATATAGTCCAGCTTGAACTCTCAACCCGACGGTGGTCCGCACTCACATCCGCTCACTAGTCCCGCACTTGCTTCTCCCGCGAGCCTTAGCCTCAGACTGCCCTCATCCCCGAGCGCCCTTGCCACCGGCACGGTCCGGTTGCGCTGCGCTTCTTCTAGCGTTACACTACCCATGCCAATCCGCGTCCCGGTACATACAAGATATCGAGCTGAAGACCTCAATAGTCGAGGTAAGTACATACGCAATATATACTTACGGGCTTTGACCTTGAAGTGATACCGAAAGTTCACTCTGTCGACCAACTCGCAGTCAAAGGATATTTGTTGACCGAGATCTGGCTGCAGGATGCCACCCGATTTAACTTGACGGCTCTTGTGGTTCACCACAATGTGGCATGTTGAATGAACTATGGAGTACGTATACACATTGTACATTTATACGTGATCGGCGGCGGCGGCCGACCAGCCGAGCCAAAAGCGGCAATCTTTACTCTCTCACGCCAGGTCCATCAAGAATGAGCAGGTTCAAGAAAGTGTGCATTGCGCACAGTGTCAAGGAAGTCATTGTAAAGTATCCAGGAAAGCGTTTTACTTGATGAAGATGCGGAGATGCCAATTTCATGATCAAAGCAAAGGGCGCGCCGCGATGCCGAACCGATGGAGAAAGCCGGAATGTGCTCGCACACTTGGCTGGGGCAGAAGTATATTTCATATTTGCTGTAGCTTTTACTATAGCTTGAATGAGCGTGGCCTTGTATCTCAACTTCCAGCGATAGGTAGAACTGGGGCGGAGGCCAGGCAAAACTTCAGTCCAATGATTTTATAATCATCAATCAGATCCAGCGCCTACGTATTACGGGGATGTTGAACGCCAGACTGAAAGTAAAGGGGGGTGGACCCTGGTGGACTAAGATGTGATATTTATGTTATGCCCTTGACTTGGTCGGCTTAGGCCCTGGTTCAACCCCAGCCCATTATGTTAGTAAGCGTGATGACGTACGGCGATCGGTACGGGACCGCCATCCGGTTCTCGTCGGGCTGCGAACAGTCCAAATTGAAGCGCAGCCTCAGGGATGATTCAATCCTCGTAGACTTGCCTCTGTAAGCGACCTCACGCAGCGAGCTACATAACGGCGTTTACTCCGCTGACGAAGTTCCACCACGTTGCAACACCGATATAAAAAGCAGGCTCAATGCGATGCCTCTTCTACACATCCCCTGCCCTGAGGAAAATGGACGCCTCACAGGATAAGGCACCTTATGCGAGCCAGATTCGACGCCGCGCACTCGCCGCCTGTTCGAATTGCAGGAAAGCGAAAATCAGAGTGCGCATCACACCACCGCACGGAAAGACGATTTAACGGATCATTGCTCTTATTTTCAGTGCATCCCGGCTGAGGGAGGCCCCGATGATCCCTGTGGTAGATGTCGGAGGCGGAAGCTTACCTGCGAGTATTCTCCCGCGCCACGGTGGCCAAATTCGTCGCCCGCCTCAGGCTCCAATGTGGATTCCCTGCCGGCTGGCTCAGAGCCGCCGGCTTCCGTTGATCTGCAGCGCGCTGAAGATCTCTGGCGCTCCACACCATCCTCGTCGCACAATAATCCGCATCGCCAGCGTTCGTATGCGCCACGTGCGCCAGTGCCTCCCGTCGCCCCCCCGGCGGCAGATGTATATTGGCGGTGGAACGCCCCCGGCTCGAGCGCCAGTGCTGGTTACGGGACGCATCCGGAAACCCTCGTTTACCCTGAGCTCGCTTCTCTCTTCCTAGAGGTGCAAAACACTCGGCCTGCTCCTCCGAGCCACAGTCTCAACAGTCCTTCCCCGTTTTATGGGGGAGAGCCGCAGGTGTGGGATGACCAGAGCAGTTCCGAGCCAAGACGAGCCCCGCCAACGGAGTTTATGTGGGACCCGAGATACTACTATACTGGGTTACCCCCGGAGGCGGACGCTGAACAGCGCTGAACCGTAGTGACGGAACTTACATGGTGGTTGTGTTGAAATCTGAACTGAAGGGCGCGCTTGGTTCAACAGTTGAGCGTGTCCCAACGGACTTATTAGTTAATTACTTTACATTTATTGCGGCGGGTTTTCCCATCCTAATACAGCTGATTCCCGCTCTCTTTGGTGTCGCTCCTCCATATCTGCACGATAAAGACATCTGTAAAAGTGGGCATTCTCTCTGTTGAGTGTTATGTTCAGAGGGCGAAGAGTGACATCCAGAAGCGCGAGACTCGGACTGTAGACAGGAAGATCATCATCATGGTCAAGTTCAATCCGATAGGCGACGATGCATTCTTGATTAGGCTTCTTTGCAGCTGTTGCGGCCCGGGTGAAACGGAATATATGCACATGGAACTATTCCTGAGATGCTCGCAACTTTCTCACATTCGTACGACTTGGCGAAGCGATGATGCATCGTTGATTGGGGCCCTATTTCAACCATTCACTCATATGTATATGCAGCTGTTGAAAAATGGACAACGCACACGAAGTTTCACTAGCGAGAGGAAACATAATCCAGAGGTGGCCACATTCAGTAAGGGGTATCCGCGGGGCGCCTTTGAGGACGGCGCGGCCTTAGGCGGGGGTGCTTATACTCATGCTTTCCCGGGGCCTGGTTGCCCCCAGAAGCGTGCAGCGGAAAGGCTAGCTCACCGGCCGCAGCACGTTTCCACGCACTTGTCGGCGCAGCGCACGTCGGAGCCGCTGTTCTCCCCCGGGCTCCTTCAGGCTCCTTCGGCAACGGGGTCGGACTGCAAATCGAACTCGAAATCATAAATGCAATTTGAGTGCGCGGCGGGTGCGCATTGTGACCGGACCTTTGATCGTGAGGCGATGGGATCTGGGTTTCGGGTTCCTGGCTCGCAATTATTGAATTTAGACCCATCTGATATCTCGATCAGGGACTCTGGGAATTCAACATAGCGGCAGCACGTGTTCATAACGCGTCGCATCACCGAGCCAAGCATACGCAATCTCAACCACGACACGAAGCCATTTATCGGAGCAGATGCTCCCCTTCAAAACAGATCCATTGCTCACCAGATCGACATCTACACGTGGAAGGCAACTTGATATTCCACCGTGCACCCCGGAAGCCACTACGTAGCCTTTGTGCTAGTGAGAGTTGTGACGCGCGCGAAGATCCATTTCCGCGACATTTCCACGAGGATCCATTTCAAGATCATACAAGACTGACCATATGCATATTATATGAAGGGACAGTGGTTAAAGGAAGAAAAGTGTCACAGTGGCGCAAATCCTGCGTTTGCGTGAAGATACACGTAGACTTTAGAGACGGCTTGTAATCAATCTACTCAATCTCCAAGCTCCAACGGTCGTACAGATGTAAACATTACAAGATCATGCACCTGGATCAGTGGACCACCAATCATAACCTATGAAGGGACAGTGCTTGAAGGCAACGAGTGTCACAGTGGCGCAAATCCTGCGCTTGCGTGAAGATACACGTAGACTTTAACGACGTCTGTTGATCAAATCACTCAATCTCCAAGCTCCAATGGACTGGATATTTCACACTCACAAAAGGTGCCGGGCCCAGTGAGTTTGAGCGACAGCGCCGTGAGCGGTAGGTTGTTAATAGCTGCATTCTGTCATACATCGGGAAGTGCATATAAACAAGAGAGTGTCGTCGAAAATAAAATGACTACAGTGCATCTAAACTTGATACACGCCTAAGTGGGCGTTCGGTCCGTGATTATCGTTATCGCATCGTGAATGTGCGTGCGTAGTAAAATAGCAAGCGTCCGCGGGCACACCCATCGCCGGCGCCTGCCTAGACCTATGCCGGCGTTTTGAAGATGAGCGTCGCAGTTCCGGGCCCGGGCGCGGCGCCGTCCTTGCGCGCGATCCCGACGAGGCGCGTGCGCCCGTCGAGCCAGTCAACGCGCCGCACGCCCGTCTCCCACCCGCCGCCGAGCTGCACGCAGCGCCGCTCGTACGCGCGCGTGATCCGCTTCTGCGCGCGGGTGCGCGCGCCAAGCGCCGCCCACTCGTCCGGCGTCGCGCGCTGCCGGAGCGCAGCGTGCAGCGCGGCGAGGACGTCGCGGTTCGTGATCGGCCGCCGGCGCGTGTGCGGGTAGCCGCGCCGAGGGGCCGGAGCGGGGGCCGCGGCGCCAGGACGCACAACGATGTTCCACGGGAGGAGCGGGCACTGGAGGACGAGCTGCGCGTAGAGCGGCGGCTCTGTAGCGGGCGCATCGAGCGCCGCGTCGGGGATCGGGGCGCGCGTGGAGCGGTCCAGGACGGTGCGCGGCGACGGCGCGTAGAGGAGGTCGCACGAGATCGGCGCGTGCTCGAGGTGTGTGTACTGGAAGAGGGGGTGCATTGTAAAGTGTGTGGGGTCGGGGTCGGGCCGGGGCAGGGTGGCAAAGGACACGTGGAGCGCTGGGAGATTAATTGAGAAGGCGTGCAGGCGAAGCAGGGTTCGTACTGACGCGACGCACTGTGTGGGAATGGGGCTGAGCTCGCACTCGAGCTCGTTGACTGCTTGAGAGCAGGGCGCAGAGGCTTAATGTGCGGGTGCGCCGGAGCGAGGTATGCGGATGGGCGCGTCTCGGCGACCGGCGTTAACTCTAAAGTTTGGCGCGAAGAACTCGCGTCAGAATGTGAGCTGTTCGACTCGGAGTCGCCGGAGAAGTCTGCAGCCACCGAGTTCGAATCAGAAGTTGAGTGACGACAAATGCGCTACTCACCGCGTAACAGCTCTTGATTGTCGAGCGTGAAGAGCGAGACATGCACGGGCGGGTCGAATTGGTAGAGCGACGGCGCCTTGGTAGACTCTGGTTTTGATTTTGTTGCGGACGAGACAGTTGTTGACGTAGAGGGCCGATATAAGTCGTTGAACCGCCGAAGCAGTGATGATGCAGCGCGCGAGGGCTTGGGATATTTGTCCTGGGCGGAGAGGAAAGGCATGGGTCGATGGGTGAGTTGCGATGGTCGAGACGCCACGGCGGTCTGGCTATATAAACAGTGGCACCGTGTGTGGCGGAGGGAGTGGATCCATTCGATCGGGCCTTCCATTTGCATGATGCACTGAAAGATCGAACATCGCGAACCGAATTGCTGCGGCACATCGTGTCCCACCTACGGCAACGGCGCGCGGAGTGTCCGAGCAAAAATAGCGCCTCTGGTGGTTAATTGGCGCGAGGGATACATACATCGAGAATGGAGCCCCAAAGTCCGTGGCTTGAACGAGGGAGCGCGGGAGATGAAAGCGTGCTGATCCAAGAATGGGTGGCACGATAGTCCTCACTGATCGTCAACTAATAAGGCCAGGCGTACGTGAGAGCGACGAGGAACCCCGGGGCGTGTTGATTCTGGAATGCAACAGGTTTCGTCTGTGACTAGCGCGGTTATTTAACTGGCATCAAGACGTTCCACGGACCTCGCGTAACGACGCTTGAGCGAAGAATTGCGGGGCGAGGTTAGTTGATTACGTCCAGCGAACATGCGTCGTCGGCCATCTGAAGCGAAGACCGGCCAGGCGGCGGAGATCTTGGCAGACGAAAATGTTGCAATGATCCAAGGACACCGTGGGCGAGGCCCGAGGAGTCCACCCGCGCGGATGGGCTAGGCGGACCAAGGGCGGCGCAAGACTACACCATATTGGACTGGGGGCCGGAGCCTATATCGTACAGCGTCAAGATCGCAGTACCGAGGGTCCATTCATCGCGGTGCTGCACCAGTGGAGTGCGCGACAGGTCCGAAAGCATGCACAGGACACATCTAGTGGCCGGCTTCTTGAGCGCAGCGCGGATCGACTCAGCGGGGGGGATCTAAGCTAGAAATCCCAGGCACGAAAACGGAAGATAGCAGCAGATAGCAGCGAGAAGCGCTGGTGCGTCCGACGCACCAACTGCGTCGGCGCAGTCGCCCAGCCGTTGATGTCCATCGAGAACGCTGCCAGCGTGTGCGCGAAGGCATAGCATGATGCACAGCAGGAAGTCGAAGCTGGATGTAGCGCGGTGGGTACATCCGTGGAGGGCAGATGGCCGTTCGCACCTGGAGGGTGTTTGGCTACGGCGTCGAGACCAAACTTAACGACTGATGCTGATTGACGGTCGGCAGCACGGCCCGCCGCGAAGAACTTATAGAAACAATTGAATCTCCGGCCTGATACTGATCTGAATATTGTTCGTGTCCTCGGATATGAATGGTGGGGATATTATCTGGGGGCTACACAGAAAGCACTTTGATAACGCACGTTTTTCGGCACCCTGAACGTGGCTCGAGGGTGCGAGGAAAGTGCACAGATTACAGTAACGTCAGAAATCCGTATTCTGGGATTGCGTCGGAGGCGATGAGAAAACGTGGCGCTTTTCCCAGGTTCGCGAAGTGCGATCCGGGACCCGCTCGCTGCCTGGAGAATATGTTCTTCGGAACTCGGAGCGTTAGACTAGATCCATTGACTTCGAGTCAGCGATCATATATAGAGCGATTCGCGAGTCGCGGCAGACAGGAAATACTGCAGGTGAAGACACGAAAAATCGGGGTGTCCGGGATCATTAGAAAGATGCGCACTATCAATGTAAGCAAACAACGAGTAGAATGACTGTGGAATAGGCCGCAAATTACATATGTCCCTATGAGAGATACCATTAGATCGCGAATTATCGGGGTATGGGGTGTTCCAGCTCATTCATCTACACCCATGATTTCAGCCGGTGGCATAACAGAAACAGGGGGCACGCAAGACGCACCATTTGCGCAGCCCATCCCGGAGGCGAGTGCAGCTCCAGCGCGAGGCCCCGTGCACGCAGCTGGACGAGGCGCAGCATCGCGGCTCGGACGGCGGGTGTGGCAGGATCGGACTCGTCCGCGAATGCGATGCGCAGCGATACAAGCCGCGGCGCGCCCTCGGGGGCCTGACGGCGCGCGGCACTCATCGCGGCGAGGGCCCTGAAGTCGACGTCGTTCCGGCAGCCCTCGATGCGGAGGCTCGCGAGCGCCGGGAGGAGCTCGCACGGCGCCCCGAGCTCAGCGAGGAGGCTGTTGACGTCCGCCGGGGGCCAGGCGGCGGCGTCCAGGGCAAGGTCAGTGAGTGCGGGAAGGAGGGAGATGCAGTCGTGCGCCCATGGGTACTCCGTGTCGTGCAGGATGAGCGTCCGCGCTTGGAGGCTGGTGCGCATGACGTGGGATTCCAGACGCCAGAGCCCTGCGGCGGAGAGCTTCGTCAGCTCGAGGCGCGCGAGCGCCGGGAGCGTGAGGTGGTCGAGGAGCGTGAGCTTGAAGTGCATTTTCAGGGTGTGGAGATGGGGCAGAACAAGGGGCGGGGCGGGCGGTGTAGGCGCAGGGTCGTCAGACAGGGCTCTCGTGCTGAGGGTCTCGAGGTTGGGAGTTTGCGCGAGGATGAGGACGCATTGGGCCACGGACTGGCGAGTGACTGTCAGCGTTGTCAGCCGGGTCCAAGGGAGGGTCACATGCAGGAGTGAGACCCCGCTCAGGCTAACGTCGCGCAGACGCGGCGCGGCCTCGAAGGCCGTCATACAAGGCGGCATCTCGCCGTGGCGAAGGTGGATATCGAGGCCGAGCGTCTCGAGGTGGGAGAAAGGTGCGCGGGGTGCGTCGACGAAGAAGGGTATTGACCTGGGAGACGTGATGGCGAGACTCTTCCACTGCGATGTGTATGTGGCGAGGAGCGCAAGGATAGCATCCGGCGATGCAGCATTGAACAGATCTATATCGACGGACAGAGGGAGATTCCCGGCCCGCGGAAGCCAGGATACCAAGCGACTGTATAATGTATCCCTGCTCGAGCGCGCATGCTTGAAGTGTTTCCACAGTGCTGGAGTCGAAATGGCGACGGCGCGCCATGCGCTGCAGACGCCCGCCAGGACCAGCGGGCTTCCAGCGCAGCGCTGAAAAATCCCACAGGTGAGCTCAGTGGGTAGGCTGAGTACGGGATAGATGATGGAGTTAAGCTGCTCCAAGATTTTTTTTTTCTCGAGAAGGAGATGTGCCAGCTGTACCTCCAGATCGGTGGTCTGTCGTTCGATATCCAGCAGAGAGGATCGGAGGTGTGCGTTATGCGAGAAGGAGAAGGAGTGAGCCCTGAGGAGGGGAGGAGGGCCAGTCGCGCCCTGCGCAGCCATGTGTCGTGTGACGAGTCGTGTCGCGAGAGAAGGATATTGATACACAGACGTAAATATTGGGTTTGGAATGTTGGCATCAATGTTTTGCCGACTTGAGTGTTGGCATCAGTAGCTCGCCGAACACACTCCAGTCTGATGCCCTTTGTTACAGATGAGGCCTGAGGCCTGAGGTTCGGACTTGATAAGGACAGGATACAGAGTAAAATTCAACAATGATCTGTGCGCGGCGATCCTGCGTGCGTGGATGTGTTTATTTGTGATATGGATATAATCGGCGTGCTCGCGACGTGATGCAATCAAGCGAGTTGAACTTGGAGCGAAGTTTCGTTTCAAAGTCTACCTGCCGCTGTTGAGGCATAGACTGTGTACAAGCTTACTGAAAAAAGCGAGGGAAGATACCACTGTTCGCAGTTTCCCTCGACATTAGAATAACCCGTCTTCCTCGGAATTTCCTGATCCTCTCGTTCCAGCGTGAATTAAAATTCGTCAAAATCCACCTGCGAATCTATCAGGGCAGATATTTGACATGGCAGTTATATCTGCCCTCGTGTCTGAATCTTGATCACGGCGGCGACTTTGGACAGAATCATTGGTATGTGGCCCCAACTTGAAAAAAGGTCTGTCTTGATATGAGTGCATTCTTATGGTAATTGCTCAAATCCTTGCTCCTTGTTACCAGCGGGGCCAGCACTGGTGTGCTGTGCAGTACGTGCTGTACAACGGCGATTTCCCTTTACGTCTGAATCACAGGCCTGCGGGCAAAGCCGAGATCCGTGTGGCCACATACCTGACTCGCAGAGGCTGTTCGCCGTGAGGAGCTATATAAGCTGAGCTGTCTCGGATGTGGCTTGCTTTCTTACTATACGCCTATCAGGACCATCATGCGTTTTAGATCCAGACTCGGTTGCATATCCCTTGCACTGGCTGCAGCGCGCGCGCGGCTCCTAGCACAGGGACCAGCTCTCATGTTAGTACCTCTTCGGTGAGTGCTTTCAGTCCTGTCTCCCCGACTATTTTCATGATGAACTTTACCATCAAGCCAAGAACCAGCACGGCTCCTAGCAGAGTGATGAGTTCTCATGGTGACCCTGTAAGTGGCAATGCTCTCCGTGTTCGATCATTGGATTCAACCGTATTTATCTAGACACGAATCATCGCCGGAATACTCTTCTGCACAGACGACTTCCATAGCGGAGTTTGTGCTACCGTTGGGTTTACAGATAATATATGCGTGTCGATTCCGGAGGTGATGACTGGCCCTACTGGGAATCAGAGCATAGTATCCAGCTACTACCCAAACTGCAACTGGTATTGCACAGGCTATACGTACGTCTACATCGGCTACTACGTGTACAACGTATACCCATGCTAATGTGTGTCATACCCAGAGGAGCGAATTGTACCGGAAAGGCCGAAAACTTCATGAATCCTGGAGTCGACAGGACAAACCTCGAGGACCAGGTGACTACGTTCAGGTGTACATACGCTCCCGAAAATGGGGGCCGGCCTTGCGACGGTGTAACATTTATCCCAGCTAATAAAACCGAAAGCGCCTGAAGAGGTTGGGCCTCTTAGTATTTATTTCGCCCGTGTAATTTCACATCATGCCAATCACAATCACGGAATGTATCGATCGGGGGTGAGCGAGTCTCGATTCCATCAACGGCTCACCCTCGGCTTGGCGTCAAGTAAATCGGCGCAGGAATCATGGACTGACAGCTTCTGAGCACCGGACACCGGCTTACAGGTGAATGTACGCGGACAGATGCCGCGTGTACAGTGTAAGCTCACGTGTCGGTATCTATCGTAGAAGAGCTGCGCTCCCGCTGCATGCCGGAAGATCGCGCCTACAGTTGGCATGCCACGGCAGACCCGGGGCGATCCGAGGATGCCGAGTCTCGCCTCGCCTGCGGCAGGATTGAATGCCGGACCGGCATCATCGATTCCGGTCCACATATGGCTGCCTGCGCTTCGACAAACGCTCTTCGGAGGCTCGCGCCTTGTTCACTGACATGTAGAGTCTTCAGCACGCCGTCCTGCAGGCGCCAGCACTCGGTGCCCCACGTTTCCTCAAGAGTCAAGAAATATCTCAAGCTATCAAACCGTTGATGCATCGCTACTTGCGAACGTTAGATTCACATCATAAAATAGTGACCTCGGAGTATTGAATCGATCACCGCACCTTCGGACAGGGAACGATACGAATCCTTGTATGATTGGGCCGAACAATTCAGGTAGTCAAGGGCTACTGACAGGCAGTGTCATCGACGGCGGCCAGATATCACTCCATGTGCTGGTTGAACAAGTTGAAATGAACGTGGACTTGATTATTTGCGACGATACAATAATGATAGTTCGTCTATTACTCCTCGCACCCGGTATCAACACGCACAAGCTGACCGCCGTGCGTCACCACATATAGGTTTCTCCCGTCCTTCTTCCCCTTACGCCCAAAAGCTGCGGACGTCGGCTGTGCGAACACCGATTTCCCCCCCGCCGGATCTCCCGCCGCGTTCTCCTGGCTCCACGTCCCGTTCGCATGCGGAGTAAAGAGAGTGAGCGCACCGGGCAGCGTCGCCACCCACGCGCGTCCGGCGGTATCCACCGTAAAGTCGTCGAAGGAAGCGACGGGCGCCGTGGACTGAATGCCGCCGAGTACCTCAAATGGGCCCGAGAAGGTGACGGCACTACCGTTCATGGTGAGGGGCACGCGCATCAACGTCTTCGCCAGCGAGTTTGTAAGGTAGAGCGCGCCGTGGCGCACGTGAAGCCCGTTGATCCCTATGATGACGGGGGTCTGGAGCGCGATGCGCGTCGCGCCGGTGCGCATGTTGAACTCGTACACGATGCCGCCGTAGGTGTCCGCGCCGAGGACGAGGTGCGGCACGCCGGGGACGGGGGAGAGGCCGTTTAGGAGCTTGCTGTCGGGGAGGACGGCCATGCGCTTAACGACTGGATGCCGCGTGGTGAGGGCGATGCGCCAGACAGTGACGCTGCCGAGCTCGGCGGTGCGCGTGGTGTCGTTCAGCTTGCTGACGACGACCGCGTAGACGTTAGGCGCATATTCCGCGATGCCGTTCATGCCCGTGCCGTTAGGGAAAGTGTAGACCGCGTCGAGCGTCGCGTTGGATGCGGCAGGGTCGATCGTGAACAGAGTGGGCGAGGTAACGGCAGTGATGAGCAGCTTCCCATTCGGTCGGACGGCGATGTTTTCGAAAAACTCGGTAGGGGACTGGTATAAGAGTTTTGTTGGGAATGTTGCGAGAGCCGGCAGGGCGGTGGCGAGGAGCGACAGTATGTGGAGCAGCAGCATAGTCGTATACTGATGAGCTTTTGCGCGTCTGTTTCCTTATAAGTGGAGATCGCTCGAATGTCACGGGCGGGGAGCTCCGGGGTCGGAACGAGAGCAAGAGCGAGAACGAAGGGCGCAATAATGGGCGTTGAGAAGACAAGGAATTAGGTACGGCGCTATCTAATATACGCAACTAACCGAAAACCCATACAGTATCAGGTCCGTGATCTATCAGGAACAATCTATATGAGTCATTGATACATCGTAACCGGCGCCGCTACAGGCTGGGCAGCCGACCCTGCCGGTTGATCCGGCGGATTCCCGCTCTGCAGGGTCTATCGCCCGAAGGTCGACACGAACTACTGTACTATTTCGACCAAGTATTCGCAATGCGTCGGATACACTGGGAAAGTGGTCTATAGACGACCCTGTAGACCTCAGACCTCAGACCGTAGACCGTAGACCGTAGACCTATTACTTAATACTGTACTATTTCGATCAATTCGTCAGTGCCTGTGACCTGTGACACGTCGATTCGAACTTTAATATTCGTAAATCGGCCGAGATGCCTGTGACACCAAAAAAAAAATCATAAATCCGCGAATTATATCCCCTGATGTCTGAAAATAAGCAGGTTGTGCTCCCACATCCCTGGGATACAGTTTCTAGCGACAGATTTTGCATTGATCGCTACCTCCGATCACATCGGATTTGGGTGATTCTGAACGACTATCTTCAGAAAATCACGCCAGGCATACTATAGAGCCTAAAACAAGCCCAATCATGAAATGTGTTGGTGGATAACGCTGCGGCGCACGTGTCAGCGCGCGCTGCAGAAAAAAATCGGTATCTCAGCAGTTTTAGAGATTTTTTGTGACCTCTTTGGCAGGTTCGTAAATCCCTCCGGTGACCTGTGACAGGCCAAAAATTTTCGTAAATCGGGACCCCCTGTGACCTGTGACAGACGAATTGATCGAAATAGTACAGTATATGTGAATATAGACCTGAGTGTAGACCTTGCCACATACCTCACCTGGAAACATCACAAATAGAGTTATTGTGACGTGTGGGGGCGAATAGTCCTGTGTAGACCTGGCTGGTGTAGACCGTTGCGTAGACCGCTGCCGTAGACCGCCCCGTAGACCTGCCACGGGACTTGCCGACACCACTTTGATCCGTGATAACGATCCCATCAGGCCTCCGCTTTTGGATCCTTGTCGCTCTCTTACCTCCCCGCCATCTCGCTATCCCTTGTTGTTATAATCCAGGCAAGATTTCACAAGTGTTTGTTAGACCAGGTTTCACAAGCTGATGAGGATCTCTTCCTCATCCCAGTATTTATACTACAAGGAAATATATCTAGGATGTTCCGGTGTCCACTCCGGCATGAGTCGGCCTTCCTTCGGGATCACTAAGCCCATCACTAATCAATCTAGCATCTTCTCTTATATCCCTGTCAGCTGCTCTCGAGATGCTCAATTTTTGGAATGGGTGGCATATATTGTGCATTTCCCGGGCCACTTGAGCCAGCATTGACCAAAGCACACCTGAAAGTGCTCGACGGAAGTGGTAGCAGCCAACAAGCAGCCAACAGCGGGATGATTGATCGGTAGTCAATTGTTTCACCTTATTTGCAAAGATATGGTAGGTAGGTAGGTAGAATTACACGATGGAATATACATCATGATGTCGGTCTACGTGAAGGTCTTCGACTAGGTCTATAGTTGAGTTCGGTCTATAGCAAGGTCCACTGTGTAGTCTACTACATGGTCTGCATGAAGGTTTATCGACTAGCGTGACAGGTCTACGATATGGTCTACTTGCACTGATGTATCTCGTAATCTCCGGCACGGTCCGGCCGGTCTGGTCTGAGGTCTGGTCTGAGGTCTTTTAGACCGGTCTATAGACCGCATTTCCAGTAGCTCCGACGTTCACAGTATTCGGTCACTGGTCACAGCGGCCGATGAGATGAATACTTGGTAAAAATGTCACTGGTCACAAGCATTTTGGATCGAGGTTTTCGTCCAAAAATAGGGGCTTTTGTCCCGGCAAACTCCGAAAAATCGCCCAAAAAGGCAATTTGAATACTTCAGAACTGAAGACTTATGGTCACTGGTCACAGGCCATGAATACTTGGTCGAAATAGTACAGTAGTCTCTCTTGACAAACCCCCTCGCTCGTACCTCGTTCTGGACACGAACCCGTCGGAGCCCCCCATCTCTCTAATGTTCCGGAAACTAACTATATCTCTCCCAGTATTAACGAAGGGCGCTCTATAGGGCATGCAACCGTCCCGTAATTTTACGGAAATACGGCCCGTAAATACGGTTACGCCCCCGTACCGTCGGCGAGATTGGCATCTCCTGATACGGGACGGGTACGGTACGGGTATACCCGTATACGTGGGGCCCGTAACCGGCCGTTTACGCGTATACGGGTTCGGATCAAATATCTTGTTGATGCCCTCATTTTCACGGTGAATTCACCGCTCGGACATCCCGGTGACCAGGCGGCAGCCAGCCGGCCATCTGCCAACCATCTGGTGTACCTTCAAGTCACCTCGGCACCGTGGTTGTTGCACGGAACGTGGACCCGTGTGACGTGAGGGGTCACATGATCGGTCAATAGAGGTTGATAACTCCCAGTTCCAGTGTTGTTCTCTCTAATATGGGGCTTGGGGAGCTTATCTAGACATCACTACAAACTCTCAGTACAACTTAGGCACATTTTAATACAGTTCCACCTCTCTGTCCAAAAGGGGAAAATGTCCCGTAAATTACGCGTAAACGGACGGTACGTACGGGACCCGTACCGTCCGAGGAAAATCTTCGGACCTATACGCACGGGTATAGCCGTAGCGTATGCAATTTACGGCGTAAATCATACGCCCGTGGGCGTATTACGCACGGTTGCATGCCCTAGCGCTCTAAAGGGGCTGTGGGAACTGATTGGCATTGGGCAAGGCCGAGGCCGCCCGAGGGACAATCCTGCACATAATCACCTAGACAGAAGCCCGTGTCGACCCGAGTTCAAGATATTATGATAACCTTCCTAATTCCTCACCTGACTTGGACAGGTACTTTACTTACTGCCTCAGCGCGACCCCCATGTTCGGAAGTTCCTAGGAGTCGACAGTTCAAGAACAAATCAATGTCACGGGATCGTGTGTGAGGGCCAATCCTACTTAGTCTAGGTCCCTCTTCAGAGCCAATCCAGTTTGGATTCAGTTCAGATCAACCCATGTCGTGCAGAAATTATAAGCCCAATAATACCACACAATCCATGTGTATGAATCTGTCGCTAGGCTGTTGACGACTGTGTAACAGCACAATCGGACCTTGGGAGAGCCCGTGTTTTACTTCCTCTTTTATTCCCGTACAACAGTATTTAACCCGGCTCAAATCCTGTACTCACCTCAGACGTTCTCTCCAACGCTGAGGTGAGCTTTCCGTTGTATTTCTTTCTTTGACTCCCTACTCATTTACTTGTAGTCTTATCTCGTTTAGGTATGCATATATATATAGACGTTGTTTCCAACGCTGAGTCTTCTTTCGAGGCTAACCTCACAACATGAGCTGCCTACTCCAGCCTCTTCCACCCTTCACCTGGGGGTTGCCATATTATTTTGAGTATATACGAGAGTTATGGGGGTGGGACTCGGCTAAGTCCATCAATAATGGGACTCAGCTCGGCTACGACATCATCAATGGGACTCAAGTACGCTCGCATCAGACTTTCCTCGCGGCCATCAAGGTATGCCGATGAATGGGTTTTCCCTCCACCTCGTCCTCCCCGCCCGGCCGCAACCCGGCCGCCGCCCAACTTTGCATCGCCGTCCCGCCGCGCTTGCACCCCGCTCGACGTGCTTTGAATTACTCACTACAATAGCGGGATCAACAGCCACGCTGTGTGGGTCGCCAGCAACACGTTCTCAAGTCACGAGTGCCGCCGCAGAGTTCTGCGCGCCGCGCACCCCCCCTCCGCCCAGCCGCCCGTAGCGCAATCAATGCAAGTCGGGGGAGCATACCCACGCGACTCGGATCAGCGCGCGAGACGAGGCGGGGGCCGCGGGGCGGCGCACGCGCGCCCCGGTGCCGCCGCGCGTGAGTCCGCGAAGGCCGGGGTCGAAGTGCGCGCTCCACGTTGTGTCCACCTCCGCCCGCCCGTGTCGGCATGCTGTTCTGCCTTGATGGCCGCGAGGGGCAGTCTGATGCGAGTCCCATTAACAAGATCGTAGCCGAGCCTAGCCGAGCTGAGTCCCATAATTGATGGCGTTAGCCGAGTCCCACTCCCATACTTCTCGTCATTCCTCTATTATTTTATGACAATGAGCACCGAGGCCTTTAAATATCGCAGAAATCTGAGCGCAGAGACAGCGACTTGGAGCTAAGGACGGCTGAGTCAAAAGCCAACCATATGAGCATTTGGGCAACTGTGGGCTTGAACGACGATCTATATGGCCCCGGCCGGGCCGGACAGTACGCCTCGGGAATTGATCGATCACATGACGCTGTACAGCCCGGGGCCGTAACACAGCCTTGTCTGAGTCACAGCCCTTGCTTCTTGCCCTCATCCACGATTCAGCCTCAGGTTGCCCCAGGTCGTTTGCTAACTCTGAGGGCTATCTACCGCGGTAGAAGTCTTAGATCTTACTCTGGTGCAGTCTGCCACGGAAATCCTCCCCCCTTCTTAGCGCGATTCTCCCTTGGTGTCTGATTTTCTTGTCGGTGCTTCGAGGTGTGTTGCGAGCTCCTCTAACAAACTATGTTGACAGAAACTAACATCACATCAAAGCCCATGAATCCCAAATTCGCCGCCTTGCTCCGCAGCAACTGCGCGCCGACGGTGATGCAGACGTCGGAGATCAGGTGTCTGCTCGAATCTAGCGAGCTTTCGCAACTCAGAGAGCTCTCAGTCCACCCAGACGAGCTGCCGGATCTCCTCCGATCCCTTCGCGGAACTTTGTCTTTGATAAGGACATTCCCCGCAGAGCTGCTCGGCCGGGTATTCATTTTCTGCCGCGACAATAGCAACGCTTCCAAACATTCGACACTCGACCCTCGAGAAGCGCCGATGATTCTTGGCCATGTATGCCGCCACTGGCGCTCTGTGGCGTATAACACACCCCGACTATGGGACATGGTTTACCTGTCGAACTTGGCATCCCCGGACCTGCCGTTCGACTCTTCGATTGTCCACGACATCCTGGCTCACTCTCGTCATCTTCCGCTGGAAATAAGTCTGAAATACGAAACGAGGCCCGAATCTTTCTCCGACGCTTTGGCTTGTTTCGACACACTACGTGCATCGCACGAGAGGTTGAGAACCCTTACCATGTACCTGTTAAACCCCGAATTCGACATCCTGCCACGCGAAAAGGTCTTCCCCGTCCTCTCTTCCATTGACATCAAGATCGACTACCGGATCGTTGGCGAGAACCTCAACCGCGACGCTACCGTCTCCGGCACTCTCGAAGGGTTCAGCAGTGCCCCAGCTCTCCGATCTCTGCGACTCGAGGCGAATTTCACCCCTGAGGACATTCTCATTTCGACATTCCCTTGGTCACAATTAACCCACCTCGAGCTCTACATCAGAACCGAATATACCGTGGCGCGGGATGTTATCATCCAATGTCCGGCGCTCGAAGAAGTCGCCCTGGTCGGTTCTTTTGGCTCTGGGGCCGACTTACCTCTCCATACACACCATCTCCGCACTCTTTCCCTCCATATATTCGGTGACGGACCGGATGTCGTCCTAGGGGCCTTCGTGCTGCCTCACCTGGAGTCTCTCAGCCTACAAAGCGAGCTTCCTCAGGCTGTTCATGCAATACCAGCGCTCATGGCTCTTCACGAGCGCTCGCGATTTTCCCTTGTGCACCTCAAGCTGAGCATGGAGCTGTCCCCAGTAGATGTGGCACTCCTTCTCCGCACTCTCTCTTCTCTCCGAACGCTATCGATCCGTGGCTCTTCTATCACAGATCACCATTTTGCGCTGTTCAACCTCTCGTCTCGTCCTCTCCGACACCCCCGGCTCGAGACACTGACCATCGGATATCTCAATGTTGCCCTTGACGGCGCCGTCGTGGCAGAAATGGCGGAGACTCTCGCACCCGACGCTGCGCGTATCGATGCGCCGTTCCCGGCTCTGCGCGAGCTGCGGCTGGTCCGTGGTCGCTCAGAGTATACGAACCCGGTGTTTTCGGAGGACGTGGATGCGCGCCTGGACACCCTCCGCGCGACAGGGTTTCTGGATGACTCGATTGAATCGCGGTAAAGATTCAATCCGCCGTGTACCCTGTCCCATAGTCCTCTCTCAGGTGCGTACGCAAGCTTACTCGCGCTGCGGAAGCCTCTCACTCTGCTTTAGTAGCTTCCATATAAACATTCTGCACGCGCTGGACTCTCTTCTCTCCGTCCGTTGTACCACATTCTACTCACTCTACTACCCTTTGCGCCGCTCATTCCTCATCGCTGTGAGTACTCGGTCCTGCCAAAAAGCGGTCTCAATCCGAGTCGTCTCCGTCGCTTTTTGGATCCGCAGAGTCTCGATCTCCTCCGCCCCAACTGCATCTCGCACGGGCTCGAAGCCACCCTCCTCTCCTCATATCCCATCTCCCACAACTCGCCACCCTCACCATCCACTTGTTAACGCCCAAATTGACAGCAACATCGTAGCGGCAATGTGCGAACCCTCCTGCTGGAAGCATCTTCGTCCTCGACTGGTGCGATCCTGCGCGGGATGCCGGACGATCGCCGGGAGCGGAAAAACGGATGCCGGTCGTCCAGTGGTGCATCCGTACGGCTGCCCTCTCTTGCCGCGTGGCTAATCCGTTCCCTGAGCTGTGTCTTGTCGGACTTTCGCAATAGATCTCTTCGTTCTCGCGCCGTTTTGTGTATCCCTCTCGCACCGTATTCCTTCTGATTCAGACTTAATCAAACATAAGCCCCCCCTTTTCAAGGTAAGTACCCCCGCAAAATCCAAGCCGCGAACCCGCTCCGCGTCTCAGTTTTCCAGTTTTCCGGTGTTCGTCGGCGTTCCAGTAACCCAGTCATTGACACACTTTCCCTCCGCGCCCGCTTCACTGCGGCGCGGCTTCTTATCCTTGGCTTCAGCCTACCATCCTTGCCTCGTTCCCTCGTTCCATCCTTCACTCACCTTTGCACTGCGAATGACTCCCCGGATGGAGGATCGAGCCGCTGAGAAGGCTCGACCCTTCCCGCGCGTTCCAGCCTGCGACCGCCGGCCGAAGCCAGGGCCCGGGCGTCGTCCGTGGCATGAACACTTTCTTATTGGGTTGGAATGCACTGTTGCGATTGGCTTTGGAGAGGACGTGCGTCGTCCCTTCGCGTGTTCAAGCTCAAGGTTCAGGCTGCGTCGTTTTTCGATGTTCAGCTCGTGGAAGTAAAGCCGCGCGCGGTCCGCAGACTCTCTCGTGCATCGCTCGGCTGAGCCTGCCGCAGAAGAAAACGCGAAGGCGAAGGCTGCTCGTCCAGCGGCGTCCTATAGTCTGACGATGGGCGGACGCTCACTGCCAGTGCCATACCCAGGAATGCTCGCACTCGTGCCACTGCCGTCATCACAGAATCTTCTGCCACTAGAGGATCCCGGACCCCAACAGAACTGCTTTGCGCACAGCCGAAATCATCGAAGCTACACCAGAACGTGCCGGCTCTATCTCCCTTGCTGTACGTCCCCAGCGCACTATCAGTGCGCCCTCCGAGTCTTGTTCACATGTTTCAAACCCGGACAATTTGACAAAGCCACCACGACTCGGAGCTCGAGACGCACTCAACCCAAGATTGTGGAACAGTTACAGTACCCCTCACAGAGCCCGACTTTAAGAGCGGCAGCTGACCGCCGTAAGATGCGCGAAACTGGTGAAGGCATCTGCAAAGGGTCAACTTCAAGCTCCCCAATGCTCTGCCGACGTCCCTAGACCGGCAATCAGCGCGGCGATCAGTGGCGGTGGAGCCCGCTCGGCGGATTCCGGAGAGTGGTCTGGGCCCTTGTAGGTGGTGTTGCGCGGACCGGTGCTCACATGCACATGCACAAGTCGGCGAGTCTGGACTGCCCAGCACTCAGTGCAGTTCCGCGCAGCCTTAAAGTGCGAATGCAACCCCGTCGTGCGCCCCACACATACGAACTGCAGGTCTAACTTCTCCTGATCTCTGTCGTGTTCTTCCGACCTCCCGTTGAGAAGCTTACTTATCTAGGACAGATTCGGTTCTGGTAGATTCGACGAAGCTCTGGCCCTTTCTGATATCCATGATCAAAGCCATGTTGCATGCAGCACGAGCGAGCAAGTTCAAGTTTCAAAATTCCAACCCCTGACATCATCGCCCCGGCCGCTCCCGGATCTGCGGATCCTGGAATCTTCCGTGCCTAGATCCTGTATCTGGCCCTTATCGCACCCCCTTTTTCTGCTGAATCTGTTCCCAATCCCCAGAGTATTGTGACCCTAGTGCGTCTCGAGCCTTAGGCGCCTAGGCCTTAGGCCTTAGGCCTTAGGCACGAACGTTGTCGGAAAAATAAAAATAGGCTGATAAGGCCGCGGCCTTATAATGACATAATAAGGGCCTCATAATGATGCCGGCGGCCTTTTCCGACGGTTACCAGGCTGTGCCGAGGCTTATTTTGGCACATAATCCGCCTGCCTTCTCCTGCCAGCTATGCTTCACAAGCTTCACAGCCCGCTCCTCCTCGACCCTCTCGGCGCCTACTAGTGCTTCGACCTTGGCTACCCCAACCGCAGCTCTCTCTATGCAATACTACATCAGGAAAAAGTGAAACCTCAACAGAGTGCAATGTAGGCCATGTATCACTTATTGTAATATTGCAAGGTACCCCTTTATGTGGCCGACGTAGTCTCCCCCTTGTTTCTATGTAGCACTCTGTAGCCTTGTGTAGTCGCCCGCTGACACTATGTAGCCATCTGTAGCCAACCGCCTTACTATCATTGTTAGTCATAGTCAGTCAATTTTTCTAAGGAAAATAAGATTCCGTACCGATCCTTCAGTAGCCCATTCTCTAACTCACACTCAAGGGTTCACATTCACATCTGTTCACCTACACTCGACACCATCTAAGTAGTTATTCTGTTATACTTGAATTGTAACTGAAGTAAAGGAATGCTACACCACCGCTGACGCGCAACCTGGGAGCAGCATGGGAGCTCCCAACATCGTATCAATGTTAGTTCCGACATCAAACTGTCCCCTATGGACCGACATCTGCCCAACGTCGAGATCTTTATGTCAGCTCACCATCCACTCGGAGCTGCCAAATGCGGTCCGGCGCGTGTGCCGGCCGCCATTCCTGCTCCTTTTTTTTTTTTTGGAAAAAAATGCATTTTTCCTTCGCAACGCAAACTGGATGACTACTGGTTGGGGGGGTATTAAGACACTACATTATAGTACAAACTCGAAACAGTACAGGCAGACTACAGTCAGACAAAAGGGTGAGTGAAGGAATGCAGAAAAAGAATGCAAAAACAGCCATGGCCGGCGGCCGCAGGCTTGAAGAGAAGATTGGGGGGGAGAGACTTTGGTGTGAGCCATCCGAAGTATCCAAGAGGAGGCCTGGACTAGCGATGAGGCAGCATGAGGTGGGGTAAGGACTCGGAGAGAAAAGAGACATGGGCCAAAGCTTGAGCCTGATGATCGACTATACAGGTAACCAAACAACGGACTTGGAAGAATTTCACTGCATCGAGTACGGGCAGACAGGAGTCAGTATGTGGGATAGAGGTCGCCTCCAACCTTGAATGGAGGTTGGATCAAAGCTGACCCTCCAGCATCAATCCGGCAGAAGATCTGCAAAGGTCTGATGCCGACGGCAGCATGGTCATTTCGTGCGGTACACATAACGGCGCTAGGCAAGATCGTGCTTATTGATGCTACGTCAATCCGGCATAGAATCGGCCCCAATTTTGAGCCGGAATGTGGTCGAATTGACAACAGCCCACTTCCCCCGTCTCAGCACGGGAATGCAAGCGGTGGTGTACTTGCCCGATTCGAACTAGGGATCTCGCGCGAAACAATGAAATTTTCAAAATGGTATTCTTCCACTACACTATAGATACCTTAAAGAAGTGCTAATCGAGGGCATGACATCCAGTGCTGCCTCATCCTCCCACAGTAACAATTCTAGAGGCCTTCTTTCCTCTTGAAATCATTTGACGACAATTATAAGATGTCAGTACGAGAATAAGAACTGCTTTGATAATTCTGTGACTGTTTGGGCAATGCCAAATAGAAAATAATATCTTGAGATTTTATTCTGTTGTCCGGCCGGTTGTCCATGGATTTCCGCGGTAAGCTATATTGGAGTATGTGGACTCCATAGCATAGAGTCACCATGTTGCAGTAGTACTCACCATGTAGTACAATATCAGCCACAGGGTTTCAAGTATTGACTACAGACAGCTACATTGAGCTACATATTCAACCAACCAACCACATTGACTACAGAGCCCCTCCCTCAGAAATGTAGGATTCTTTTTTTCCTGATGTATTTGCTGTTGCTGTCCTCCTTCCCGATCTCGCGCACCTGTCGATATCTATATCTTTGGGCTCTATCGATGCATCCGCAGAACTGTGTCATCTCCCAGATCAAACGGCAGCCGCAAATGCTCCTTGGAGGGCGAATGCGCTCCCCGAGCAGCATGGGCGGCTGAACCTGGAGAAACTCCACTATGCATGCGGACGCACGCCTGGGCTCTTCAACGCAACGCGAGACCCTATCTGCCGCGAGGGAAAACCTTCGGGCTCTTATCCGATGTGTTCGTACCTCCGGGACCGTGTCAACTTGCTTCTTAGTGCCGCATCTCGCGCAGGCGTCGTCACGGAAGACCATCAAATGTACAGGTATTTCGATAATATATCTGCCGTCGTGCTATGCGATATGACGCCCCGGATACAGCGTCTTCAGTCGAAGGGAGATGTCACCATCCGCAATGTCAACGACAATAAATTCACCTGGTTTGTCGAAATCAGGCGCTAAGAGTGCGCCGCGGATGACGGAATGTACGGAGATAAACTCTGAGTTCCTTCGAGGTTTTGCATGGACACGATGAAACCGCAGGGCCTTATCCTTTTTGCCCATGCGCCCAGTCGGCGCATCTAATGGTAAGACGAGCGCGAACGGGTGCAATCTTTCCTCCACGGTGCAGGAGAACATATAGATGAGTTGTGCGAAGAACGGCTCATTTGTGGTTTTGACCAAAACAGCGTCGTACCGGGGGTGACCGTGGAATTTGGGGTTGCAGCGCAGGTAGTCCGCAGTGGACGTCCAGCTGCTGAGCGACTCGTAATGCACTTTGAGAAATTGAAACGGTACAATCTATTTCAAGAGAAGTGGCATTCACAAGTTCACCGGGTGGATATCAACATACCTTTTCTTGGCTGTCGAATCTAATCCGCTTTCCATTTGGCAGACTGTAGCCATACGCTGGGAGGAAGTCGGAAACAAAGTCACCAAATCTTATGCGGAACCGCTGGAATGCGGGGTCTAGATCCATTGCCTGTTCTATCGCTTCGAATGAAAGGGAGGCAAGTTTTGACCCGACTTCAATGTTGGATAACACCGTAGGTTCTAGGTCTTCGCTGCCTTCATCCGCATCTTCTTCGAGGGCATTGAGTTGGTCTCGAATAAACGTCGCGACGGTGCGGCGATGATCATGTTTGACGAGCTGTTGAATCAAGTTCAATACTGCAAAGGATGGCAGAAAATATCGAACGAGAGTGTACCTGTGGAGTCACGTCTTTGAAATTGGTTAATCGATGGTAAGTTTTTCGGATCGCGCCATGCATCGATTCACTAGTTTTTGTTCCAAAATTCCGGCTCGCTCCCTTGTTTTCGATGTCCTCAAACGCATGGCGGCGAGCATGGAACTTTGGAAAATTCCAGCTCTTCTCACCGGGGTTGGTTCGTTCGCATGCTTCTATATATTCCTACATGAGTTAGAGCTTCGTCAGTGTACTGCCGTTGTGTTAAATGAATCATACCTTCATTACCGAGTCGAGAGTCAGAATTTCTGTTTTCCCTGCAGCAATTGTCTCGGAGGTGTGAACTTCGAAACCGAGGGAAATGCGTATTTCAAGATAGCTTCGCAAAGCCTGTAGAAGCAGAAGACCAGGCTCATCAACGAGTACGTTGTGAGCTACGAAAAGCATGGTCTTGGCGATATCTTCATGTTTCGATCCATCATTGAAAGAGGTGTTCATGATTGTTTCAAAATGGTTGAGTCCTCTCCAACGCGGAAATTTGGACATTCTGCAAGCCCTGAATCAACAAGAGAGGAAACAAGAAAACGCTGACGTACTGTGTATCTATTTTGACGGTCGCAGCACGACCTTGTTCTGTAATTCGTGCCTTAAATTGGGCAAATAGGTGATCACCCCAAAAACCGCCATCATCAGCGTGCAGCGGGTCATAAGAAATTGCCTCGTGGGGATCCGTATTCCCTATCTTCCAGAACACATTCTAATGACCGTCAAAAGGAATAGAATTAATAAATTGATTCGAGGTACCTACGTCAACATCCCGCAAGCCATTCTGTTTCAGAAGTTCTTCTCGTTCGGTTACAGTGCGTTTCGCTCTAGCCTCTTCTAGAATCTGTTGTGATTCGAGGCCTGTCCTGCGCGGATGCTCGGTTGAAAGGTCAGATTGTTCGTTCCAGGGAACAAAGCATATCGGACACGGATAGAGTCCTTGCAACCCCCGAATGAGTGCCATTACACATCTGGAACCAATGAGCTACCAGGCGACACATCAAAGCGAGGTGTGCTAAAAGTCGCTCACGCTTCCTCGTAATCTGCTGCTAAAATCAGGATAAGCGGCCAAAGCCAGCGAGTGATTCCGTCCCCGCAAATGGTCCAATCTCCGACTTTGGATGGAAGCACGAGTGATTCTAACAGTTTGTAGAAGGCATTGTGCCATACAATGTTCTTGAAGTTCGTAAATGCCGCTTTTCCATTCTCCTGTGGATCGTCTTTTACCTGAACATAGAACATGAGTTCACCAGCCTTCAGATCAAGAGCGGACGGTAGTACAATTGGTTGGTGGCCCACGACTTGGCCACCGCCAAATCGAACACTGTTCCGGATCGATATCGGGACATTCGCAACTCGGGCGATGACAGCATATGCCTTTTGAGTCCCAAACGACGATAGCTTTGACTTGTCTGCATACACAGAAAGGCACACGGGTTTTGCAGCTGGATCGTCCGGCAGTGCTGACTGACAAGTTTATCTAATCAGAAGTACGATGCACAGGTAATTCAAATACATACCTGGGCAGCCCAAAATGCATTTGCCGTCCAAGGCTCATGGTAAAATCGAACATAAGATTCACCATTAAATTTGTACACTTTTTCCGCATCCCATACAAAACAAGGAGCAAGGCCCGGATCTTGGACCAGACTTCGGACCCAGTCCCATAACGGCCGTGTATATGTATCAAACTCCTTGTTCTCATCCTTATACTTGATAGTCATAAGCCCTTTTTCGAACTAGCATAAATGAACGAGCGAAATCATGGGTAGCTCGAAAGACGTACCGGAACACATTTGTGTGATGCTAAGTCCCATAGCTTGTCTAACTCGTGTTGATCCACAAGTGTGAACTGGGTCGGATCGCGTGTGCATCGCCAGATAAGGGAGATCAATGATTCTGTTGAATCTTTGTTCAACATGTTGTTCTCGCAGAATTCGGCTACTTCGAAATCTAACTGAGATCGAAATGGGCGCCAAGGTTGATCGTCGATGGGCGCCAGTCGCTCCCCAATGTTAGAAGCCACATAGTCATCAAAAGATTGAAAAACAGGGTCGTGTTTGCTGTGAGGATGATATACACGTTTGATTTCCTCTGGCGGCACAGGACTTTCTGCCCAATGCCGGAGATCATTTGCTTCGTCCATACCTTCTAGAGGATCATTTTCCCCTTCGATGTCAGACTGCAGATAATCTGTAGGGAGTTGTGTAAATTCGCAACTGTATATGCCGCAAAAGATCGAAGCATACCCGGAACATTATTCCTTTTCGGTCGTAGGGAGGATGGAGCCTCTGGGTTCGGCTGATCCCCTTCAAGAATCTTATTAATAAAAACGAGCGAAGTGAGAATCTCACCCTTGAGGATGTTATCGAGCCGGGCATATGTGGCCTGACCTGTAGCGTAGGATTTCGTGGGTCGGTTGTATGGGCGGTGATTTGAAACTCACGCTTATTTGCCCTCACTCGGGCAGAGAATGCGGAGTCTCTAGCCTTGTTGGCTTTCTTCAGAGCACAGCTGGACTCGTGTGTCGCCCAGCCTCTCGAAGATATGGCTTTATCACAGTGCGGACAATTTTTCTTTTTTCCGCTCGGAGGCATCTTGCAAGAAAAAAGGAAAGCGTTCTAGAGCAGAGGTAGCTCTTGACAGTAGACGAGTGGCACAGGCGGAGGTGAAGGGTCACCGGTGGAGGCGAGAGCACAGGTTTGACAGGTCACATGCTCGCGTTGTCAATCTCCTGCGTCCATCTCAAGTCCCGGACTCCGTCTTCAGCGCTTCAGCTTCGACGTTTCTCAGCGTCAACTTCTCACCTTCGGTCCCTCTTGCGATTGCAAGCACCGGAATGGGATCACTTGAGGTACCCATCCGCTAGCTAGCGCACTGATTTTCAGAGCGAGTATTACTGACATGTCGATCAAGCTTGCAGAGCGAGTTGCGCAGACCAGCTGAAGTCTGAAGTGACACTTCTCGCGGATATGCTCGCACACCTTGGAATGCTGCAGCGCACCGTCGGCACACCGCTTCGTGAGCAGCTGGAGCTCACGAGCGTGCACTCGTGGTCGAAACAACGCAGAGCTGCAGACGGATGCGCGCAAGGACTGCCACGTACTGCACGCTGCAAGAGGAGGCTGAGGACACGCGTTTTTTCTGTCTCCCTGCTCGCCGCTGTGACTGTCATCCGCGCCAACTACTTCTACAAGGGCGAAGTACCAGCCGTACTCGCTGCTGCGGCAGCGCTTCTGGCGGCAGTATCTGAAGCAATACGACACGGACGACACGGTGTCGATCTCGCACGTCGAGATCACCAGCATGCTCGACTTGCTCGGGTCGACGCTCACGGGCAGCACGGTCGACTCGTTCTTCACACGCTTCGGGAAGGACCCGCAGCGGGACGACCTCACCATCGAGGAGGCGATCCGGTGCCTCGAGACGGAGGTCATGCGGCCAGAGAGCGAGCGCCGCCGCGTCGATGGCGATAGTAGTGGCATTGGCGCAAGCCTCAGCCCGTCGCCTGCGCCTGGACAGGCTACTCCAGGAGAGCCGCGTCTCGCGGAGCTCGACTTCGCGGGGCCCGCGCTGGAGGTGGACTTCAGCGGGGAGGGCCGCGGGTTCGTCACCAAGCCGTCGGAGATGCCGTACCTGAAGCCAAGCATGCCCACGCACGCGTCGGAGTCGTCGTCGGATGCCGACTTGGAGGAGGTCGAATCGTCGAGCTCGGCGTCCGGGTCGTCGCCCGTGTCGACGTCGGCGTCCCCGAACGCGAGCCTGCTCACGCCCTCCGCTTCCGCCCCCATGACGGCGCCGAGCGCGGGGAAGAAGACGTGCTTCCGCCGCCCGCGCTACCGCAAGACCCAGTCGTCCTCGGTCACGACGGCGTCGACGATCGCTCCGTGGTCCAAGGCTTGTGTACGTCCGCCAGCGAGCCCCGCATCGCCGTCCTCCCCTTCCCCATCGCCGTGCCTGTGCCGATCTCGCCGGCTCCCGCGCATCCTGCGCACGGGGCGCCCGCCGCTCGTGCTCGCAAGTCGCGCGCGCACTTCGTCTACTCGGAACACGTTCAAGAGTAACAACGGCAATAACACGACGTACCAGCAGGCACAGCCCTGGTTGTTGTGCGTATTCTCGCACGCTGGATCTCCCCTTTCCGTGTCCGCATGTCCGGGTTGGTACGTAGCAACGGAGGGGCAGGACCGCGTGCGGCGTGGACACGGACGCGGACGCAGGGGCTCGGTGTGCGGCAGGGAGTGGGTGCGAAAACGGCGATGGCGACACAGAGGAGTACAATGAGAGCGAGGGGAGGCATCTACTTGCCTCCTCCACTCTGGTCTTTGCCCTCATCTACCATGCTGGTCTCCCATATCTCTGGGTGGGCTGTGGGCCGCGCCGTCGCTGTGCGCGCCCGCATCACCCCACCTCCACGTCTCTGTGCGCACGATCCAGTCGAGGTGCGTGTCTTCTGTGTGCCCGGGGCGCCCTGCGGGCCCATGCTTACCTCGCTGGGCACACACTCTGGGGAAGCGTGGCCCAGAAGCGGACGTGCAGCGGTTCCTGCAACGTCTGCTTGAAGCGAGGCGGGGCTGCGCACTGGTTGATGAACGAGCACTGTATTGACACTTTCTCCAGAACACTATCACCCGGCTGCTCTACTTGATCGGCACCAAGACCGCCACCTGCGTATCTTCTCGTCGTCGTCGCACCCCTCACAGCCGGCCAAGTTCGCCGTCATTAAGATCGGTGGGGCATCTTGATCCGACCTGGTCGATCGTGTGTTTTCCAAAGCTTACTCATCACCTATTACTCACCAACGTAAACGATTCAAAAGGCAGCGCGATCGTGGACATTTCCACCTTCCCAACGACCATGTCTGAGGTGCCACCATATCAAACTTTTCCAGGCCCCCCTGACGAGCCCCAACGCATACAAGTCATCTGTGAAGGGTATACACTTGCCATTGATCCCTACAAAGTGTGTCGTATCCTCTTTGATGACCCCCCAGCTGACTCCGGATACCCCCAGCGCGATGAGGTTCTCCGTCTGGCTGCGCAGTCCCTTGCGCAGGCCAAGAAGATCCGGGTTCTTGAAGAGGCCCAGCAAAGGCAGCGCGATGCGCATTGCGAGGCAATCAAAAATCTTCGCCGCCAGATGGAGGCCGATCATGGGGATCTCGTCGACCACCACAAGTGCCTGAAGCAGCGGTACGACCGCCTCCTGTAAGCCGATATTCAATATCTGCTTTACATGCATGCTATCCAATACTTCAGAGAGCATTGCATTCGGGCCCATCACATCCGCCCCCAAGCCACCGTGAGCATTGCAGATATTCCGGAGGCCGTCGCACACCATGCAGGCCACCACAACAGGTGAGCTTACTCGTTGTTTTTTGCATACTCTCTATATAAGTTGAATACGACACCTACGATGATTAGGGCGCATATGAGAGACTCGGAAGAGGTCCCCAGCATTGAAGAACACGTCGAAACCGCCTCCGAGTCCGCCGCCGCCGACGATTAGCTCCGCAACTCATTCCCGGGGCTGCACGAGGACACAGGAGCCATCAAAGTTTAATAGACATTCTACAACGCGTGAAAATTGTATTGACCGATATTTTTGAACAATGATTTCAGTGTTTCAGTCCCTATGTTGACCCTGAAGTCTCCAAGGATTCTCGGACCGCATCGAGGTGTGGACACGAGGTAATTATCATTCCCATCTCTCTTTTTGTCCACCTCGCACTATGCCCAACCCCATCGACGAGTACGACGAGTCCGACGAGGAGAACGTGCTCCAACCCATCGACTTTGACGGCGCCTCTCGCCAGGATCTTGTTGAGGTGAGTTCAATTATTTGATTCAGCCTGCTTTGCGGAGTGACAATGCTTTGGGCCACAGGCACTGAAATCTTACCAACTTTCGGCCACCAGATTACTCGCAGAAAACCGGAAGCTTCGCAAAGAGAACAGCAATCTGTTGGCAGCATCGTCCAAGAAACGGCGCAAGAATATGCAAGACGACAACCACTCTGGATATAAAACTGAGATCGTTGGCCTCGCTAAGCGCTTCCTGTTCACCAGAGCATTGTTCCTGAGCAGGAGGTCCTTTCAGCGTGAGCGTCCTCAGCGTCCCGAAAACCCTCGAGACCAGTTCACCAGCGACGCGGCATACATCAATTCGATGGCCATCACCCTCTTTGAGGAGGTTCCGCCGGTATTTCATTACCTCCTTGATGGGGAGCACTACAGTGCTTTTAGCAATGATGTTCGTCTTTTATTGGACCTGGAGGAATGCGACTGACAATACCTTAGTTCATCGCAGAACATGGTGACGGGCGCTCAAGCCTCCTGACCGTTCTTCGGAAGGCCATGCCCACCATTCTCAAGGAGTTCGGCATGGTGAAGGACGACATTCTCTCCGTTGCCAGGGCCGATCGGAGTAAAGATCCAGTTCTCGCTGGACTGCTCAAATTTCCTGGCCAACGGAAGCCGACGTGCTTTGCGCCTATCCTATTTCCAGGTGGCGTCCAAAACATGACTGAAGTTTTCACTGGACCCGTCGTTCTGAAGGTAGGAGTAATTGCCATCTCGAATTTTATGAATATCGATCCTGTCAAGGTCCATCGTGTTATGCTATTCGGACCAAACAGCCTGCACGAAAAGGCAAAGCCAGCTGCAAATTGTAACGGCATAAAGCTGGGTGTGAAAGTGGTGACCTCCTCATCATTGTCTGCCGCCGCGCTCCTGGTACGTCCCTTGTCGATTCATGTGATAGTGCACGGAGTATTACTAATCCCCTTCTAAGAGTCGCTTTCTCGTCTCCCCCGATAAAGAATGGGCCTCGACAGGTGCCATCTCTGGCATCAACTGGGAAGCTGACTATCGCGCCTACCTCGAGCTCCTCGAATACAACCGCCACCAACCTCATGTCAAAAGAATCTTCAAGAAGATGCATGAGTTCGTCTTTGCTGGCGTTGACCTCTCAACAGATACCAACGCGGAACAATCGGACAGCGAGCTTGAAGCTGTTAACGATGCGATGAGGAGATTTGAGCTCGGGACTGACACCATCACTGATGTGGATGTGGATGAAGAAGATCATGATCCTGCGCCGACAGCCAATGCTGTGTTTCATGTTATGCCCTCCGCCACTGTCGAGCAACCTGCGCAAGAGCTCGATCAGCATCGCGATGACTCCCCGGAATTGCTGCAAGTGGCACCCGAGACGGCGACGGAGATGGAGGCGGAGGAGACTTCTAGGGGGACAGGTAGGCGGCGCAGAGGGGGCGGCAGAGGGGGCGGCAAACGTGGGAATACATTAGGAGGTGGTGAACAGGTCCAGGGAGTGAGGACACGTACCAGAGCAAACAGATCTTGAGTAGATATGAGCAGGACTTTGAGTTCGCGCAAATTTCTTTTTTTTATCCAGGAGAGGGCTATCGAGCAAACTTATTGATCAGACGGGTTCATATTATAAAGGACTGTCTCGTGTAGTGGTTTTGTTGTACGATAATCCTGTAATTATGTAATCATAGTGGTCGCTGGTTCGATTCCAACTTGTACTCCCCATTTCTAATGTAATGTAACAGATTTGTGTACCATGTAATTCTAAGTATAATAGTGTAAGAAGAGTCTAGCCTAGTGGTAAATATAATAGTAATAATAATAATGTAACAAGAGCCCACTAAGTCAGAGCGTCCAATGTAACCTGCCCTAGTATTCCAGTTACTTACCTTACTTTCCCTTCCCTTGCTCATAAGCCCTTACAAGCCTCCTTAGAATTACAAGGCCTTATAATTTGAACTAGCCTTAAAACGATTGACCAACATTATAATCTGACCCTCCTTATCAGGCGACTCTCAGCTTATCAGGCCCCGATAATGTCGGCCGGTCCTTGCCGCCTGATAAGGCCTCATCGGGCCTTATCACCTTCGGCGCATTTTTCCGACAGTTGTGGACAATGTACACCGTCTCTCTCGTTGGTTTCAACACTGAGTACTGATCTGGGCCATTTGCCGAGAGTTCCGAGTGCTGGTCATCGCCCAATGCAGCACATGGCCTTACAGCGCCACCCTCGCGACCAGTGACGTCACCGCGTCGGCCTATATAACACCGTTCCGCGCACCCAGCTGCTCAATCGAACAATTATGAACCCTTCCACCACACACACTGCCCCCACTGTACGCCGTTCCGCCTTCTCCCTTCCAGTATCATGCTCATAGACGCATAGGCCACGCCGACAACGTCCGCCGCCGCCCCGCAGTCCGCCGTGCACCCGCACCCGCACGCGACGCCGCACACCGCCACGCACGCGACTCCGCACACCGGCACCGACGCGGCACCGCACACGCACACGCACCCCGGGTCCGACGCGCACGTCGTACGTCCCACCGCGCCTCCCTCCGTCGCTGCTCGACATAAGAGCTAACGCGCCGCAGGCCACCGACGAGCCCCCGAAGAAGCACGGCGTCGCCGCGCTCGTCGACAAGATCGTGCACCCGTACGGCGCGCACGCGCAGAACGACGCCGCCGCGCACGCGCAGAAAGACGCCGCCGCGCACGCGGACACGACCTCCGTGCCCGTCGCCGTCCCCGCGGCCCCGAGCGACGGCCCCGCGCACCTCGCGCCGGGCGGGAGCGCCGTCGGCGGGATCATGTAATATCTGAGGGCGTTGCGAGATCTAACATGGACTTGTACTACTTGTCCAGGCTCTACCTGTGCATAGAAAATGTGTAGAATAAAGCAAACTGATAAACCGAACGACCAGTTGCTAAGAGCGAAAGATTGTGAATCTGGAGCGGGGGCCGGTGATCGGCGGTGAACGTAACAGCGGTATGAACATCTAGAGTTCGGATGTCCAATCATGATGACCAAGGATACATCGCGAATTTCTGAGCTCTCTGTCAAGACCGACACAGTAGGGCCCATCCAATGCAAGGCACAAAATAGCCCTGTAGGACGTCTAACACTACTTTACTAATGCCATGTATTATGATTGAGGACGACTTTGTGCCTGGATAAGAGCAATGGTACTGATCGGTTCAAGGTTGTAAATGGATTGTCAAAATCATGGCGCACGCCGCAACAGGCATTGCTCCGTCGACTGCTGATGTCCTAGAGGCAGCGCTTCAGCTGAGAATGATAAACGCAAAAGATGGCCGCTTTGTGTTCAGAGAGCCTTCCCTTCGCTGGCAGTAAGCATGCTTCTCCTGCGGCAGATCATCCAGCAACATCTTTTGGAAGTGGTTGAAGCGTCGACGGGCAGTTGGAGGCCGGCGAAGCTGCTGATTGGGCTGTGGGAGTATAGTTAGTCAAGCGAAAGCTCGCACAAGTGGCCATGGAAAGGACTTGGAGGCAAGGATGGGGCAGAGAGGTGGGTGCAGCATTTGACTCCAGCGCACTGTATGTGTCGACAGAGTGCTCAGGACATGTGTTGGGGGATGTGAAATAATCCTATCTGACAGGAAACATACATGCATGAGTGCGTGAGACAATATGGAGAGGGTGGGCGAAAGGGCGGAAACTCCCTGATTGCATCCGGTAGAGAGCGGCCTGTACAGTGTCAAGACGAGGCGTGTAGCCTGAACGCGGTGGGATCCGCATCAAGGGATTCATGTCCACGTACCTGCGTTTTTGATCCCGCCATCCGGGATCTTCATTTCCCTCAAAAAAATCCAAAGTTCGGTGCCACATAACATGGTGGTTTGACAAAGAGCACTGCCCTGGACGAGCAGTAAAATCGATAAAATCATTATGAATCCATCAAGAGAACTCGTTTACCGTGTACACTGCCCATGCCAGGCTTTGTAGTCCTACGCCCAAGACAGAATCCGATATGGCAGTGGCGAGCGCACATCTTCGGCAACAAGATCTTGCATCAAAGCCAGAATATCCGGGGTGTAGAGCGGGAGAAGAGAGTTCTATTTGGTAGTTTTTGGCGCTGAGGCTTAGCCAGAGACCTGCTGAGTAGAACGAGCCCTTGACGGCGTCGAGAGGTGGAGAAGACATGGAGCACCGTGCACGAGGCGGTTTTAACGCTGTGCCAATCCAAAATAAGAAAACCGGGGATCTCCGACGCCCCTCGGTCCACATTTTCCCACAACAACCTGCCAGAAACGTTGCCCAAACTCACTTCAACCGTTTAAACGTACAAATATGTTCGCAAGCAAGGTATAAATATTAAAAACAGCCGGAATCCGGGAATGATGGTCCCCGATTCGGCGATTCCCGACATCAGATTCCCGTCGTGACGTGGGAATTGGGATTGCGGTCCGCAATGCCGGGCTCGTGCCTCGTGCAAACCTCGTGTTTCAATTCGACTAGCACACTCAGGCTGGCACCACCTGCCACCACGGTGCAACCCCGGCGCGAGCTGCAAATCGAACATGGCTAGCACCGCAGGAGGTGAAACTCCCGAACCCCCTCTCCAGCCGACCGCTCCCTTCGACGATGCGTCCGCCGACACCATTCTCCGTTCCTCCGACGGCTCCTCCTTCCATGTTTGTCGCGCGGTTCTAGCCTCAGCCTCCCCGTTCTACAGAGCCATGTTCTCCCTCCCCCAGCCGGACTCCGAGCCCGCTGTCCCCGTAATCGAAGTGTCGGAGTCGAGCCACCTCCTCAATCGCTTCCTGCGGATGTGGTACCCAGGCGCGGACCAGATCGCGGCGTTCCACAGCCTGGACGAGCTGTGCGAGCTCGTCGCCCTCGCGCTGCTCAAGTACGACGTCCAGTTCATCGCGCCTCACCTCCAGCTGTGCCTGCTCGGGTTCCTCGCCGCGCATCCCGTCGACATCTTCGCCATCGCGTGCCGCTATAGGTGGCGGGCAGTCGCGCACCAGGCTGCTAACGCATGTCTCAAACTCCCGCTTGCCTCCCTGCTCGACTGTCCGGCCCCCACGCAGCTGAAGCACATCTCTGCCGACCTCTACCACGCGCTCATCACATACCACCGGAAATGCGGTGTCGCCGCTAGCGCAGTCAGGGTCTATCAGCACACGGGCCATCGGCTATGGAGCCCGTGTGGAGGGTGTCCCCAGTGCTTCGGCCTGCGCCTGGCCCCTGAGCTACACCGAACGCGCACAGGCGCGCCTCAAAGACACACCCGCCGCCGACCTGTTCGATCCGATGCTCATCGCACCAGCGCATGCTGAATCCGCCATGTGCGCCGGCGCATGTCGCACAACCGGTCCCATACACTTGGCGCAACTCATCACGGAAGAATACGCGCCCGCGGTCAAATGTGCGATAGAAGCAGTGTGTGCTATCATATCGCTCCTTGCCGCGGGCGTACTTACCTTTGAGGCACCGCTTCTCCCTCTAGGTTCCACTGGATCTCGGGTTTTGAGTGGCCGCTCTTGGTGTCAAGGCTCGGAACATTTTGTCTATAATAACGATTTACCGTGTCAAATTGCTTGCGCCGCGCACACCTATTACCCGGGCCGCCGAGGCTCTTCTTCAGCACATCTTGTGCAATCAGCTCTGTATTCATGTCGAGTGTACATGACGGTCATCTACCCTCCGCGATATGCATGTTTCCGCACGAGAGGCTGTCTTCAGAAAAGACTGACTGTGTTCAGAGAGAGCGCTTCAATCAATTGTCAAATGTTGAACATTAAGTAGGCGCACTGCCGACCCTCCGGTCCTTCCGCCGGCAACAGGTTTAAATAATCCGGCCTCGGTTTGTGAGGCTATCGCAACTTCGCTCATCTTAGAGTCTTAGACCTTGACTTCTCCCAATGCTTTGCAGCAATCAGCAATATTCCCCAGAATTCGGAAAAAGGAAAGAGAAACACTTTCAACACGTTTAGGGTTTACCGTGGGTTTCTCTTCCAGTCTCCGCAGATCAACAGAATGTACGATCCAAGTACGATCATGAGAGCTTGGGGGAGATCCGAAACTGAGGAGCGCGGGAGCGCGGGCCGGGCGGTGGTAAGCATCAGATTTAATCAAATCAGATTACTTACTTAATACACATGTGGCGGCGGGCTTCGTCTTCCCCCCCATCCTGACCGCGCTCTGAAGCTGGTCGTTTTCTCCCTCATCCGCTCCTTGGAACCACGTACGTCTGCCATTTGGTGAGTGCTTGCATTCTATGGCTGTTTGGTGCAAGACCAACGCTCAGGCTCAGTGAATGAATCCCGAATTCGCCGCCTTGCTCCGCAGCAACTGCGCGCCGACGGTGATGCAGACGTTGGAGATCAGGCGTCTGCTCGGATCTAGCGAGATTTCGCAACTCAGAGAGCTCGCAGTCCACCCAGACGAGCTGCCGGATCTCCTCCGATCCCTTCGCGGAACGTTGTCTTTGATAAGGACATTCCCCGCAGAGCTGCTCGGCCAGGTATTCATTTTCTGCCGCGACAATAGCAACGCTTCCAAACATTCGACACTCTACCCTCGAGAAGCGCCGATGATTCTCGGCCATGTATGCCGCCACTGGCGCTCTGTGGCATATAGCACACCCCGACTATGGGACATTGTTCACCTGCCGAACCTCGCATCCCCGGACCTGCCGCTCGACCATTCGATCATCTACGACATCCTGGCTCACTCTCGCGATCTTCCGCTGGAACTAAGTCTGGCCTACGAAATGGAGCCCGAATCTTTGTCCGACGCTTTCGCCTGTTTCGACACACTATGGGCGTCGCACGAGAGGTTGAGAAACCTTACCCTGAACCTCTCAAATACCAAATCCAACATCCTGCCGCGCGGAAAGGTCTTCCCCGTCCTCTCTTCCATTAACATCAAAATCGGCTACACCTATAATGATTTTCACAATGTCCACTACGCTACCGTCTCCGGCACTCTCGAAGGGTTCAGCAGTGCCCCAGCTCTCCGATCTCTGCGACTTGAGGCGGATTTCACCCCTGAGGACATTCTCATTCCGACATTCCCTTGGTCACAATTAACTCACCTCGAGCTCTACATCATAACCGAATATACCGTGGCGCGGGATGTTATCATCCAATGTCCGGCGCTCGAAGAAGTCACCCTGGCCGGTTCTTTTGGCTCTGGGGCCGACTTACCTCTCCATACACACCATCTCCGCACTCTTTACCTCCATATACTCTATGACGGACCGGATGTCGTCCTCGGGGCCTTCGTGTTGCCTCATCTGGAGTCCCTCACCTTGCGAACCCGCGTTGAAACAATATCATGGCTCCTGGCTCTTTACGAGCGCTCGCGATTTTCCCTTGTGCACCTCAAGCTGAGGATGGAGCTGGCCCTAGGAGAGGTGGAGTTCCTTCTCCGCACTCTCTCTTCTCTCCGGACGCTATCAATCTGGGGCCGTATGACAAATCGCCATTTTACGCTGTTCAACCTCTCGTCTCCTCCTCTCCGACACCCACGGCTAGAATCGCTGACCATCGCGTATATCACTCCTGACCTTGATGGCGCCGTCATTGCGGAAATGGCGGAGACCCTCGCACCCGACGCTGCGCGTATCGATGCGCCGTTCCCGGCTCTGCGCGAGCTGCGGCTGGTCCGTGGTGCCTCAGAGTATACGAACCCGGTGTTTTCGGAGGACGTGGAGGCGCGCCTGGAAACCCTCCGCGCGACACGGTTTCTGGATGACTCGATTAGATCGTGGTAATGGACTCACTCCACGCTGTACTTTGTCCCACAATCACTCTCAGGTGCGTACGCAAGCTTACTCGCGCTGCGTAAGCCTCTCACTCTAAGTAGCGTTCATATAAACCTGCACGCGCTGCAACTCTCTTCTCTCCGTCCATGCTGGTCTATTCTCCTACTCTGTGCGCCGCTCATTCCTCATCTCAGCGCCAGGCCTCTGAATCAATTGAATAGGCCTTCAATGTTCCCACCTTCCCCAAATATCGTAGAACAGATAAAATGCGGTTGTCGCCCGACCCAGTTACCGATGCTTTCGACAGTTTTGACGCGCTTCTGACTTTACACGAGGTTGAAGACCGTTACCATGGGCCTCACGAACTTATGGCCAGACATCCTGCCCCGCTTGAAGGCCTTCACCCCGTCCTCTCTTCCATCGACTCCATTACCATCGAGCCTACAGCCACCTAGCCCTAGTAGAGCTACGGCTTAGCTTCGTCGCCTCGCGTCAGTGGTCACTACAAAGCATTACTTTTTGTCAATGTATTATAACTGACAGTGTAGCTCGATACTCATCTTATGGCATAGAGTACCTACCCAGTCTCAACCAAATTTCAGGAGAATTTGATTCCTAGATCCAAAGAAACGAGGTTTCCAATACAAATTGAGCAGCATTCTAAAGTTTGCTGATGCCGACACTGCCTGAACATCATACATACACTACGACAACTCTGAGCCCTTTACTCCGCCGCAGCCTTCTTCTTCAGCAAATCAACCAGAAGGGGCTGCTTCTCCGCCAGACACGTCGGCAAGTCCTCTTGAGCGACGAATGAAAGCGCCTTCATTGCTGCGAGTCCGTCAATGGCTGATGATTCGTAAGGGAGCGCGAAGTGCCCACCATTATCCGTGACTAGCACCACCTGGTTGAACGGTTCCGTAAGCGCCGGTATGCCGACCTTGCCTGCGTCCTCGATCGACACACGCTGCGACGCCGTAAGCGGCCCCGCGCCCGCGACGACGTCAACGGTCTTGAAGTCGTCGAGCGTCTGCAGCAGCAGCGCCTGCCTCTTGTTCACCGGCGAGAGCGAGTTCTTGGTGGCGACGACCGCGTCGAGCTGCGCCTGCGTAGGGAGCGCGATGAGCGGCGGCGAGACCGCGGGGTTGTCGTCTGTGCTGATGTTCTCGTCGACAGGCGGGTCCGCGGGCGTGGTATCGGCGGCCTTCTGCTTCTTGAGGAAGCGCTGGATGGCAGAGCCCAGCTGGCCGTGCGCGGTGCGGAACTGTAGGCGGTGTAAGAAGGAGCGCGGAACGGGGATGGAACCTACCGAGTTCACACTGGCTGAGGGGACTTCCTGAACCCTGGGGAGTAGGACAGTGAGAATGACATACTATACAGTCAGAAGGGACCGTACTTGAGTGCCGATTGTGCGAGACTGAATGCTATAAGATTGCAGATAAGTTCAGGTCCGAGCCACGAGCGAAGGACTAACCCATGACGACAACTCCACCCTTGGTGGCGCACTTATCCGCGAGGAATGTGGCGCCAAAGAGCTGCGCTTTCTCCTCATCGGGTGTCACATAAAATCCTCCTGTTCAGAGTCCGACAGTGAGTGACCTTGCTCCTGGTTCAAAGAAAAACTCGGGGCACACCAGACCATGTGAACTCATTCGGCCAGATGCGTTCAGGCTGAAGCTTGAACGACCCGCCCTGCACCGCGCTCTTGATCGAGGTCGCGAACGACTTGCACGTCGCGTGGAACTGCTTCGTAGCTACGACGCGGCCCTTGATCGTCGTCTTGGCTTTCGTGGTCTTTGACTTGGACTTGAAGGTGCAGCTTGTAGATGCCTTTGGACGGTGTAATCAGAAAGACATGAAGGGTGTTGGATGCGAGGCTTACGGATGCGCTGGGCTTCGGCGCGGCAGCGCTAGATTTCGGCGCAGCGGACTTCTTCGGAACCTGTATGCTTATCAGCGAGGGTATCTACTTGTGAGCCGGCAGATGCGCACCGCTGACACAGATTTTTTTGGTGGAGTCGACGTCGGCGCCTTCTTTGGAACCTGTATTCCGTGATTGTCAAAGATCTGACCATAGATTGAAGTCGCGCAGCCGCACCGTCGGCTTAGGCACCGTTTTCTTCGGAACAGTTTTGACTGGCGCCTTCTTCGGCGCAGCGACAACGGGGGCCTTCTTCGGCGGGGCCACTACCGGTGCTTTCTTGGGTGCTGCGACGACGGGGGCCTTCTTAGGGGCAGCGACAACAGGCGCCTTTTTAGGCACTGCCTTGGCCTGAATTGATTCGAGATCAGCCACGGTATATGCTTATATGAACATAACGCATACGGGAGCGACAACCTTTTTCGGCGCGGGAGTGATCTTCTTCACGGGAGCTTTCGCTTTTACGGCCTGACCAAGTGGTGAGCGGTATGACAAGTAAAGTGGAAGGTAACCCACGGTCTTCCGGATGGACAGGGCCTATGAGGACGAAACGATGATTAGGCGCCGCGCTTTGAATATAGGGATATATAAGGCTTACGGATTCATCACGGGTGTCAATCGTTGGGGCCGCCAAAGTGTCGAGCGAGAGCAGGACCGCACAGAGGACGGAGAGGATGGAGATGCCAAACTTCATGGTGTGAATAGGCGATATGAAGAAGAGAAGGGAAGGTTCAGAATTAGGGAATGTAGGAGAAGAATTGCTGAAGAAGAAAGAATGAAAGAGGACCAGCCGGGCGAAGGAAGGAGGAACAAGGAGAAGAAGGAATGGAGACAAGGGAGCGCCCACTGGTTTATATACCTATCTTTACCTCGCACACTGCGCTGTATTCGGATCCAGAGCATTATCAGCATTACACCGAAGGCTGTTCGCAGGACGGATTGTTCGGATCCGGAGTCGCCCGCTCAATGCATGCTGCCCGGAGTGTGATTTGGTGCATAGAGAGCGCCGGTATTGGTGGACGAGGCATATGGTAATCCGCCACCTCGTTCATTCAGAGATCTTCAAGAGAAACAAAGAGAATACAAGTTTTGGTGTGACGGATTAGAATTTGCGGAATACAGATGCCGTTCTGGCTGATACGCATCGCTTCCACCGACCCAGGTCGAGACAGTAAGCACCATTGCAGCGGCTGTTGCTCTGAAGTACTTGATATTTCGAAAGCAACCGGATCGCACGCGGACTTGGAACCAGAGTAAGCAGCCATCAGAGTCGGAGGCTAAGTCAGACTGAGACAGGTACACAGAATCCTGATGCTTGATTGTAGCATTGAGGAGTGCAGCACTGACACGTTTGGAGACTCAGCCATGACCCATTAATATCCTCCCCATACGCATGGACCGTGAGGGCGATTGGACGAGATATAAACTTGAAGCCCGATGCGGTCGGACTTGCGGCGGTCCAACGAGGTACTAGACCAGCTGAAACAGAGTCCTGTAGGGTCCCCAGGTAGACATCGTGGCCAGAGCGCATGAACACGAAGCATAGACAGAGGGACTTTGCGACTGCAGCGATAGAATTGAGATGGTGATGGTAGCGGACAAGACACAGGGTAACTGACTAAGCAGGTGGCGTGAGTATAGCTCGGATCACGCATGCCGTCAAGAACGTGATCGGGAAAGCTACTTTCTCGCTTCTCGCCCTTCGTCGCCCGCAGCCACTCACTGAGCACGCCTCTGCTCGCTTCCCATTATTTTTCTCGGTTGACGCTGAATTTGACATAGTTTCTTTTTGCGCTTCTCGAGTGCAACTTTCTCGACACATCAAATCGCCATTGGCGATTTGATGACCCGCCGGAAGAAGCCGAGACACTGGCTAGTAGGGTGGGTCAGCGACGACTCAGCGTCCTCTTGTTTCAGCTCAGACCCCTCTGAAAGTGCATTTGTGAAGCTTGGAAAAAATTGAAATTTTCGGAAGGTAATTTTGAAGGTAGGAAGTCAAGATCAGGGCAAGGAAGCCGCAAGTCTGCTGCGCGTAAAATTGACTCTTGTGGAGGGTAAATCCTGTTGTACAGGGTCAGAATTACAAAATATAGGGAAAATTGCTCGCTGCAAAGCCCGCGTAATCTCTGACAGCCCACAACCGCCATGTCGCGCTCACCGCCGCGTGGTACCAATATTAATCAGCCAATCCACCATCCCGATGTCGCGGCTTCACAAATGTATGGCTTTACGCGCGCGCCGAGCATTCTCCCACAGCTCAGCAGCTTGCCCATCGAACGGAAGCAGCAGCCTTGTATGCGCAACAGGTGGGTTTGTGCGACTCGCAGCTCTTGCGCTGCTCACTCACCTCACCTTTGGCTTGTAACGCGAGGAGATCGTGCATGTGCGCAGAATCCGCGCTTACCACATCTTGCCTTGGACTGGGCCAGTATCCGGAAGTGTCATTGTGGACCGTGCACGCACGCTGCGCGTCGCTCACTTCCACTTACAAGCTTGACAAACCGGTAGTCGCCTGTGTATCCGGACGTAGAAGTCAAGCAGAAACGGGATTTTCGTCTCGCTTAACAGCCCATTAGACCAGACATGAGAGCTCATATATAGCCTGCGATTGCTTGCACTCCCCTAGTTGATAAAAAACCGCATCGGATGGTCCTCCAAGATATCCGATCGCTCGCGCGTTGAGAAGGTGAGAACTCCAGCGTCGCTCGCCCGCGGAAACGTCCGCCGCATGCAACTTTCGAGGTTAAACGCCGTGTCTGCACTGAAGTGCAGCCTGGCGAGTCGCGGCAGCAGTCGAAGGGCCGCGTCGACACCAGGGAGATCGAGCTCGTGATCCGCAAAGTCGAACACAGGCTCCATGATGATGTAATTCATGCGCTCGAGGCGCGGGGCGCAGTTCGGGAGGCTCCGGAGCACGGCGAGCGCGCTGATGGACATGTCAGCCCGGTAAGAATATGACCGTAGCGTTAATGTGCGGAGGCGCGGGAGATCGGGTAAGGTAATGGGAATCTCGGTGAAGTCTATACACGGATTAATATAAAAGCAGCGGCCGGGGGCGACTTCAGCTTACCAAAGGTTATGCTCAGGTGTTCGAGAGGGTGAGTCGCTTTGCCTGATATTGGCCCGAGAGCGGATGTAGAAAAGAGGCTCAAGCAACGGAGGGGTTCCAGACGCTGTTCGATCTCGGCGCTGCAGATTAACGGAAGAGCCACAGACACCTCCCTGAGTTTTTCGTAGCCAACATAAAGATGGTCCAAAATCACCGGGGCTAAGCCATCGAGCTCTTGGCAAAGCTGATCAGGCGCAGAGCTAATAGTATAGACCTCGTGAAGAGCAACTTCCGCCAACGACATTAGAAGGCGGCGGACAATCGATGAGGGCACGTTGTAACAGTTTAAGACAGCAGCGCTGCGGAGCGTGGGCTGAGAGAACAGCGAAAGCAGCGCGTCGCGCAGATCGACGGTGTAGCGATTCCAGCGCCACGGCCGCGGTGACGGATCGAAAGTGAGGCGTTGCACTTCGCGAAACAGACGGAGCAGCGTGGCGAGCTCGGGGCAGGTTTGTGAGTCGAGGCCGGTTTTTATGTTGAGATGAATATCGCGAACGTGGAGGGCGAGGTGTGGGCTCCCGGTGAAGAGCTGAAGCAGTCCCGCTGCTCTGTCGTCCTTCACAGTGACAGAATGGAAAAGATAGCGCTGGCTAGTCGCACGGAAGGCATGCGCGGCCAGGGAGCATGCAGCGAGAGTGGCATAGTCCATAGGGCCATCCCAGTTCCTAGCTCCCACTTGGTCGATGATTGCGTCGATGAGCTCTTGCGCGAGGGCGACCATGGTGGTCAGGGAAGAGATGTAAGATTATGAAACCCGCTCGGCTGTGCTTGTCGGCACCGCTCTGCACAGCCTCGTGATCTCGAGGTAGGATGCCGAGGCTCTGCCGAAGGTGATGGCCATCACAATGGCTGCCACGTGTGCCTCTTGTCCTCCTCCCTCATGTCGTTGCTTCTAGGGGGTACTTTGGGGGCATTTCACCGGATGCAGGGCTATCCCGCCTCGTCCTCGTCGCTGCGCTTCCTGCTGAGCTTCTGCGAGCTGCTTCGACCAAGATTTGGACCCGGGCCATCATCCACACATCTTCGCTGCAAAGCTCCCAATGCACATCGTGATTGTCACTAGCAGACATCTCACCTAACTGGCTCAAACGATTCCATTGGGTGGGCGTCCGCTCCAGCACACACCACGGTCACCATCAAGACCGAGTGCATTTCTGCTGTCTGGTTTGCCTAAATCTCGGAGCGGGGACGCCATATATCGCCGAGACGCATATACGAAGAGGCCCCTTCCTTTCAAGATAGGTGTCCAATTGATCCGGATTGCTGCTCAGCTCATCGGTATATGTCTGACCTTGCTCGCGGCTACCGGAGTGTCACTGGACCTTTGGGCTATTTACAGTCCCTGCCGAGACGCTCACTTGACCGCAAATCTCCACTCCTCAAAGATCGTGGTGCACGCTTCCATGGCTGTTTCCTCTCCTTCTCGACGCAATGCATGCAAGCCAGCCTGCTTCAAGCTTGAAGTCTCATATTCACCTGACGCGCGGTCGCCTCAACTCCACAGAACGGCCCGCTCCGTACCGCAATTCTCGGGACATTGCTCGCCAAGACGTCGGAATGAAAAAACCCCGCCAGTACAAATATCCCTGCAGCAAGGTTCAACACGCCCGTACTAGCTGCCGTTTTCCAAGCGCGTCTTGAACCCGACCCACAATGCAGCTCCCACTCGCCTCCGTCCTCCTCGCTCTCGCGCTCGCCGTCTCCGGCTGTGCAGTCGAAAAGCGTCAGGCCGCGCAGAGCCTCGACGCGCTTTTCAAAAACCACGGCAAGGTCTTCTTCGGCGTCGCCGCCGACCAGGGCCACCTCTCGTACGCCGTCGAGCTCCACTCTCATCCCCCGCTAATGATACCTTTCTTTGTTGTCTCGCGATTGATGCAGCGTCTTGCAGGACGCCGCCATTACGAAGGCGGACTTCGGTGGAGTGACGCCTGAAAACTCGATGAAGGTGCGGCTCTGCGCGCACTACCCCTGTGCGCGCCCTGATCCAGCCGGTTGCGCCAGTGGGACTCGACCGAACCATCTCGCGGCTCCTTCAACTTCGGGGGCTCTGACTATCTGGTGAACGTGCGTCGTTTCCAGTAACCTTCCATATCGCCATCTGAGACCATGCACAGTGGGCTGTCACCAACAACAAGCGCATCCGCGGCCATACCTTCGGTGCGCGGTTATATATCATATAAGCGTCAAGCGCGGTTGTGAACTCAGGGCTCCGTAGTCTGGGCGGGGCAGCTGCCCGCTTGGGTCACGGCTATCAACGATGCTGCGACGCTCACTACGGTCCTCCAGGTACACTCGAGCGCCCCCTCCTTTCGCAACATCGCGCTCATCCTTCCCCCTCCGCAGAACCACATCACCACCGTGATGAACCGGTACAAGGGCAAGCTCTGTGAGACACCCCGAGCAAAAGTAGGATCCTCGATGCTCATGTCCATGCAGATGCCGTTGATGTCGTCAACGAGCACATTGTTAGTTTTCTCCACCTTCTTGATCTGTGTACTGACTTGCGGCGCAGAACGAGGACGGCTCGATCAAGGTACGCATGCGCGTCGTGTTGTCGCAGCGGAGATAATGCACAACGTGACTTTCATAAAGAGCACGCACTGGACCCAAGTTCTTGGCAACAACGTCTTCAGCATCGCCTTCAAGGCCGCGCGGGCTGCCGACCCCTCCGTCAAGGTACGTCGCCCAAGCGCTCCATGTATCCATCCCCGCCCATCGTTCGAATCCATAGCTGTACATCAACGACTACAACCTGGACTCGAACAACGCCAAAGTGAAGGGCATCGTCAACCTCGTGAAGAGCCTCAACGCCAACGGCCAGCTCGTCGACGGCATCGGCACCCAAGCGCACCTCGGCGTGCGTCCCGCGTCCCGCGTCCCCCAATCTCGTCCCCTCACCGAATGCTGTCACCCACATGTAGGCCGGCGGCTCCGCCAACTTCCAAAGCGCGCTCACCGCGCTCGCGGGCGCGGGCGTCGACGTCGCCGTCACCGGTGCGTCCCGCCGCCTCGCACGCGCGCCCGCTGACGCAGAGAACGCTAACGCGCGCCAGAGCTCGACATCTCGGGCGCGCCGACCGCGGACTACCAGAACGTCGTGAAGGCGTGCCTCGCGGTCGCGCAGTGCGTCTCCATCACCGTCTGGGGCGTGCGCGACCCCGACTCGTGGATCGCGTCGTCGACCCCGCTGCTCTTCGACGCGAACTGGCAGCCCAAGTGCGTTTCGTCTCGTTCATTTGAAGGCGCCGCGTGCTGAGATGTGTGGTGATGTAGGGCGGCGTACAACGGCATTGTGAGCGTGCTGGAGTCCGGGGGGTCGACGGCGACGACGACCACGAAGGCTACGACCACAGGGGCTACGACCACGACCACGGCGGCGTCGAACCCCACCGGCGGCACCGCGGCGCACTGGGCGCAGTGCGGCGGGCAGGGGTGGACTGGCCCGACGGTCTGGTGCGTATGATTCTTGAATTTCAGCTGGAAGGCGGCTGACATAGCTGCAGCGCGTCGCCGTTCACCTGCACCGTGAGCAACGGTACGTCGTGCCCCTCTCTCGAAGACGCCCCCGCTGACACTCCCGCGCCAGAATTCTATTCACAATGTTTGTGAACGTGGTTCGGGGCGGACGGAGGCCTCCGGTATCTACTCACCACGCTGGCGCTTTGTATTGTACCTTGAGAAAAAGCAAGCTGCGTTGTACATTGAATTCGCAACGAATATCCAATCATTCTGCACATAGGTGGCTTTGTTCAGATCAGACACGCTTGCTCAAAGCGCCCGAGCCACAATCAGGACACGAGGCCGCGCTTTGACCACACTTGCCTAATTTGGAGGTGCATTGTTTTAAATTTTGCAATAAAAAGCCGGTGGTGGCACTGGGTTCAGAAAAACTTCGACTCCTCCCTCCACATATCCCTCAATTCTAAAGCTACGAGAACCTTTCATGGACGTGGACGAACAACAGCAACAGCCTGCCGAGTTTGTATTCTACGGTCGTGGAACTCACGGGGTACGTACATACTATACCCCGCTCCTTGTTCCCTCGGAAGCTAAAGTTCTGGCCCGATAGCGTGTCGTTCTCACGAACCCGGCGCCCGTCAACTCCGCGCCGCTGCAGGCACAGTCCATGAACGCCCCGCGCGCTATCCGCCCCATCGACATCCTCGCCCCCCCGAAACTCGTCCCGCAGCCGACAATCAAATTCTTCGCAAGTCCCCGTCCTCCCCCTCCCGCCCGCGCTCACAAGCCATTCACATCCCCAGACGGTCCAGCCCGGCCCCCGCGCCGCGGTCGCGCCCCCCCACCCCAACGCGACGGACCTCTGGCACCGCGACCGCATCGCGGCGTACATGCCGCACCACCTCCCGATCGGGCGCGCCGCGCCCGTCAGCATCGCGTTCGCCGCCGCCGCGGGCCCGTGCACCGAGGGCGTCGCGCTCACGGAGCTCGCGCTCTCGCGCGGCATGTGGGAGCCGCGCATCCGCGTCGAGCGCTACATCCCGAAGGCCCTGCGCGGCGCGGCGGCGGGGGCCCTTGTCCTTGGGGTGCGTGTTTGTCACTGGCAATGCGTGTTGCGTTTTTTGTGTGCATCGCGGGCTGACGCGGCGCTGGCAGTGGCCGGGGTACCCCGAGACGCGCGCGGGGCTGGCGCTGAAGGACGTGACGGGCCGGCACGTAACGCGCGCGGCGCTGGGGAAGGAGGTGGCGCGGCTGCTCAAGAGGTACATGGAGGTAAGCTGGAGTTGTGCGGGTCGCTTGGTGGGGCAGTTGCTGAGCGGGACACTAGATGCACGGGGGCGAGTTCGTGGGACCGACGGGGATGCCAGGGATCAAGCACGAGCAGCTCCGCCTGCTGGAGGTGTGGTCGCGCGACGGGGTGAACTTCAATTTCCGCTTGGCGGTTGTGCCTGCGCGGGTGCCGGAGCAAAGCACGGGGGTGTAGGAAAGTTCAAGTTGGTGGAACCGATCGTAGCTAGCAACGTTCTGACGAAGCAGCATTGTGAATCAATTTCTGGGTGCAGGTTTATCTACGAAGGAGCTGTCCGCGTTGGCGAGAGTGATGGAAGTTATCAAGGCGCTCAAGACTTGGCCCCAAATATACACACAGACAAAGTGGCAAGATCGCACTATCCATGGGGTCTGAATATGATTCGCGCAGAGAGTACAGCCGATCGACTTATCCTTCCGCACGATCGCTCCCCCGTCAGCGCCTCAATCCAGTCGTAGACTCGTAGTGCTGACACCTGTTAAGAAATACAACACGGAGAACGAGCTGATATTCGCAGCGAGTTGACTCTAAGTGGTACAGCGAGTTGACTCTAAGTGGTAGAGTCAGACACGTCTTGGTCACAACCTGGTATACTACTTATATATTGTTGTATACCTTTCCGCTCAGATTCTCTGGGGCTGGGCTGTTCGGCTTGTTCAAGCGAACCACCGAGGCCCCTGCAGAAATCAAATTTAAAATCAACTGTTGAACTCGCCCGATTTCATCATCTGAAGGCGATTTTAAGATTGCGTGACGCTGTGATATGTCCTACGTGCTGAAAACTGAAGAAGCTGGCCCTCTCAAGCTTAGCGGTATCTCGGTGCTGTTCCTCTTCCTTATCGTAATTCAAAACCATGCAGTATACAGTGTCCCGAGACCTGACCGCCCATCAGTGTCAAGACTAAAACAAAAACTCGAGGGGATCTCATCCCAAAGGGGCGAAAGGAGCGATCGGTCCAAGAGATGAACGCGTCCGCATAACAAAAACAAAACCCACTATTTGTGAGAAACAGAAACAGAATTAGAATCAGAAAGAAAAACAGAGTGACGTCGTGATTCAAAAATCATGCAGTATACAGTGTCCCGAGACCTGACCGCCCATCTGTCAAAGCAAAAAACGGTTCTCATCTCAATGGGCGCACGGCCACGAAGCTGAACGAGACTCGCTCAGGCCACTCCACCTATCAAAAACCGAACCCCACTATTTGTGCGAAACAGAAACAGAATGCGAATCAGAAAGAGAAACAGAGAAACAAAACTATTCCGACACGGGGGGTCGAACCCCGGGCTACCGCGCAGACGATAGTCGTTGACCCAATGAGAGGCGGTAATGTTACCGCTACACCATATCGGACTCCCGCTACGCCAAATCGTGGACCCGAGTGCGCACGACGATAGAGAGGAGTGATTGAAGTGGGCGGAGGGAGGTGCGCGCGGTGTGTCCCGAATACTGGCGAAAGCCATATCCGATATGGTGTAGCGGTAACATTACCGCCTCTCATAGTGAGTGCATGTTGGGTTGCGCGGTAGCCCGGGGTTCGACCCCCCGTGTCGGAATGCGTTTTGTTTTTGTCGTTCTCTTGCTCTTTGGTATTGCGGCCTCGATATGCGCATGGCCCGCGCGTTTGGTTAGGTTTTGGAAATTGGCAGTGCGCCACTTTTCCTCGCGTTGCCAAGCTCGACAAAGAAGATTTAGAAGAGGAGGAACAGCAAGAGCCAAGAGGCTCCACTGAGATGGCTTCTTTCATCGCGTAGTACTAGTAAAATCACAACGCCATAAAGATGACGCGGACGATCCACGTTTCCGTAGGAGGCTTTGTAACGTTCCAATCGGGCGAATTCAAGAATCAACACTTCCAATCGGGCGAATTCGACACTCGGGCGACACGTGCTCGGTGGTTCGATTGAGGACCACTGGACCAGCGCATCCTCCGAGCCGGACCCCAGCCAACCCGACTCCGACTCCGAGCCCAGGGGTAGATATGATGAATCGTGCAGGAGATCAAAGAACGAAGAACGAGGACGGAACAGACGATGCGCACAGAGCTGAGGATAGATAGCGAAGGTGTACTTACGCTGGAGCGGCAAATGGGACCCGCTGAGCTGCGGGCTTTGTCCCCTGCTTCTCCGGCTCCGAGCACTGCGTTTCCAGCTCCGAGCACTGCGTTTCCAGCTCCGAGAACTGCGCGCTCCCCTGGCAGCTCCAAGAACTGCGCACTCCAGCTCCGATCGTAAATGCGCGCTGCAGCTCCGAGAACTGCGCGCTCCAGCTCCGAGAACTGCGTTTCCAGCTCCGAGCACTGCGTTTCCAGCTCCGAGAACAGCGCGCTCCCCTGGCAGCTCCGAGAACTGCGCGGAGGGCCTGCGCCGCACCGCCGTCGTCCCGCTCGAGTCTTCGACCAGTTCTCCCCTGGGCACGGCGATCGATACGACCAGGCGCGGCTCCTTGCCCAGATTCCAGGACCGGCGCCACCTCGCGCACCTCCGTGCTGGGGCCTGGGGGCCAAGCGCACCTCCGTCCTGGAGCTGGGGGCCAAGCGTTCCAGCGGACCGGCCAGCGCTGAGGTGCGCCGCGAGATGGGGCGGAAATCGTGGAGACCCAGCGCGGCGGTGCGCGGTGCGAGGCGAGGAGGACGAGCCGCGGACTGCTGTGCAGCGCAGTGGGCGTCGGCGGGTCGGGGAGGGGGAGCAGGCACGGTCACGCGTGCGTTGTCCGCTATCTCTTATCTGAGCCGACGAGCCCGCTGACGTGCACGATGTCCTTGGTGCAGCATATCCGACCAGCGAGCGCACGGGCGACTCGGCGGGGCGGGGGCATGGCGCGAAGATGCGGCTTGGGATGGGGCAGCCTGAGACGAGGTCTGCTGGTGCTGGCAGGCTGCGCGCGACGGGCGCCGGGGGAGCTGCTGCGCCGCCCGGCTCGGATGCGGATCTGAGTGTGGAGGAACCGCCGGCGTATCACGATTGACTTGGAACGTGGACACATGCGAGGCCTAGGCGGTAGAGGACTCGGACTCTTGTTATCCGTGATTTCACGCATCTGACTAGTCACTGCGTTGAGACCCCCTGTAGACAGACTATGTCCAGCATAAACTACACGTGCCTATATTGGTGTACCTCAGTGTACATCTATCAATCCATGTAGACAGCCCCTGTCTACATGGGGTCTGTGGCGCATAAACTACATCCGGTCTACCACGGTAGACAGGCTGTGCAAGCACGTGCCTATGTGGCTGTACCTCTGCCGAACCGCTTCGACCCATGTACACATAGCTCGGCACTGCTCGGCAACCCTCGGTCTAGCAAGTCAGCTGCAAATTCAACAGCGCAAAAGATTGAAGGCCAAAAAAGTACAGGAAGAGCTAGGCAGAGGCTCTGACTCTGCCTGCCTCTGCCTATATTTGTCTATGGTGGTAGGCAGACCTCGGCACAGCTTCACTGATCCCCACAAGGGTTGTCTACAGGCATGCACTAATGTAGATACATCTAGACATGGACATGTGTCTACACCTCGGTCTAGGGGGGTAGGCAGACCCTCTGTCTGTGAGGGGCCTCAACGCAGTGAGTGTATGGAATACGATGTACCAGCCTGGATTCAGGAAGGGGCCTGACTCGGAGGCCTGAGGTCGGTCGGTGTAACACAATCTGTAGACGAGGCGGGATCGATGGTCGGACTCGCAGCGCCTTGCGAGCGGGTAAGTATGTGCGCTACAGTTCAGGGTGAAGCAGGCCAGTTCCAGACAGGGATTCTTGAAATGCAGCGAGCGTCACGTTGAATTCGCAGACGGCCCCGAGACGTTTGTGAAGACTCAAGAGCCGCACGCCTGCTGCTCATTGTACCGGTACGATGTGAATCAGCCCTGCAGACCAGTCAAGATCCGTGGAGCCGAGAATCGCAGTGAATCACGCGGAGGTAGTCTCCGATATGGTGTAGCGGTAACATTACCGCCTCTCATGATCTGCTCTTTGGCTTCCGCGGTAGCCCGGGGTTCGACCCCCCGTGTCGGAATGCTTTTTGTTTTTGTCGTTCTCTTTTATCGTTCTCTTCCTCTTCGACATTGCGGCCTCGATATGCGCATGGCCTGCGAGTTTAGTTAGCTTTTGGCACGCCGACTAGTTTCCCTCCAACCCGCTTTTCCTCGCGTTGGCAAGCTCGTCTCGACAAAGACGATTCAGAAGAGGAGGAAGTTAGGAACAGCAAGAGCCAAGAGTCTCCGCTGAGATGCCTTCTCTCATCGCGTAGTAAAATCACACCGCCAAAGAAATCACGATGTACCTTTCCTTAGGAGGCTTTGAAATTGTAACGTTCCAATCGGGCGAATTCGACACTCAGGCGACAGGTCACGGTGCTCAGTGGTTCAATTAAGGACCAGCGCTGAGCGCCTCATTGGACCCCAGCCAACCCGACTCCGACTCCGAGCCCAGGGTTCGATATAATGATGATGAATCGTGCAGGAGAACAAAGAACAACTTGAAAGAACAAGGGCGGACAGACGATGCGCACAGAGCTGGGAATGATTATCAGAGGTGTACTTAGGCTATAGCGGCAAATTGAAATGGGACCCGCTGAGCTGCGGGCAGGCTTTGGGCCGCCGGATATCAGCCATCCCTGCTTCAAGTTCTCCAGCTCCAAAAACAGCGCGCTCCAGCTCCGAGAACGGCACGCTCCAGCTCCGATCGGAACTGCTGCGCGCGGAGGGCAGCCTCGGCGCGCTGTGCTGTGCCGCATCGCCGTCGTCCCGCGTCGAGTCTTAGTCTTCGACCAGCTCTCCCGGCACGTCGATCGATACGACCACTGGCAGGCGCGGCTCCTGGCCAGATTCCAGGATCGGCGCCACCTCGCGCACCTCCTTGGCACTTGCTGGGGGCCAAGCGCACCTCCGTCCGACGCTGGGGGACAGCCCCAGCTCCAACTTCCAAGCGCTGCAGCGGACCGGCCAGCGCTGAGGTACTAGTACTCCGCGAGATACGCCGTAGAGTCCCGCTGGGGCAGAGATCGTGGAGCTACAGCGCGGCGGTGCGCGGTGCGAGGAGGGCCAGCCGGCCGAGGAGGACGAGCCGCGGACTGCTGTGCAGCGCAGTGGGCGTCGGCGGTTCGGGGGCGGGGGCGGGTGCGGAGCTGCGGTATGGGGTTGAGCGCGCGCTGGCGCAGGTCCGGGACGCAAGCAGGCTGCGACTCGGAGCCGGGCCCCGCTGTGACGCCGACGACGTGCAGCGGGCGTCCTTTTGCGAGCGCCGCGGGGAGGTCCGGCAGCGCGCGGGGGTGAATGTGGATGTGGCGGGGCGCAGCTGCGATGGGAGACACGACTCGGATGTCGAGGGCGTCTTGGTTTGTAGGCGGCTGGAGGTTCCGCACCGCGTACCGCGCCGTCGCAAGCGCGTTCCGCACCGTCGCACGCGCGTTGCGCTGCTCGAGCCTGCGCCCCGCGGACGCGGACTCGCAAGGCGCGCGTTCACGTTCAAACGCCCCGCCGGATATCATAATCCGGCATCGGCTGATCTATAGTGAGATGCGCGCGAAGCGGTGGAGGCGGCTCGCCGGGACCCGTGCGCGGTAGACCAGCGCGCAGGTGCGCAGTGGCGCGATCGGCGTGCGCGTGGTCGACGACGACTCGGAGATCGCAGCGCTCGCGCGGGGCATGGGGATCTGGAAACGGGGCAATGAGCGGTGCATGCACTGACCCAGTGTCCTGGCATACACGTGTATCTGCGTGAGACCCTGCCCTAGTTGTATGACTCGCGACCACTCTCCCGTGCGATCCATATGCCCCTCGAGCGCCGAGTGGCCGTAACAAGGACGAGACAAAGTAAAAATGCTCGGGCTGAGGCAAAGATCTCCCAGGTCGCGCGACGGGAGGCAGGCAATGGCTATTCGAGGGAAGAACGGAGGACTTATAATAGTGCCTTGAGACGGAGCGAGGTTCGAGAGAATGGAAAGGCTCCGAGCGAGTCGGCGCGACACAACGTGGACGTGGCCAGAAAGAAGGTTGCCCTTATTTGCCCACTTGATCCGTTGATCCGCCTCAGGCTCGTGCTTGCGTCCTCCACTTGTCCTCCACTCATCTCCTCGTCGTCACCTCCCTTCCTGCACATTCCTGCGGTCTTTCTCAAACTTGTTCCGCTCCCGGCGAGCTCCGCCTGATCATGTTGACCTCCTTGACTCGCTCCCCTGGTCCTGTGCCCAGCGGTAAGTATCATTCTATCGTTTTCTGAGTCTACGGGCGCCACACCTCGAGCTGCACCGCGCGGAAGACTGTGGAAACTCTCCCTCTCTAGCGGCTCTCCTTATGACTCCCTTTCTGTCGGAAATAGCGCGTGTCCTAAGAGCGTACACTCTGCACGAACGCGCTCGCACTCTGTCCTCGCTGGCGTCATCGAAACCGACCACTCAACATATCCGCCATCTACCGATGCACGAGCCGAGTCCGAGTCTGTACGACGGTCCGCGCATCGCAGAGCGCAAGAGCCGCACTTCCGTGCTAACCCTTACTCTAAGCAGCTGAGGGGATGAAGCAGAGGCATGGAGGATGGCCATTGGCCACAGTGGAGTGGATCATCCCCCGTGAATCTAGTTTTTAAGGAGTCTCGCCCAGAGAGGGAGCGCGCCCAGGAGTATTTGAGGTGTACCACAGAGAAAGCCACGCCCGCACGCAAGATCGACGATATGTACAGCGCAATGTTTGGCTTCGAGGGAGAGCTATGAGACGAATTCACGGTCCCCGCGAGCTGTACCATCCGTGCGGAAAGCATGAGACGTATGTTCGACGTATGGGGCGACTTACCTGGGTCCGCACGGCACACTCTGCAGCTGCCAGCGGGCTGCATATCCAGCATTCAGCTGAGATGTCTGGTGATTGGAGACACAATCGAGGAGCCGAGTTCGCGAAGCCGTGAGTAGCGCAAGAGCCCGGGTGGACATGGGCCCGTAGGCCCGATTTGCCCGCGATCATCTGTGTTCATCGTTGTCGCAGCGTGCCGAAAAGCCGTTGGAAGGCCGTGTGAATTGGTGGGAATCCATCAGCCACACGAATCATATGACAGTGGCATGTTCTGAGCTTGTGATACCTCCAGCAGCTTCATTATAGTTCCTCTGAGGAAACGTACACAATGCGTATAAGAAATTTACCTACAGGATACTACTCGAGACGCCAGAGCAAAGCCACCTCAAGGTGCTACAACCTCGCCTCAAGATTACTTATCGCGATTGGTGTAGTGCCTCGTGCCAGAGCCAGACATCGATCGATCAACGAACCGCGTGGCTGAGATCCGGCTCCCAAGGCCTTATGAAATCATTGTGATACCTCCCAGCCAAACGCTCTGTGGACCCACAAAAAACCACCCTGTCCCGTCCCCCACACAAAATGCCCCTCACTCAAGCTGAGGACCCAGAGAAGAATATGCACACTACCGGTATGGTACACATATGGCTCAGATGATGGCTCATTGGCTCCCAGCCTCTTCCGCTATCAAGCGCTTGATATTGAAGATGCTCCCCCAAAAAGATCGCCTGAAGCCATCCCTTACAGAAAATCATGCAAGCGATACAGATCCAGCAAACCAGAATGTCTTCCCACAGCAGTACCGAGATAGCGACAAGATCACATATTCCAAGGCAGAAAGTGAACAGACATCCGCAAAGCTTTGGTCAACATACATAGACGAAGCACAACGCTACGATACTGCACTTGTGGAAAGCTGGAAGGCGGACATGGAAGGGATGCTTATTTTTGTATGTCTCCCGAGTCCCGATTAGTTGTCAGCCCTCCCTGTACTGAATGGTTTCAGTCTGGTCTTTTTTCAGCTAGTCTGACGGCATTTCTCATCGAAAGCTATCGAACTCTGCAAGAGGATTCAGGGACTATGACTGTGCAGCTTCTATCTGGGATATCACAGCAACTTGCTGCAATGGCAACAAATACAACAATGCCATCCACATCGACCACACAAAATGAAATGTTCCAACCAGCGCTAACCTCACTTATTTGCAACACCCTTTGGTTTATCAGCCTATGCCTAAGCATAACCTGTGCTCTTTTGGCAACCTTGGTGGAACAATGGGCACGGGAGTTTTTGCACAAGACAGAGAAGTGCCCCTCACCCATCCGACGTGCCCGAGTCTTCTCATTCTTGTATTTTGGTGTACAGCGTTTTGGGATGCATGGTGTGGTGGATCTCATTCCACTGCTACTCCACATCTCCCTGATCCTGTTCCTTGCGGGCTTGATTGCATTCCTTGTCCCAATCAACCATGTTATGGTGGTGTTGATTGGTGTATTCCTTGGCATATTTCTGATGCTGTACTGTGTCTTAACACTCCTGCCACTGGTCACACTTGATAGCCCCTACCACACACCATTCTCTGGGCTTGTCTGGAGTCTCATCTGGTATATCAAGAGCAGGGTGCTGTCCATGTCCCCTAAGAGCACCACCAGCTTTCACGATAAAATTGTCAGCCAGGCCTTACAGAAGTCAGAATCCCGGGACAGAAGAGCATTGAAGTGGACCCTAGATTCTCTCACTGATGATAATGAGTTGGTCCCATTCTTGGAGGCAATACCTGAGGCAATCCATGGAGTCCGGGGATTTCACCTTGTCAATGACTACCTGTTCCTTCCATTGCTTGACAGTTCAAATCAGAGACCTCTGGGGGTCTGCATCACTGATCTTCTCTTGAGCTGCGCAAACATGGCAGAGACAGATCCAATGCATTTGAGGGGTCCGCTGGCAGCCGTCAAGGCTATCTGGGCATTGGGAATGATCTCTGGACGCACCGGCAAGATATTTGCTTATCATGGTGGCTTGTGGTTCAATCGGAGAACACATGATGCTCTCCGTCGGATTGCATCCAGAGGTTGCCCTGGCTCTCACATACACTCTGCTCATACAGCAATAACATACAGCTGCATGAACAATATCCGAAGTCGTATCCGTACTCTTGTGATTTCCTTAGAACAAAACTCCCAGGTTCTCCCACATGTGACATCAGAGATAGTTGAAATCTTTGGAATGTTTGATATTGCATGTGGTCTGTATTGTGATGCGCTTCAATGCCATCAGGCAGTCTTGAAAGCATTTGTACAAGACCCTGATACCACTTCTACAGACGTGATCCGAGACATCCTGAAATCGATTATCACGGATGAAAGCTGGCTCCAAGTTAATAGTGCAATTTTAGTAAAGTTTCTTTTGTCATCTGCTGAGGTTGTGCGCAAAGGGGAAGACCTGCCATATGAGTTCTTGCAGACCTCTTTTAAACTTGTACCCATTGTGCCAAACCAGGCCCAAACCACACAACAGCTCAGAAAACCATTCATTTTTTTTGGCACCTTGTCCCGTCCTGCTTTTGATCCCTCTAACCATTCATCAATGTCTGGGGGAGTTATGAGCATTGACCGGATCATGCGGAGCTTCTTGCGGATTCTGCCACTATTGAATACCGCAGATACCATGCCATTGGTCATTGCCTACCTTGCCAACTCTAGGAACATGCTGTCAATCCAGTTTGCCACCAAAGAGTGTCGTGTTGCATATCTTGCGGACTGTTTGATTGACACTCTGCTTCTTGGCCCAAGCACACCTGATCTCTTGAATGCTATTTCTTGTGTCCTTTTGCATCCAAATTATGAACTTCTTTTGTGGGAAGAGCGGGATGAGAATCTATGGAATCATATAGTGAAACATGATATTCTTGTTTCATCCACATTCATTGGCATTGTAATGCTCTCAAGGAAGTTACGATATCTGCAGGTGCAAGCATCACGGATACTAAGGCAACATACCTTTTCTGATATCCAGCCCCAAGATATGGAAAGGCTTAGGCACCTCATTTCTGGCCCTCTGCTACCTGAGCTACAGGACATCTTATTTGAAAGGTTCATTCCTGATGCTCTATCACAGTATATCCAGGGCCCGGTAAATGATGCGTTGGCCGCTTCTGTGATTAACCTGATCAACATCTGTGCTCAGCCATTGCGACCGGTATACATGGATTGGGTCATCACCATAGTATTCCAATTAGCTCCTTCTTCTGTTTGGGAAGGGAATATGAAGTCACAACTGAGAACAAAGCTTGCCGAGGCATGTCTTGGTCTTACCAGATATGCTATTAGCCACCCACTTGACACAGTCTTGCAGATTACAGCAAGCAGACTTCTCCTCAGTCTCCCTCTTTCACTTGTTGTGTTTGAAGAATTTCAAAATCTGTTGTCTTTATATGCCAAATTTATCGAAGGAATACAGGTCTCACCTGGCTGGGACATAGAGGAAACAAAGAAGCAATTAACAAAGCGGTGTGTCAAGCCCAGTGTTCGTCCTGAAGGCCTTCACTTGAGTTTCCAGAATTCTGAAGGCCTTCTGAACTCCGAAGGCCTTCACTGAATGCCTGGCTGAAGGCCTTCACTGATGTTCCCACGCTCCCTGGCCTGATTAGATTGGGCAAGCCGAATACAATTTATTACAAGTGAAACTTGGTGCCGGAATGCATTCTCTTCCTTCATCTCAAGTTCCTCCCCCTCCCAATGTGTAGTGTAGTGTCATTCATTGGTCGGCCATCAATGCACTGACCATTTCGATTCCACCTTGTGCTCCACACAGGCAATATCTTCAGTAATGTTAAAAATTCCGCTCCACCCTGGTGGAACTGTTGCATACTGTTTTCTCAGGCATTTGAGAGAAATGGTGTAGGCATGCGATGAACAAAAATGCGAAAATGGGCAATTATATAATACACACACGTGATTGGTGAAGGCTTTCGGAAGGCCTTCACCTCCAGCCAAAGAAAAACTGAAGGCCTTCATAAACCCCTACTGAACCCTTTCGCATTCAGAAGGCCTTCGGGGTTCGGGCGAACACTGGTCAAGCCTTGGTAGTTAGTGTGTAGTATTGTTGTCAATTTAACAGTGAATTATATAATCTTGGTACATGTTGGCTAGATAGGCTGTTCACAATTGGAGTTACTGAAAAGTATGTTGGAAACCTGATATCAAAAAAGTATGACGGTCAAAATGCACTTTTAATAAAATCGAAACATATATACCTTTTTTGCGATTTTCGAAACTTATATACGGAAATTTGAGCCCTTTTCGAAACATATACGAGCCTTTAAGGGCCCTGTATATCTTTCGCAAAAAAGCCACTTTCGCGAAACATATATTCCCTCTAGCGAAACTTATACTCGGCAAATTTTGACGTGCGAAAGATTTGTCGGCCGGCAGCGAAACATTTGCCGGCCGATCACGAAACTTACATGACGGATCCCGAAACATTTACCTGCCCAGTCTCCTACCCAGCCGCGGTTTCGAGGTTCATCAATAAGAGTAGTATTATTACAATCTAATAAAGAGAAAATCGTTAACCGGAGAAAACCGAGCGGGTGTGATGTGACAATATGTGACTCAAGTTGGGGATGAACCTCTCCACGGCGGCTGGCATATAACATGTGTCAACAACATAGCCACAGGACCCCGGCCCAATTTGGGCATCCCACCCAAATCGGTACACTTTGCCATGGACGGGCTCCTGGCCTCTAAAACTCAGCTTGATGCTCTACTGGCTGCCTTCCAGTCCCAGCAGCTACAGATATCCCACTTTGTGGTCTCTGTTTTACAGCATTCATCCTTCACCAAGCATCCGGCAGTATTAGATCTTCTGACCCATTCTTCCGACATTCTCAATGCGCTGCTCAATCATCCCGAAAGCGCGCAATCAACAATCAATTGGGCTAATGATATTATTAAAGCCAACTACTCCGCCGCAATCAAGGAGCTGGCTGCCAAAGAAAATGGCTGGCACTTTATTGCTGCGAAAGCCACCGCCGAGCAGCTGGAGAGCTTCCGGATAGAAGACATTGCTCGAGACATTCGGCTCCTTGCCCCAGAGCTTTGGGACCTCATCGGCCTCATGCTTACTGCAGACCAGCGAACAGCCACCGAGGATCCTGTCGCTGATGATCCCATGGTCTCCGATGATGACCTGCCGCAGGACCCAAAAACCCGAGCGGAAAGGAATGCGGAGCGGCGCGACGCCTTACTTTTGATTGTCAGCTCTGTCTCTGCTATTTTTCTACAAACCCCTAATTTTTGCGGTCACAGAAGCGGGTTGTCATTATAAGTATGCTGATGCAGGGCAAGAATCAAAAATGTAATGCCCTCGGCAGTGTGATTGGAATTTTCCTTCATGCAGCCAACACCCCTTCCAAAGTTATCGAAACTCTCGCGCACATGGGCATTTCTATCTCCGAGCAGTCCATCGAGCAGGCCATCCATTCCCTTTCCCGTGAATCCTATGCAAAACTTCGGGAGATGGGGCAGACTCTTCTCACCGGATATGCCTATGACAATTTCGACATCGATTTTAAACTTGTTGTTCCAACTGTCGAGAAGGAGAAGGACACTCTCACCCATCTCACTTCTGGCGACTTCATCTTCCTTGAGCATGGTGTCAAACCAGAGCATCTCAAATGCTCGGAAGAACTCTGGTCGAAATCACCGCTAAACCCAGAAATCGACCCCAGCAAAATCCCCCCTCCTCGCACTGTCCTTGATTTAGAGCGACTCCATCCGGAGGCCGACCATCCTTCTGGCCTTACTCGACGTGAACGGTTCAATGCATGGAAATTTCGAGAGGACATTGTCCTTATCGGCCCCCATTATTTCCGCCAATTCAAAGCTCGACTTGGACTACCCGAACCTGTCGAGCAGATCCCAGTTGTGAAAATGCGGCATGCTCCAGCGCGCTCGATGGATATCAAGCAGTCCACAGTCGAGGGCAACCTAAAAGTTATCCCGGAACTTCTCAAGCAAGGTGGAGTCGGTGATCCTTTGCATGATGACGGTGGGGTTTGGGAGAAGAATATCATCTCGATGGTCCCATACGTGATTTTATTTCACGGTGACCTTGGCACAGGCGAGCGCATCATGTCGCTCCTTCAGCGCCGCGCCATCGAATCGACTCCCTGGCTTCGTTATCAATATGTGATCTATGTTATGGGCCTTTTCCACCTCAAAATGGCCTGCGCAGACGCTATCTGGCGTATATTCATCAAGCCGGTCTTGGCACGCAAGGACAGCAATAGTGTCATGCATTTTGTTGCTCTCCATCGCGAGAAGGAGACAGGCAAGATTGGCTCTGATCCTGGCTTCCGGCGAATGCATGAAGTCATCACCCACGAGGGAGCAGCTCTCCGGCTCGATGCATGGCGAGTCGAAATTCTCCGTCACAATTCATCGTGGAGCTCGCTTGAAGCTTTCGCGGAATCGAAGCCTTCGTTCGAGTTGCTCGAAGAGATCTCTAACCACCTGGCTTCTCATTATGTTGCTGGCGCAGAGGACTTGAACATCTATGAAGTACGCCAAAACCCCGCTGCGCAACGGGATCAACAGCACGAGAATATCCTTCAGATTCACCAGTACTTCCTCCTGTATGAGGAGATGTCTTGGTCCATGAACTACGGGGACATCGGCCGCATCGAAACATGTTTTCCCGTTTGGATCTATATATTCAAGGCAACCGGAAAACATAAGTACGCAGCACATATGGTCAAATTTATGACCGATGTTCATTTCGTTTACCCTCCTCCATTGCGGTGTGCTATCTCTCCTTCTCCTTAACAAGAACCACTGATTCAACTTATTTTTGAGGCATGCTATTCGGTATAATATCCTTACCAACCCGGATGGAACAGTCGGCAAATGTCGAGGCGTAGATTGGGTGGTTGAACAGATGATCAATCTCCCAACCAAAGTACCTTTCGCCCTTCGTAACTATTATGATAACTGGACTCACATAATCTCAGGATACATATGGCGGCCGTGGATCAAATTATACGAAGAAACGAGTCATCGAAGAATCAACATTAATTCAGGTTTATCGGCAATGCTGCCGAAATATCGAGCGCAACTTTCACTTGACATCACTGACCTCCCACCATGCGCCGCCTAACATGGAGAAGACCCACCAGAAAATGGCAAAGTATCTGCAGGAGAATGGACCTAATGAACATAGACCCGGGCGCAAAACTGAGTATATTATTCCGGACATTATCAACCAAGGACAGGCAAAGATGAATTCTACTGAAAAGACACCGGAAGAAGAAAACGAAGAGGCAGAAGACCAGGATGCAGAAGAGCGACCAATAGAACCGGAGGATATGTTTGATACATAGTATAAACTAATTAATAGAAATGACTGGGTAAAAGCGGGGCTGTAGGTAAAATAAATGGAATGGATGAGCCAGAAGGCCTCGTGGCAGGTCCAGATGAGCCGGATGGACCTGCGATTGGTGGCGAACACGGAGAGCGACGGGCTGTAACTGCCACCGCTGCTGCATTGAATGAGAATCGAGGCGTACGTGGTACTGTATTTTCGTCGGCCGCTCGTTGGGACGGTGTTCCGTTAGGTTTTGCGCGCGCCTGGTACCTCGGACACAAGCGGTTCGAGGCGATATGCCCATACTGGAGGCATGTCTTGCACTGGCGCGGTGTTTTTGTTGATTTTGGGGTGTTTACGGCTGAACTTGGGTTGAGCGGCCGTAAAGGTGTGGCGAGAACGATGGGTGCTGGGGGTGGGATAGGTTTGTGAGTAGAAACGAGAGCTAGAATGCGGTCCCCATCCTCGGTAACGCGATGCCAGCGAGTCTCACGAAGCAGATCCGCGGTGTTCGAGATCTTACCAAAATGAGCACAGTCAATTATGCGCTGCAAGATTTCGTCTGGCATGATTGAACCGGCGCCGTGGTTCCGAAAGCTTGCGCGGCCGAGGAGCTCGATGGTGCGTTCCTTTCGGAACATGTGGAGGTCCGTTCGGAGGGCGTAGTCGTCCTTATCTGGAACATAGTCGGGTATGCGCGAGCGCGAAGGTTGTTGTTTTGGTTTGGGAAGGTGGACGCGTGCGAAATCGATGAAATGCTCAGGGCTGCAGAGCTCGCAACAAACGGTTGGGGGTTTAATAACGCAGCGCGGACAGCCCTCGGCGAAGCGCGGTTGGCATTCGAGGTGGTCCGAGACTGGAACGAAGTCAATTTGACAAGAAATGCACCACAAAGTACTTACTTGTCCTGTCATTCCCGAAGTAAATCGTTGCGGGGATGCGATAGCATGGCTTCTCGGGCTGCCGGGTGCTCGCATTAATCAGATCGTCGAGCGCGGGCTCGAGACAATCAGCGCCCTTCTTCTTTGACTTCTTTTTCCACGTTGGCTCAGCTGCATGCGAGACAGCCTCATAGACTGTGCGGCGCTCGTTGAGGTACTCGGTGCTACTCCCATTGACCGAAGCAACGGCAGGAGCAGCTTCATCGTCCGCATCATCACCCGCAGCACCAACACGACCCTCGCGTTCAGCGCTAACGTGGTCGTCGCCTTCCTCGGGCGCGTCTGCAACCTGCGTGACCACTGCCACAACAGGGCTATCCGGGTTTGCGATCGCTGCAATGGCAGCGCGTTTTTTCGGTGGGTGCTCGGCCTCGGCCGCCGCGAGCTTGCGTTTCTTGGAAGCCTCGGAACGCTTCACCGCCCGTGCCTCGGCTTTTGCGATGTTGGCGTCGAAGCGCTTGGGCTCAACAAAGAATAGACCAGTCGCAGTGAGACGGAGCGCGCGAGCGGCGCGGCCAATGCGCTGCCAGAGGGTGCACATGTCGCACGTCGAACGCCACTGGATAACAAGGAGGACGTCGGGAAGATCAAGGCCCTGTGAAAGTGATTAGTCCACGAACACACGATGATCACGGCACTTCTCACCATCCCAAACGAGTCCGTGCAGTTCAAGCCCCACGATATCCCCGCTTTGAGCGAGTCCGACTCGGCGACCTTGAACTCTGGTGACATCTCGGAGTTGAACCATTTGATTTTGTGTCGATACTCCAGGGGAAGACGGCTGCGTAGGTATTTTGCAGCTTCAACGGAATCCGCGATGCTATCAAAGAAGATCAAGAACTTCGGGGGGAGCGGATCGCCGGGCTTCCAATCGTCCGGAATGAGGAATGCCAGATCTTTGAAGCTCGACATGGAGTACTTCATTTCGCGCACTACCAGATGGATGTTCGGGGGGTCATTTGAACGGCGAATTATGTCGACCTTTTTATCCGAGACCTGGAGAGTCTTCATGACATCGGAGAGTACAGCGGGAGGTAGAGTGGCTGATACGATTACGAAGGGAATATCCCTCGGGATGAGATAGCGGAGGCGGCCGACCTCCTTGTATTCCGGGCGGAAACCAGCCCATTTGCTGATACAGTGGCCCTCGTCCCAGACGATACTGATTAGACGACGCGTAAATTCAGGCTTTTTCCACAACTTCTCGAAGCCGCCATCCTGCTGCATCAGTGTCTCGACGTTCGTGACGATTACCCGATATTTTCCCTCCTCGATATCCTGTACGATGATCAGCTGAACACGGGGGAAATAGCAGTTCAAACACGCACGCGGAAGTTGTCTGAATTAGCTGTATCCGCCGTAATATTGATGCCCTTCAATCCCATGTCTGCCAGCTGCTTGACATTTTGTTCTCCGAGGATATTTAGCGGGCTGACCACCAGCTGAATACCGAGGGGCCGGAACAGCAACGGCAGCCAGAACGTGAGTGTTTTCCCAGAACCTGTGGCTGCTATACAGACAACGTCGCTGTCGCGCTTGAGGATAGCTTCGACGACGCGAATCTGCCAGAGACACGGCTGGTATCCGAGGTGCTGGACGGCACGAGCGCGTATTTCGAGCGCCGTGGGCTTCGGGGACGTGGAGGCCGGTGTTGCGGCGAATTTGGACGCGACTGGGGCCATTACGAGCTGGAGTGCGCGTGTATGGGACGCGATGTGCGGAGAACGGCGCGTAGGACGAATGCGTGGAGTGCCAAGTGGTTCCGGGGTCCTGAATGTGGCTATGTTGTTGACACATGTTATATGCCAGCCGCCATGGAGAGGTTCACCCCAACTCAAGTCACATATTGTCACACTACATTTCGATTTTTTCCCTCACGTGTCCCCGCCATACATACCAAGATTTAAAAACTACTACTCTTTCTGTGAACCTCGAAACTGCGGTTGGGTAGGAGACTGTTACCTGCCGCGCGTCGAAACTTTCTTTGCCAGCTCAGCGAAAGATTCTCGACTTTTTGGACTTGGAAAAATTTCGCAAAAAAAAAGATTATGTAATCATACACAAAAATTTACAGCGGGCCCACTTCTCAAGCTAGGGCATACATAGGGTACATAGCTAGGTATGTGGGCAATATGTGGGAGCAGAGCAAGGGTATGTATGGCTGCGCGTCCCGACACAGGCTCGCTACTTCCCGGGCCGCGGGGCATGCACACACCTCGAATGCACAGTGTGCGGCGGACTGAGCTAGGCTGCGCCACACAAACAAGCTGTGCAAGCGGACTGCACAGCGCGTCCCGCTACAGCAATGGCTGGAGCGGGAGCATCCAAGCACGAGGCATAACCTGAGTCCGAGAACCCGCGCCACTGTGTGCGCAAGTCCCCGACAACGCCTTGCACCTAAGAACGTGCAGCACCCGTGCGCGAGTCCAGCCGGCGCCGCGCACTCTCGTCGTCTAGCTCGATTCACGTGACTGCTTGGACGCGCGGGTCACATCCCAGCGCCGCGCCACATCGAGCGGAAGCGTCTGCGGATGTGCGCCCGGCGCAAACAACGTTCGAGAACGTGCCACACCATTGAGCGCACCACCAGCACGTCTCAGTCAGGGAGACGGGGTCTGCGTTGCGCGAGACCCCACGGGTGTCCCTGCGACTCGTTGCTAGCTGCCGCCGTCCCGTTCACCCCGCCCCAATTTTTGCTGGCATGGCACCAGCAGTCATCGTGCGAATTGCATCCAGCCACGGCGGCGGGGCAGACGCAGTGCAGGAGATCGGGTGGGACATGGGCCTCAATGCCCTGGAGTGTCTAAGACAGGCGCCAAGGCAATTTGACGTGCACAAAAGTGTCGAAAAAGCGTGAGGCATTCCTTGTAAAGTAAAGGTGGGTGTGGGTGTAGAGCCAGTCGATCTCATTCGCTTACCATGCATGAGCTTATCCAGTTCGTCTGTGCACCCAGTCCATTGTGAATCGAGGGTGGGGCGGTGGTACTATGTGCTGAGGGCAGTGACGTGGCAGGATGCGGCCTGCAAGAACTTGTCATTATCAAGTTGTTTTGTTCCAGTAGACACATACCTTTGAGTGGCTCAGTTGAAGCTATTCCTGCTCCGTCACGAATGGCCCGGGGGTGCACAACGAGTACATGAGAGTGAAGGTAGGTATTATGGATGCGCACTTGATGTCACAGAAGTCACAGGATATGATCACACTTGATTTGCGAGTCGGAAACTCGATGCAAGGTCCACATTAAACTCGTAGAAGGTAGGGTACGAAGGGAGCGTGAGTGTAACAATTAAATGAGTGATAATAGAGCTAATTGGGGCGGAATTATATCAAGAATTGAGTATACGACAAGAATAAGTGGAATCCGGCGGAATTGGCCCGGGGGGTCGATGTGGACTGGAAGATAAGTAAGTGGTTTGTGGACCGTTGGTCAATCCCAAGGATTATCGGCCGCCTTCGGAACAGTGAGACCCTCTCTCGGTGGGCGGGGAACATAGTTTCTGAGTGTGGGCCGGGACAGCAGTGTGCTACGACGGCGTGAAGGAGAGACATCAGATGTGGACGTCACAGTGCTGGCAACGGAAGGACCAGCAGCGAAAGCCGTGCTACCGGGGGCTGAGGGCCCGTGCGATCCGGATCCGCTAGCAGCGCTTGAGCTACTGGTGACCGAGTTCGTAATGGTCCAGCTTGGAGTCCAGGTGGAGTATGCGGATGCGGGTGTCAAGGCTGGAGCCGAGTTGTCGAGAGCTGGGTCGTACTGGAATGAAGACGTTGCGGGGCGCAATTGGGGGGAGGGGCTGTTATGGCCCGTTCCATCCGTTGTCGTGTCCACACCTTGATGGAAAACCAGGTCTGAGGTCAGCAACCATGGTGATAGACCATTGATAAACCGGGACGACTTACTAATGTGAGAACCGACGGAGCCTGATCGAATCTTTTTGACCTTTCCGCAGGTATCATCCAAGAGCGCAGACGGGGATGCTGAGCGCTTGAGAGATACCCCTACTTTAGCAGGGTGTGAGATCTGACAGACAAGGCTTTGAAGCAAAGGACTGACCACGACCAAAAGCCTCATGTGCTGGCGGGAAGATCTCTTCGATCTCAGACTCGTACGCCACTCCAAGGAAATCTGGGCATATGGTAAGATATAATCAAGTACGCAAAGTAAGACGACACTTGCCTTCACCGTGGTCTGCGGCTTCTTTCTTCACCCGCACAGAGCTTCGAGTTTGAGGAGTATCAGAAGCTTCAAGGACACTGTTATCATCGCTAGAATCGTCCTCTGAGGTTTCCACTTCTACGAACAGTGGGGTCTTGACAGATTTGGCCTTTGACTTTCGGCGCGGCCTCGAAACATCAGTTTCCTCAGCCTCGGATCCAGAGAAGAGTTCTTCGCCAGCTTGTAGCATTCCGATAGCATGCTCGAGATCCTTGTATTGAGCGGAAGGAATACGATGCTTGGTTCCTACATCGAAAGCATTTAATATATCTAGCGAGTGTCAGAGATTGATCAAGTACTCACCGATACGGATGAAATGTTCCGTGTGCGGACGGCTTTGTGCGCCTTTGGCGCGGTTCAGCTCGGCGCCCGTGATGGGGTTGCGCTGCATCACGAATATGTCGCGCTGCTCCTTCCTGATCAACGCCCAATGCAGCCCCGGTGGCACATTTTCCGGGTAGCGCAGGTCCAAAAACTCAAACAGAGTAGGAAAGAGGTCACGGACCTACTCGTCTACCTCCCCCTGGCTCCATTTAACATTGAATTCCAGCGGATCTCCCTCGCGTGTGTTTGCAACAGCGAGTTTGTACTTGAAAAGTTGTTCGATCTGGGCCCCGGTAAGAGACTTGGAGACCAGAAGTTCGCCTTCCGCCTAAGATCAAGTTAGTAAGACTTGTATCCTGTCGGAAAATATTGCGACATACATCAAGCCCATAACTTATAATGTGTACACCCTCGACTCGGACAAGCTGGGACTCCCCAGAGCCTTTAGATTTGCTTTTCTTCTAATGATAAGTTAGCCAATACAAAGCCCGCCCGTCCAGGACTTACCGCAGGTGCCGGTTTATCTGAAGTCTTCTTGGGACGGAAGCCTGCATTTGTCTCCTTGCGAGCATCCGAGTCGGCCACCAAGCTGGGTTTAGGAGGCCTCTTTATTCCGAAGCGCGTAAGGACTTCGTCGATTTCGGAAACGTGGCTTGTCGAAGGTGTAACGATACGCTCCGCTCGCATACCCTTCTTCCTATTATTTACTTTTACTTACCTTTTCCCTATCTGTTGACTCAATCCTGTCGCGATGCGATCGCGACTCTTTACGGACTTATTCGATCACTTAGATACCGTATAAATACCCTGTTTGTACCTAGGGACACTTCGGTCAAATCTACCATCTATAACACTTCTCCCACTGTCGGAACGACCACCCGACACCTAACCCAAACCACCTGAACCTACCGTGTGCCGAGACTAGCCGAAAGCTCCCCCGCCGCCTGCTCCTCGTCACATCTTTTGAAGTTTAACACCTTCGTCGCCGCCTTATCTCGGTTCCACCTCGGTCTGATCAACCTAGGCTACCACTCTGTCAGCGACTCAAGAATCGACCGAAGACCTTACCATGGAGTCTAAAGTTGTTCATCAAACCCGCGCGCGGACTCAGTCCGGCGCTCTGCCTCCTCCCCCACCCCTATTCAGCCCTGAAGCTCGACGCCTCAGCTCTGACTCGGGGATCTCTGGTTCGGAGGCTATCGCTAACGCGATGAGACCCAGCTACGCTTCGGCGCTAGCAGGTCTGGCCGGCGCCTCACAAGGCGCTGGTTACTCTTCGGAGTACCCCTCGCCCTCGGGCGAGGGTAACGGCGACTTCGGTCTAAAGCCGGCTTCCTTCGGGAATGAGGACGGGGGCGTCTGGACCCCCGTCACTCGCAAGACTTCTCACTCGCATCGCGAGCGGAGCACTAGCAGAGGCCGTAATACCCCTAATAAAAACTCTGCAAATGTTTCGGACAGTGGTACTACTGTCGAGTTAGCTACCGAGGTGATGAGCCAGGCTCAATTGAATACCTTAGTTCGTCGTTACGAAGCGTTGACCGCGGACCTGCGGTCGAGGCTTACCAGTGTCGAGGCTGCACCCGACACTCAGGAGCTAGGAACGGGCGGTGTTGGAACAACCCCTGATGCCCCTGTTTCTACTCGCGCTGACGAGCGCTTAGACACCTCTGCAGTGCGCGCCAAGTCGCGTCGTGCCACTGTTGAGGAAGTGGAGGACGAGGGAGACTCCCCGTCCTTCAAACCTCGGGGGCAATACTATGATATTGCTCCCCAGGCTGAGGCCGGCCCTTCAAACCCTAAAGGCAAGGGTGTTGATCCGGGCAACTGGGGGGCGATCAACTCGTTCCAGCAGTTTACTGAGCAAGATATGCGAGATCAGCTCGACATGTTTGAGAACTATGCGGAAATGAACCGCGCAATGAAAATCGAGGACCAAAGCATACCTCCAGATTTCTTTGCTAACACGCCGCCGTTACCGTCGGCGTTGAAGTCGCGCAAGAAGCGCTCGAAGAGCCCCAAATCGAGGAAGCCCGAACCTGTGGAGGTTGAAAACAACGCCACAGTCGAAGAATTGGCAGTTCCTCGAGGGCGAGTTCAATTCTCAACGGTTGAACCAGACCCCAGATTAGCGGGTCCTGACCTAAGCGTGCAGACTGCAATGTCTCTCGCAGACGTGCTATCTCGCCTGACTAGTAAGATCGATGACCTCGATCTTCGTCAGCGCGCGAGCGAGGCACCAGGAAAGAAATTAGAACCTCGGGCGCCGCCAAAAGACGCGCGTGAACCGGAAGTTCCCCGCGAGTCCACTCCTGGGCGTGCGGCGGCAGAGAATTTTTTCCAGCGCGCCCTGCGGGGCGCGCCATCTGACTCGCGGAAGAAGCAGCTCTCGCACCCTGAGGCCGCCGGTGACCCAGACGACAGTTCGAGCTCGTCGAGCTCGAGCTCCAGCTCTGAGTCATCCGGGAACGGCCATTCAGGCACCTCGAAGCGCTCTTCGAGCCCGCGTCTGTCGTCCAAACGCAAGCGCGGACATGGCCGCAAGCAGCGTATGCTGCTTAAGCCGATCCCTCCTTCGAGGTACAACGGCGCGCCTGATACGAATGCCATTGAGCGATTCGCAAGGGAGGCCAAAACTTACGTGGAAATGGGGCGTGTTAAGAAGCAGAACCACGTCTATTTCATTGCGTACTACCTGGACGGTAAAGCGTTAGATTTCTATACGCAGATTGTATTGCGGGACCGCACCGCACCGTGGACACTCAAACGGTTCTTTATTGAGTTGTTTGAATTCTGTTTTCCTGTGGATTTCCGCAACGGTCAGCGGAAACGGCTTAACCGCTGTTTCCAGGGAGCCCAGCGCGTTGCAGAACATGTAGCGGAGTGGGCACTGATCTACAATACAATCGGTCTGGCCGATAATCAGGAAAAGGTTGTGAAACTGTTTAACAGCTTCACTTACCAGATCCAGGCCGAGATTCGGCGTAAGGACTTGGACCCGGAGGAAAGCTCCTGGGACGATATTATTAAGGCCGCCGAGAAAGCCGAGATCTTGGTTGATCTCGATACACGGAGCCGGGGTCCAAATGGTGGGCCCCCTCGCCGTCAGGACCCTCCCGCGCAAGGACCGAAGCCTCATGCATCGTTCCAGCCGGCGCGCGGAGGATTCCGTGGCCGCGGTCGCGGCCGTGGAGGGCGAAAGAACTTTTCGCGTCCACAGACTGAGACGATGCGGACCTCGTCCGCAAGCCTTCCGCCTAAAAGCGAGCGGAAGTATGAGCCACTGTCCCCTCAACGCAAGACTGAAATGCTTGCGAAGGGGCTTTGCTTCAATTGCGGCGAGGCGGGACACTTGTCCCGCAATTGCCCTAAAAATCAGACGGTGTCTTCCAATAAGAAGGGCAAGCCCCCCGGTTTTTCCACCCATGCGATCCATTTCCCTGCTGGGTCCTCTCGCGATGCGTTGTATGAAAGCACTGAGGTGCACGAAACCTTGCATGTTGGAGCGATCCACTTTGGACTGAGTGAAGTCGCGGAGGGCGGGGAACCCAAACAAAATTTAGACGCTACCGAAAGCGAAGACGAGTACAGCGAAATAAGCTTCGAAGAATTGTCAACAGGAGAAACTAACTCTGGAGTTGAAATTCACACACCACACGATGCATTGGAGGACGCCCAGTACAAAATCATTAATGTACCGGACGAACCTCCTTGCGTCGAGCACCGGGAACCCCACAATCCAATTGGAGACCTATACGCTTTCCAATTAGGACTCATGCTGCATGCGGAACAGCCGTATCCCGGAGACTTACCGAGAGATGAAGCCGAGCATCGTTTCCTTGTATATTCTGTCTCTGAGACTGAATACATTGTCGTAGACAGCGAAAACGACCGGGACACGGTACTCGAGGTATCGCGTGTCCACGATCCGGAGTTTACGCCATCGCTCTGGTACGCTGGACTACTCGCTAAAGAACTCGGGTTGAACCCCGAGGATCTCTCTAAGGTCAATTATGGCTGCGTAATGGGAAACTTACTAGATGTGCAGCGTTGCGCGGTGACCCTGCTTCTCCAGCAACACGAGATGAAGATTCATAGTTCAACCACCTGTGAATATATCTTTGTAAACGAAGAAGCGGGTGATGACAACCTGATAATTACCAATACCATGCAAAGGTACCGGCTTCGGCTGCCTAGAATCCTACTTGAAGACCCGAACTTTGGTCTGGGATGTTGGTACGACCAGGCATCTGATTGTGGTGAGTCGGAACTCTCCTCCGACACTACCAGCGAGTCGGATAGCATGCCGGGGCTCAAGTCAGTACCTCCCACCGAGCCGTCGGAGACGGACTCGGACTTACCTTCGCTGCAAGCTGTGAGCGACTCGTCGGACGCCGGCTCGGAGGAATCCGACTCGGACAACCCTGTGTTTCAATCAGCCGAATGCTCGACCTTTGAGGAAGAGCTTGCCGAGATGCCCGAACAATCCCTCGAGGATCGTTTACGGGACTGGGCGCGTACCACGGCATCAAGCACGGAGCGAGCAAGCACTCCCCAGAGGAGACGCCGTTTAGGCGATGTTCTTGGCTCAACAGTCGCCGCGTTGCTGGAATTCTTCCAGCCATACCCCGGGGATGAACAAGTTCCCTGGGGCGATGATCGACGCGACGTTCAACGATTTACTGTTGAACGGATCGATGGGCTTACTTACCGAATCAGAGATGCTTACTTACCAGATGCATCGACGACTCTGCCAATTGAAAATTTGAGGTCGCCAAGCTTCAACCTATTGGGCTGGTACGCACGTCTTCGTGCCGAAGCGCTTGGGATTCCCTACGGCGATATCCTGGCGATCCACCAGTTTCCTGTCGAAGAATTATTAGGTGACGGCCTTCAGCAGTACTTCCGGGATATCGGATATTACATACCGATGTTCTGTGGAGTGGCGGTCGCCAGAATCCCGTCCGAGGACGGGCATTCGTCCGGTGAGCCAGACAAATACCTGGTTGCAATTCCTATCGGCGATGGGCTCTTGCAGGAAGAAGTCTCGGAGGAGACACTAATGAATCCGAACTTAGATTTAGTAGGCTGGGTTTTGAAACGGCAGCTTGCTTACCTGAGGCGCGAGCGCAAGGCTCAAGACCGGGGTACCCGAGGCGTTGCCGAGGAGTATCTTGGGAGTCTCTTCGACTTGCCGGAAGGGCCTGACGAAGATGAGAGCGACGCCGAGTGGTCTGATAACTCAGACCTCGGGTCATGGTTCCTACCTTCCGAGGCCTCGGAACCAGCTCTGGAGGGCGAGTTTCTATTGCACTGCGGAGGAGTTCAGATTCCCGCAGACAGCATGAAGGGAATCTCGCGCACCGCGTCTGCGCCGCGAGTAGCGAACCGGGTCGTCGCGCGGCCACTTGTGATAGTGGTTCGCGTTAATGGCGAGCCGAAGTGTCCCTAGGTACAAACAGGGTATTTATACGGTATCTAAGTGATCGAATAAGTCCGTAAAGAGTCGCGATCGCATCGCGACAGGATTGAGTCAACAGATAGGGAAAAGGTAAGTAAAAGTAAATAATAGGAAGAAGGGTATGCGAGCGGAGCGTATCGTTACATCCGCCCTCCAGGCGCGCACTCGCGCGCCTACTCCTCGATATTCATCTCGTTGGTAGTCCCCGAGCCAGATGCGACGGCGTTCGCGGAGGCGATAGCGGCGTCGGCCGCCGCCGCGTCCGTGGCGAGGACGGCCTTCGCGGTGGCGGCGGCGTCCGCGGCAGCGCGAGCGGCAGCCTCGTCCTCGAGCTTCCTCTGCTCCTTGATTTCCTTCAAGTCCTTCTGGCGCTGGGCGAGCCTCGCCTTCGTAGCCGGAGCGTTGAGAACGGGGTCGACCTTGTGATGCGCCTTGCGCGTCTTCTCGTCGGCGCGAATCGCGCCGTGCTTGAAATCGGCCATGCTGGCCTTGAGAATAAGGCGCTCGGCGTTCGCTTTGAACGCGAGCGAGACGGCGACGTGGCCCGGGGGAACCCGCTCGTGGTCGTAGATCTCGTACTCGAGAACACACCACGAGTTCGCGTCTGCCACGGTGAGACGCGGGTCGTAAATCATCTCGTCGTGTGAGAGATAAGCCCAGCCGATGCCGGACTGGGTGTCGAACTTGCGTGTAAGCCACGCGAAGTCGGCGTAGCCGGCGGGCGGGACCGTCGGTAGGTCCTCATCGGTGACCAGAGCATGCTGGTAGTCGGCGTAGCCAGCAATTACGCGGGTGTCGAAGAGCCGCGACTGGTTTTCGCAGGTGGGGTCGATGAAGCGAATCCAGCGTTTGTCGAGACGCTGAAAGGCGGGGTGCGCCTCATTGAAGTCGATGAAGCGCTGCGATAGCGCGGCCTTGTTCAGCGTGTACTCGGGGTCCCAGAGCGTATAGTATCCAGTACCGAGAGCGGAGGGAGTGTAACTCATAGTGGAATGATGCGAGGGGGGGGCGAATTCGTTGATTGACTCACCCTGTTTATAATCCCAGAAATGAAACATTGCCGAGCCAACTAGGAGCTCCTCGCTGTCGACAGGAGGTCTGCCATTCCCATAGGGGAGGCTCCCGACCTCTGGTACATCCAGGGTCTCGAGGTACTCCCCTAGGGCGTGCAGACGCTTGGCCTGCTCGTAAGGCATCCAAGATTTGTCGCCCGACTTCCACAAAACTTCGAACAGGGTGTTCGAACGCCGGCCGTAGTGGTTGATAATTTTGTCAACGGCCCATTCGTTCGTTTCAGCGTCCAGAGAAATGCCCAGCTGCGACTCAAGGCGCCCAGGGAAGCGCCGATCGTCGTTAGGTACGTGAACGCGCAGCAGCGAGGAGTGGAATACGTTATGTACCCCTCGCTGCTTCATGGTTGCGGGTAAATCAATCTGGAACGAAGAGTTACCAAAATCCCTTGTAATAAGGTAAGGACCGATGAATTTAGGGATAAGCTTACGGGCTAATCCCTTCTCGAACTTCAGGTTCTTTGAGTTCAGATAGACGAGGTCGCCGTCCTCGAAAGGGGCGGCCTGGCGCTTCCGATTTGCCGATCGAGTCTGTTTGACGCGCGCCGCGATCATCGAGTCGTGTGCCGCCATGATCGCAAGGCGGCGTTGGAGCGCGAAGGCAGCGACTCCAGGATATTCTCGCGTGTGATCGTTGTTCCACAGCAGCGTGCGCGGCATCTGGCCAGTATTGAGGAAAAACGGGGTATAACCCGTTGACTCGGAGCGTGCCGAATTCATCGCGAATTCGACCGCAGGCAGCTTGGCTACCCAATCCTTCTGATTGGGTCCAATGCATTGGCGTATCATCTGCGTGACCGTGCGGTTAGCGCGTTCAGTTCCTCCGTCTGATTCGGGGTGGTACGCACTGGACATATGGAGTCTGACTCCAATAAGTTCGTGTAAGCGCTTCCAAAACACGCTGGTAAACAGCGAGTCGCGGTCACTCACGATGGATCTCGGCAGCCCATGCAGCTTGTAAATGTGCTCGAACATAAGTTCGGCCATTTGACGCGCTGTATAATTGATGCGCGAGGGGATCAAGTGGACCATTCCAGTCAGCAGATCGATTACTACGACTAGGCAATTGAAGACCGAGTCACGGTTCTTCGATTCGGGCAGTGGACCAACGAAGTCCACGCCGATTGAATCCCAAGGTTGAAGCGGTGGGTTCAACGAGTGAAGTAGCCCATAAGGCTTCTGGTTACTAGGTTTGCTGCTTTTACACGTGCGGCATGACTCACAATAGCTTTGAGTGTCGTCCACTAAGTCTTTCCACCAGAAGTGGTCTCTCAGATAGTCTATGGTTTTGCGAGATCCCAGGTGAGCGAGCAAGGAGTGCGCCTCCGAGATGACGATCTCACGGAGGTTCCGTCCTTCGTAGGTTATCCGGGGGATGCAGAGCATAAGATGATCCTTATCGCGAAGATAAAGAACACCGTTCCGCAACTCGAAGTTGCGAAAGGACTTGGGGTCCTCGAGGATGTGCTTGAAGAAGGGGTCGTCACCGTATCGGTTCGAGACCAGCTTGATAAGGTCCAAGCCTTGCCAGCCCGAGTTTACGACCTTAAGCAGGGATGGATCGAGCTGTTCGATTTCAGCCTCAAGGTCCTCCTGCGTAGACGCAGGGGAGCGAGTCTTGGCGGAGCGATTTGGTTCCGTGTGAGGTACACGCGGCAACGGATCAGTCGAAGGCTGTGGCGGTGCCGCATCAAGATCAACGGCCTTGTCACTTTGCTTCCGCTTCTCATCCGCTATCCGCGTACTGCGTCGAGGTGCGTCTTGCGTCTCTCTTTTTTGGTTGGTACCCCCGCCCTCATCTGGGGACTGTAGGGGACTGGACCCAGACGCTTCCTTGGCCCCTTTCTGGCTTGACTTTGCGTCGGCCCGGCGTGACTTCGAGTCCGCCGGGCTTGACTTTGCGTCGGCGCGAGGAACTGACTTCGAGTCAGCCTCCTTTGTCAATTCGCGCGCCATCGAGCGCGTTACACGGTCGCTCGACAGCGCCATCGCTTCCTGCCCAGCAAAGACAGGCATCGAGATGGATCGTATATCAAGGTGATCATTGTCAACCACATCATGGTACGTGTACTCCGATCTAGCGCGCACTGTCCCTAACGATTCGTTTGAATACATACGGGACAATGCGTCCGCTAGTACGTTGTCAGGCCCTGGAATATATCGTACCTCAAAGTTAAAACTTGAGGTCTTTTCTATCCAGCGGGCTTGACGCCCTGACAAGTTCTTCTGGTTCATAAGGTGAATCAGTCCCTTATGATCGGTTATCCAGACGAACTGACATCCCTGAAGGATATCAGCATGACGGAGCATTGCCTCCACGCCGGCCAGCATCTCAATCTCGTGCACGGCATAATTTTGCTGAGCCGAGTTCAGTTTAGCTGAGAAGAACGCCGCAACCTTCGCGGTTTTCCAGTCGGCTCCCTGGCATACGACGCCGGAGACGCCCGAGCTGCACCCGTCCGTAACGAGCCAGATCTGCGGTGCGTCTTTTCCGTAGTCCAAGGGCTTTCGATGGTGATCCCTGTGCAGGGACACCAGACGCTTGACGTCTTCGAACGCGCGCTGGTGCGTAAATCCCCAGCGAAACGGTACGGTGTCACTGGTGAGCTCGTGCAGAACACCCATAGGGATGTGCACTCCGGCCACGTCGCCTCCCAAGTAGGTGACGGACCCGAGGAACCCGCGCAACAAGTCGCGGTTCGTCGGCGTCTTCCAGTTCACAACCGTGTCAACCTTATTGGAATCCATCCGGATTCCGTTGTCATCAACGACGCGGCCCAAGACGTTCAGCTCCTTCTGCAGGAGCTGAATTTTGCTGGCAGATAGGAAGAGCTGCTCGCGCTTAAGTACGTCTATCACCAACTTTATGTGCTTGATATGATCTTTCAGCGAATCCGAGTAGACAATAATATCATCAAGATAAACATCCATGAAACGGCCGATGTACTGGCCGAAGAGATGGTTCATCAACGATTGGTACGTTGCTGGCCCGTTACAATCTCCTTGCTGAACAACAAGGCTGACCATATTCCCATCAGGTGTACTCACAGCCGTCCTCGAGACGTGCTCGGGAACCACTCGGATCTGCTCGTACGCGTCCTGCCCATCGATCAGAGAACGGAACTGACAGCGCGCAACACGCCGCAGGATTCCTTCCATGTCAGGCATGGGCGACGTCATCTTGCGAGTATTCGCGTTCCGCGCTCGCAGATCTACAACCACGCGCAACTTCGGCGGGTTGGTTTTGACTTTAGGAATCAACAGCATCGGCGCGGTGTTACCCGAGTTGGTGATTTCCCAACGTCCAGCCTTCAGGTAAGTCTGTCGTTTCAAGTCCCACTGCTCTCTGAGCGCTTCAGGGCATCGAGCAGGTCTCCAAGGTAATATTTTATCCTCATCAATCAAAGGTATTGTATGGTTGATATCTCGGAACGGAGGTAAACCCGTCTCCGCTGCCGTCTTGCAGATCGGCTCCGCGTACTTCATTAGCTCGTCGCGGGCCGCTTGAATTGCGGACTCGTCCAGGCCGACAGACCCTGCAAACACGCGAGCGGTTGCGATGCCCTCTATAGGTAAGGATTTAGCACTCCCAACGCAGACGCGAGCCGGATTTAAACCAATGCTCACCTTGTGTTGAAACAGCCACGCAGTACCCAGAATCATATCGTAACCACTCAGATTTGCCACAAAGAAGGTGCGCCGCTCCTCAATGTCCTGGTATTCAAATTTAACACTTGTAGAGTGATTAATCTTTGAACGCGAGCCCTGCACTGCCAGTTGTAGTGTAATGGGGTCGTCGAGCCCGTCGCGTTTTAACTTGAGTTGATCCACGATCGAGCTCGAGATCAAATCCCCGAGCGAACCGGAATCAACCAACGCGCGCGCAGGCTCGCCATTAACGCGAACCACTATCACAAGTGGCCGCGCGACGACCCGGTTCGCTACTCGCGGCGCAGACGCGGTGCGCGAGATTCCCTTCATGCTGTCTGCGGGAATCTGAACTCCTCCGCAGTGCAATAGAAACTCGCCCTCCAGAGCTGGTTCCGAGGCCTCGGAAGGTAGGAACCATGACCCGAGGTCTGAGTTATCAGACCACTCGGCGTCGCTCTCATCTTCGTCAGGCCCTTCCGGCAAGTCGAAGAGACTCCCAAGATACTCCTCGGCAACGCCTCGGGTACCCCGGTCTTGAGCCTTGCGCTCGCGCCTCAGGTAAGCAAGCTGCCGTTTCAAAACCCAGCCTACTAAATCTAAGTTCGGATTCATTAGTGTCTCCTCCGAGACTTCTTCCTGCAAGAGCCCATCGCCGATAGGAATTGCAACCAGGTATTTGTCTGGCTCACCGGACGAATGCCCGTCCTCGGACGGGATTCTGGCGACCGCCACTCCACAGAACATCGGTATGTAATATCCGATATCCCGGAAGTACTGCTGAAGGCCGTCACCTAATAATTCTTCGACAGGAAACTGGTGGATCGCCAGGATATCGCCGTAGGGAATCCCAAGCGCTTCGGCACGAAGACGTGCGTACCAGCCCAATAGGTTGAAGCTTGGCGACCTCAAATTTTCAATTGGCAGAGTCGTCGATGCATCTGGTAAGTAAGCATCTCTGATTCGGTAAGTAAGCCCATCGATCCGTTCAACAGTAAATCGTTGAACGTCGCGTCGATCATCGCCCCAGGGAACTTGTTCATCCCCGGGGTATGGCTGGAAGAATTCCAGCAACGCGGCGACTGTTGAGCCAAGAACATCGCCTAAACGGCGTCTCCTCTGGGGAGTGCTTGCTCGCTCCGTGCTTGATGCCGTGGTACGCGCCCAGTCCCGTAAACGATCCTCGAGGGATTGTTCGGGCATCTCGGCAAGCTCTTCCTCAAAGGTCGAGCATTCGGCTGATTGAAACACAGGGTTGTCCGAGTCGGATTCCTCCGAGCCGGCGTCCGGCGAGTCGCTCACAGCTTGCAGCGAAGGTAAGTCCGAGTCCGTCTCCGACGGCTCGGTGGGAGGTACTGACTTGAGCCCCGGCATGCTATCCGACTCGCTGGTAGTGTCGGAGGAGAGTTCCGACTCACCACAATCAGATGCCTGGTCGTACCAACATCCCAGACCAAAGTTCGGGTCTTCAAGTAGGATTCTAGGCAGCCGAAGCCGGTACCTTTGCATGGTATTGGTAATTATCAGGTTGTCATCACCCGCTTCTTCGTTTACAAAGATATATTCACAGGTGGTTGAACTATGAATCTTCATCTCGTGTTGCTGGAGAAGCAGGGTCACCGCGCAACGCTGCACATCTAGTAAGTTTCCCATTACGCAGCCATAATTGACCTTAGAGAGATCCTCGGGGTTCAACCCGAGTTCTTTAGCGAGTGGTCCAGCGTACCAGAGCGATGGCGTAAACTCCGGATCGTGGACACGCGATACCTCGAGTACCGTGTCCCGGTCGTTTTCGCTGTCTACGACAATGTATTCAGTCTCAGAGACAGAATATACAAGGAAACGATGCTCGGCTTCATCTCTCGGTAAGTCTCCGGGATACGGCTGTTCCGCATGCAGCATGAGTCCTAATTGGAAAGCGTATAGGTCTCCAATTGGATTGTGGGGTTCCCGGTGCTCGACGCAAGGAGGTTCGTCCGGTACATTAATGATTTTGTACTGGGCGTCCTCCAATGCATCGTGTGGTGTGTGAATTTCAACTCCAGAGTTAGTTTCTCCTGTTGACAATTCTTCGAAGCTTATTTCGCTGTACTCGTCTTCGCTTTCGGTAGCGTCTAAATTTTGTTTGGGTTCCCCGCCCTCCGCGACTTCACTCAGTCCAAAGTGGATCGCTCCAACATGCAAGGTTTCGTGCACCTCAGTGCTTTCATACAACGCATCGCGAGAGGACCCAGCAGGGAAATGGATCGCATGGGTGGAAAAACCGGGGGGCTTGCCCTTCTTATTGGAAGACACCGTCTGATTTTTAGGGCAATTGCGGGACAAGTGTCCCGCCTCGCCGCAATTGAAGCAAAGCCCCTTCGCAAGCATTTCAGTCTTGCGTTGAGGGGACAGTGGCTCATACTTCCGCTCGCTTTTAGGCGGAAGGCTTGCGGACGAGGTCCGCATCGTCTCAGTCTGTGGACGCGAAAAGTTCTTTCGCCCTCCACGGCCGCGACCGCGGCCACGGAATCCTCCGCGCGCCGGCTGGAACGATGCATGAGGCTTCGGTCCTTGCGCGGGAGGGTCCTGACGGCGAGGGGGCCCACCATTTGGACCCCGGCTCCGTGTATCGAGATCAACCAAGATCTCGGCTTTCTCGGCGGCCTTAATAATATCGTCCCAGGAGCTTTCCTCCGGGTCCAAGTCCTTACGCCGAATCTCGGCCTGGATCTGGTAAGTGAAGCTGTTAAACAGTTTCACAACCTTTTCCTGATTATCGGCCAGACCGATTGTATTGTAGATCAGTGCCCACTCCGCTACATGTTCTGCAACGCGCTGGGCTCCCTGGAAACAGCGGTTAAGCCGTTTCCGCTGACCGTTGCGGAAATCCACAGGAAAACAGAATTCAAACAACTCAATAAAGAACCGTTTGAGTGTCCACGGTGCGGTGCGGTCCCGCAATACAATCTGCGTATAGAAATCTAACGCTTTACCGTCCAGGTAGTACGCAATGAAATAGACGTGGTTCTGCTTCTTAACACGCCCCATTTCCACGTAAGTTTTGGCCTCCCTTGCGAATCGCTCAATGGCATTCGTATCAGGCGCGCCGTTGTACCTCGAAGGAGGGATCGGCTTAAGCAGCATACGCTGCTTGCGGCCATGTCCGCGCTTGCGTTTGGACGACAGACGCGGGCTCGAAGAGCGCTTCGAGGTGCCTGAATGGCCGTTCCCGGATGACTCAGAGCTGGAGCTCGAGCTCGACGAGCTCGAACTGTCGTCTGGGTCACCGGCGGCCTCAGGGTGCGAGAGCTGCTTCTTCCGCGAGTCAGATGGCGCGCCCCGCAGGGCGCGCTGGAAAAAATTCTCTGCCGCCGCACGCCCAGGAGTGGACTCGCGGGGAACTTCCGGTTCACGCGCATCTTTTGAAGTTTAACACCTTCGTCGCCGCCTTATCTCGGTTCCACCTCGGTCTGATCAACCTAGGCTACCACTCTGTCAGCGACTCAAGAATCGACCGAAGACCTTACCATGGAGTCTAAAGTTGTTCATCAAACCCGCGCGCGGACTCAGTCCGGCGCTCTGCCTCCTCCCCCACCCCTATTCAGCCCTGAAGCTCGACGCCTCAGCTCTGACTCGGGGATCTCTGGTTCGGAGGCTATCGCTAACGCGATGAGACCCAGCTACGCTTCGGCGCTAGCAGGTCTGGCCGGCGCCTCACAAGGCGCTGGTTACTCTTCGGAGTACCCCTCGCCCTCGGGCGAGGGTAACGGCGACTTCGGTCTAAAGCCGGCTTCCTTCGGGAATGAGGACGGGGGCGTCTGGACCCCCGTCACTCGCAAGACTTCTCACTCGCATCGCGAGCGGAGCACTAGCAGAGGCCGTAATACCCCTAATAAAAACTCTGCAAATGTTTCGGACAGTGGTACTACTGTCGAGTTAGCTACCGAGGTGATGAGCCAGGCTCAATTGAATACCTTAGTTCGTCGTTACGAAGCGTTGACCGCGGACCTGCGGTCGAGGCTTACCAGTGTCGAGGCTGCACCCGACACTCAGGAGCTAGGAACGGGCGGTGTTGGAACAACCCCTGATGCCCCTGTTTCTACTCGCGCTGACGAGCGCTTAGACACCTCTGCAGTGCGCGCCAAGTCGCGTCGTGCCACTGTTGAGGAAGTGGAGGACGAGGGAGACTCCCCGTCCTTCAAACCTCGGGGGCAATACTATGATATTGCTCCCCAGGCTGAGGCCGGCCCTTCAAACCCTAAAGGCAAGGGTGTTGATCCGGGCAACTGGGGGGCGATCAACTCGTTCCAGCAGTTTACTGAGCAAGATATGCGAGATCAGCTCGACATGTTTGAGAACTATGCGGAAATGAACCGCGCAATGAAAATCGAGGACCAAAGCATACCTCCAGATTTCTTTGCTAACACGCCGCCGTTACCGTCGGCGTTGAAGTCGCGCAAGAAGCGCTCGAAGAGCCCCAAATCGAGGAAGCCCGAACCTGTGGAGGTTGAAAACAACGCCACAGTCGAAGAATTGGCAGTTCCTCGAGGGCGAGTTCAATTCTCAACGGTTGAACCAGACCCCAGATTAGCGGGTCCTGACCTAAGCGTGCAGACTGCAATGTCTCTCGCAGACGTGCTATCTCGCCTGACTAGTAAGATCGATGACCTCGATCTTCGTCAGCGCGCGAGGGTACTGCGTGGCTGTTTCAACACAAGGTGAGCATTGGTTTAAATCCGGCTCGCGTCTGCGTTGGGAGTGCTAAATCCTTACCTATAGAGGGCATCGCAACCGCTCGCGTGTTTGCAGGGTCTGTCGGCCTGGACGAGTCCGCAATTCAAGCGGCCCGCGACGAGCTAATGAAGTACGCGGAGCCGATCTGCAAGACGGCAGCGGAGACGGGTTTACCTCCGTTCCGAGATATCAACCATACAATACCTTTGATTGATGAGGATAAAATATTACCTTGGAGACCTGCTCGATGCCCTGAAGCGCTCAGAGAGCAGTGGGACTTGAAACGACAGACTTACCTGAAGGCTGGACGTTGGGAAATCACCAACTCGGGTAACACCGCGCCGATGCTGTTGATTCCTAAAGTCAAAACCAACCCGCCGAAGTTGCGCGTGGTTGTAGATCTGCGAGCGCGGAACGCGAATACTCGCAAGATGACGTCGCCCATGCCTGACATGGAAGGAATCCTGCGGCGTGTTGCGCGCTGTCAGTTCCGTTCTCTGATCGATGGGCAGGACGCGTACGAGCAGATCCGAGTGGTTCCCGAGCACGTCTCGAGGACGGCTGTGAGTACACCTGATGGGAATATGGTCAGCCTTGTTGTTCAGCAAGGAGATTGTAACGGGCCAGCAACGTACCAATCGTTGATGAACCATCTCTTCGGCCAGTACATCGGCCGTTTCATGGATGTTTATCTTGATGATATTATTGTCTACTCGGATTCGCTGAAAGATCATATCAAGCACATAAAGTTGGTGATAGACGTACTTAAGCGCGAGCAGCTCTTCCTATCTGCCAGCAAAATTCAGCTCCTGCAGAAGGAGCTGAACGTCTTGGGCCGCGTCGTTGATGACAACGGAATCCGGATGGATTCCAATAAGGTTGACACGGTTGTGAACTGGAAGACGCCGACGAACCGCGACTTGTTGCGCGGGTTCCTCGGGTCCGTCACCTACTTGGGAGGCGACGTGGCCGGAGTGCACATCCCTATGGGTGTTCTGCACGAGCTCACCAGTGACACCGTACCGTTTCGCTGGGGATTTACGCACCAGCGCGCGTTCGAAGACGTCAAGCGTCTGGTGTCCCTGCACAGGGATCACCATCGAAAGCCCTTGGACTACGGAAAAGACGCACCGCAGATCTGGCTCGTTACGGACGGGTGCAGCTCGGGCGTCTCCGGCGTCGTATGCCAGGGAGCCGACTGGAAAACCGCGAAGGTTGCGGCGTTCTTCTCAGCTAAACTGAACTCGGCTCAGCAAAATTATGCCGTGCACGAGATTGAGATGCTGGCCGGCGTGGAGGCAATGCTCCGTCATGCTGATATCCTTCAGGGATGTCAGTTCGTCTGGATAACCGATCATAAGGGACTGATTCACCTTATGAACCAGAAGAACTTGTCAGGGCGTCAAGCCCGCTGGATAGAAAAGACCTCAAGTTTTAACTTTGAGGTACGATATATTCCAGGGCCTGACAACGTACTAGCGGACGCATTGTCCCGTATGTATTCAAACGAATCGTTAGGGACAGTGCGCGCTAGATCGGAGTACACGTACCATGATGTGGTTGACAATGATCACCTTGATATACGATCCATCTCGATGCCTGTCTTTGCTGGGCAGGAAGCGATGGCGCTGTCGAGCGACCGTGTAACGCGCTCGATGGCGCGCGAATTGACAAAGGAGGCTGACTCGAAGTCAGTTCCTCGCGCCGACGCAAAGTCAAGCCCGGCGGACTCGAAGTCACGCCGGGCCGACGCAAAGTCAAGCCAGAAAGGGGCCAAGGAAGCGTCTGGGTCCAGTCCCCTACAGTCCCCAGATGAGGGCGGGGGTACCAACCAAAAAAGAGAGACGCAAGACGCACCTCGACGCAGTACGCGGATAGCGGATGAGAAGCGGAAGCAAAGTGACAAGGCCGTTGATCTTGATGCGGCACCGCCACAGCCTTCGACTGATCCGTTGCCGCGTGTACCTCACACGGAACCAAATCGCTCCGCCAAGACTCGCTCCCCTGCGTCTACGCAGGAGGACCTTGAGGCTGAAATCGAACAGCTCGATCCATCCCTGCTTAAGGTCGTAAACTCGGGCTGGCAAGGCTTGGACCTTATCAAGCTGGTCTCGAACCGATACGGTGACGACCCCTTCTTCAAGCACATCCTCGAGGACCCCAAGTCCTTTCGCAACTTCGAGTTGCGGAACGGTGTTCTTTATCTTCGCGATAAGGATCATCTTATGCTCTGCATCCCCCGGATAACCTACGAAGGACGGAACCTCCGTGAGATCGTCATCTCGGAGGCGCACTCCTTGCTCGCTCACCTGGGATCTCGCAAAACCATAGACTATCTGAGAGACCACTTCTGGTGGAAAGACTTAGTGGACGACACTCAAAGCTATTGTGAGTCATGCCGCACGTGTAAAAGCAGCAAACCTAGTAACCAGAAGCCTTATGGGCTACTTCACTCGTTGAACCCACCGCTTCAACCTTGGGATTCAATCGGCGTGGACTTCGTTGGTCCACTGCCCGAATCGAAGAACCGCGACTCGGTCTTCAATTGCCTAGTCGTAGTAATCGATCTGCTGACTGGAATGGTCCACTTGATCCCCTCGCGCATCAATTATACAGCGCGTCAAATGGCCGAACTTATGTTCGAGCACATTTACAAGCTGCATGGGCTGCCGAGATCCATCGTGAGTGACCGCGACTCGCTGTTTACCAGCGTGTTTTGGAAGCGCTTACACGAACTTATTGGAGTCAGACTCCATATGTCCAGTGCGTACCACCCCGAATCAGACGGAGGAACTGAACGCGCTAACCGCACGGTCACGCAGATGATACGCCAATGCATTGGACCCAATCAGAAGGATTGGGTAGCCAAGCTGCCTGCGGTCGAATTCGCGATGAATTCGGCACGCTCCGAGTCAACGGGTTATACCCCGTTTTTCCTCAATACTGGCCAGATGCCGCGCACGCTGCTGTGGAACAACGATCACACGCGAGAATATCCTGGAGTCGCTGCCTTCGCGCTCCAACGCCGCCTTGCGATCATGGCGGCACACGACTCGATGATCGCGGCGCGCGTCAAACAGACTCGATCGGCAAATCGGAAGCGCCAGGCCGCCCCTTTCGAGGACGGCGACCTCGTCTATCTGAACTCAAAGAACCTGAAGTTCGAGAAGGGATTAGCCCGTAAGCTTATCCCTAAATTCATCGGTCCTTACCTTATTACAAGGGATTTTGGTAACTCTTCGTTCCAGATTGATTTACCCGCAACCATGAAGCAGCGAGGGGTACATAACGTATTCCACTCCTCGCTGCTGCGCGTTCACGTACCTAACGACGATCGGCGCTTCCCTGGGCGCCTTGAGTCGCAGCTGGGCATTTCTCTGGACGCTGAAACGAACGAATGGGCCGTTGACAAAATTATCAACCACTACGGCCGGCGTTCGAACACCCTGTTCGAAGTTTTGTGGAAGTCGGGCGACAAATCTTGGATGCCTTACGAGCAGGCCAAGCGTCTGCACGCCCTAGGGGAGTACCTCGAGACCCTGGATGTACCAGAGGTCGGGAGCCTCCCCTATGGGAATGGCAGACCTCCTGTCGACAGCGAGGAGCTCCTAGTTGGCTCGGCAATGTTTCATTTCTGGGATTATAAACAGGGTGAGTCAATCAACGAATTCGCCCCCCCCTCGCATCATTCCACTATGAGTTACACTCCCTCCGCTCTCGGTACTGGATACTATACGCTCTGGGACCCCGAGTACACGCTGAACAAGGCCGCGCTATCGCAGCGCTTCATCGACTTCAATGAGGCGCACCCCGCCTTTCAGCGTCTCGACAAACGCTGGATTCGCTTCATCGACCCCACCTGCGAAAACCAGTCGCGGCTCTTCGACACCCGCGTAATTGCTGGCTACGCCGACTACCAGCATGCTCTGGTCACCGATGAGGACCTACCGACGGTCCCGCCCGCCGGCTACGCCGACTTCGCGTGGCTTACACGCAAGTTCGACACCCAGTCCGGCATCGGCTGGGCTTATCTCTCACACGACGAGATGATTTACGACCCGCGTCTCACCGTGGCAGACGCGAACTCGTGGTGTGTTCTCGAGTACGAGATCTACGACCACGAGCGGGTTCCCCCGGGCCACGTCGCCGTCTCGCTCGCGTTCAAAGCGAACGCCGAGCGCCTTATTCTCAAGGCCAGCATGGCCGATTTCAAGCACGGCGCGATTCGCGCCGACGAGAAGACGCGCAAGGCGCATCACAAGGTCGACCCCGTTCTCAACGCTCCGGCTACGAAGGCGAGGCTCGCCCAGCGCCAGAAGGACTTGAAGGAAATCAAGGAGCAGAGGAAGCTCGAGGACGAGGCTGCCGCTCGCGCTGCCGCGGACGCCGCCGCCACCGCGAAGGCCGTCCTCGCCACGGACGCGGCGGCGGCCGACGCCGCTATCGCCTCCGCGAACGCCGTCGCATCTGGCTCGGGGACTACCAACGAGATGAATATCGAGGAGTAGGCGCGCGAGTGCGCGCCTGGAGGGCGGATGTAACGATACGCTCCGCTCGCATACCCTTCTTCCTATTATTTACTTTTACTTACCTTTTCCCTATCTGTTGACTCAATCCTGTCGCGATGCGATCGCGACTCTTTACGGACTTATTCGATCACTTAGATACCGTATAAATACCCTGTTTGTACCTAGGGACACTTCGGTCAAATCTACCATCTATAACACTTCTCCCACTGTCGGAACGACCACCCGACACCTAACCCAAACCACCTGAACCTACCGTGTGCCGAGACTAGCCGAAAGCTCCCCCGCCGCCTGCTCCTCGTCACATCTTTGTTGACAATCCACCTGAGCCATCTAACCGGTTAGATGGCTCAGGTGGATTGTCAACAAAATGACTGACTCTGACAACCGTGTCAGAGCTTCATTCCGGGTCTTTCCCGTGGCCGGTTAGTGCCTGTGGATTTCAATTCAATCTCCCCAGTTGAGTCTTGTCCCTTCTCGGGATTCGAACTGTCAACCTTCAGTGGGATTACATAAGCTCGATCGTCGAGAGTCAGTCATTTTGTTGACAATCCACCTGAGCCATCTAACCGGCTTCAAAAGATGTGACGAGGAGCAGGCGGCGGGGGAGCTTTCGGCTAGTCTCGGCACACGGTAGGTTCAGGTGGTTTGGGTTAGGTGTCGGGTGGTCGTTCCGACAGTGGGAGAAGTGTTATAGATGGTAGATTTGACCGAAGTGTCCCTAGGTACAAACAGGGTATTTATACGGTATCTAAGTGATCGAATAAGTCCGTAAAGAGTCGCGATCGCATCGCGACAGGATTGAGTCAACAGATAGGGAAAAGGTAAGTAAAAGTAAATAATAGGAAGAAGGGTATGCGAGCGGAGCGTATCGTTACATCCGCCCTCCAGGCGCGCACTCGCGCGCCTACTCCTCGATATTCATCTCGTTGGTAGTCCCCGAGCCAGATGCGACGGCGTTCGCGGAGGCGATAGCGGCGTCGGCCGCCGCCGCGTCCGCGGCGAGGACGGCCTTCGCGGTGGCGGCGGCGTCCGCGGCAGCGCGAGCGGCAGCCTCGTCCTCGAGCTTCCTCTGCTCCTTGATTTCCTTCAAGTCCTTCTGGCGCTGGGCGAGCCTCGCCTTCGTAGCCGGAGCGTTGAGAACGGGGTCGACCTTGTGATGCGCCTTGCGCGTCTTCTCGTCGGCGCGAATCGCGCCGTGCTTGAAATCGGCCATGCTGGCCTTGAGAATAAGGCGCTCGGCGTTCGCTTTGAACGCGAGCGAGACGGCGACGTGGCCCGGGGGAACCCGCTCGTGGTCGTAGATCTCGTACTCGAGAACACACCACGAGTTCGCGTCTGCCACGGTGAGACGCGGGTCGTAAATCATCTCGTCGTGTGAGAGATAAGCCCAGCCGATGCCGGACTGGGTGTCGAACTTGCGTGTAAGCCACGCGAAGTCGGCGTAGCCGGCGGGCGGGACCGTCGGTAGGTCCTCATCGGTGACCAGAGCATGCTGGTAGTCGGCGTAGCCAGCAATTACGCGGGTGTCGAAGAGCCGCGACTGGTTTTCGCAGGTGGGGTCGATGAAGCGAATCCAGCGTTTGTCGAGACGCTGAAAGGCGGGGTGCGCCTCATTGAAGTCGATGAAGCGCTGCGATAGCGCGGCCTTGTTCAGCGTGTACTCGGGGTCCCAGAGCGTATAGTATCCAGTACCGAGAGCGGAGGGAGTGTAACTCATAGTGGAATGATGCGAGGGGGGGGCGAATTCGTTGATTGACTCACCCTGTTTATAATCCCAGAAATGAAACATTGCCGAGCCAACTAGGAGCTCCTCGCTGTCGACAGGAGGTCTGCCATTCCCATAGGGGAGGCTCCCGACCTCTGGTACATCCAGGGTCTCGAGGTACTCCCCTAGGGCGTGCAGACGCTTGGCCTGCTCGTAAGGCATCCAAGATTTGTCGCCCGACTTCCACAAAACTTCGAACAGGGTGTTCGAACGCCGGCCGTAGTGGTTGATAATTTTGTCAACGGCCCATTCGTTCGTTTCAGCGTCCAGAGAAATGCCCAGCTGCGACTCAAGGCGCCCAGGGAAGCGCCGATCGTCGTTAGGTACGTGAACGCGCAGCAGCGAGGAGTGGAATACGTTATGTACCCCTCGCTGCTTCATGGTTGCGGGTAAATCAATCTGGAACGAAGAGTTACCAAAATCCCTTGTAATAAGGTAAGGACCGATGAATTTAGGGATAAGCTTACGGGCTAATCCCTTCTCGAACTTCAGGTTCTTTGAGTTCAGATAGACGAGGTCGCCGTCCTCGAAAGGGGCGGCCTGGCGCTTCCGATTTGCCGATCGAGTCTGTTTGACGCGCGCCGCGATCATCGAGTCGTGTGCCGCCATGATCGCAAGGCGGCGTTGGAGCGCGAAGGCAGCGACTCCAGGATATTCTCGCGTGTGATCGTTGTTCCACAGCAGCGTGCGCGGCATCTGGCCAGTATTGAGGAAAAACGGGGTATAACCCGTTGACTCGGAGCGTGCCGAATTCATCGCGAATTCGACCGCAGGCAGCTTGGCTACCCAATCCTTCTGATTGGGTCCAATGCATTGGCGTATCATCTGCGTGACCGTGCGGTTAGCGCGTTCAGTTCCTCCGTCTGATTCGGGGTGGTACGCACTGGACATATGGAGTCTGACTCCAATAAGTTCGTGTAAGCGCTTCCAAAACACGCTGGTAAACAGCGAGTCGCGGTCACTCACGATGGATCTCGGCAGCCCATGCAGCTTGTAAATGTGCTCGAACATAAGTTCGGCCATTTGACGCGCTGTATAATTGATGCGCGAGGGGATCAAGTGGACCATTCCAGTCAGCAGATCGATTACTACGACTAGGCAATTGAAGACCGAGTCGCGGTTCTTCGATTCGGGCAGTGGACCAACGAAGTCCACGCCGATTGAATCCCAAGGTTGAAGCGGTGGGTTCAACGAGTGAAGTAGCCCATAAGGCTTCTGGTTACTAGGTTTGCTGCTTTTACACGTGCGGCATGACTCACAATAGCTTTGAGTGTCGTCCACTAAGTCTTTCCACCAGAAGTGGTCTCTCAGATAGTCTATGGTTTTGCGAGATCCCAGGTGAGCGAGCAAGGAGTGCGCCTCCGAGATGACGATCTCACGGAGGTTCCGTCCTTCGTAGGTTATCCGGGGGATGCAGAGCATAAGATGATCCTTATCGCGAAGATAAAGAACACCGTTCCGCAACTCGAAGTTGCGAAAGGACTTGGGGTCCTCGAGGATGTGCTTGAAGAAGGGGTCGTCACCGTATCGGTTCGAGACCAGCTTGATAAGGTCCAAGCCTTGCCAGCCCGAGTTTACGACCTTAAGCAGGGATGGATCGAGCTGTTCGATTTCAGCCTCAAGGTCCTCCTGCGTAGACGCAGGGGAGCGAGTCTTGGCGGAGCGATTTGGTTCCGTGTGAGGTACACGCGGCAACGGATCAGTCGAAGGCTGTGGCGGTGCCGCATCAAGATCAACGGCCTTGTCACTTTGCTTCCGCTTCTCATCCGCTATCCGCGTACTGCGTCGAGGTGCGTCTTGCGTCTCTCTTTTTTGGTTGGTACCCCCGCCCTCATCTGGGGACTGTAGGGGACTGGACCCAGACGCTTCCTTGGCCCCTTTCTGGCTTGACTTTGCGTCGGCCCGGCGTGACTTCGAGTCCGCCGGGCTTGACTTTGCGTCGGCGCGAGGAACTGACTTCGAGTCAGCCTCCTTTGTCAATTCGCGCGCCATCGAGCGCGTTACACGGTCGCTCGACAGCGCCATCGCTTCCTGCCCAGCAAAGACAGGCATCGAGATGGATCGTATATCAAGGTGATCATTGTCAACCACATCATGGTACGTGTACTCCGATCTAGCGCGCACTGTCCCTAACGATTCGTTTGAATACATACGGGACAATGCGTCCGCTAGTACGTTGTCAGGCCCTGGAATATATCGTACCTCAAAGTTAAAACTTGAGGTCTTTTCTATCCAGCGGGCTTGACGCCCTGACAAGTTCTTCTGGTTCATAAGGTGAATCAGTCCCTTATGATCGGTTATCCAGACGAACTGACATCCCTGAAGGATATCAGCATGACGGAGCATTGCCTCCACGCCGGCCAGCATCTCAATCTCGTGCACGGCATAATTTTGCTGAGCCGAGTTCAGTTTAGCTGAGAAGAACGCCGCAACCTTCGCGGTTTTCCAGTCGGCTCCCTGGCATACGACGCCGGAGACGCCCGAGCTGCACCCGTCCGTAACGAGCCAGATCTGCGGTGCGTCTTTTCCGTAGTCCAAGGGCTTTCGATGGTGATCCCTGTGCAGGGACACCAGACGCTTGACGTCTTCGAACGCGCGCTGGTGCGTAAATCCCCAGCGAAACGGTACGGTGTCACTGGTGAGCTCGTGCAGAACACCCATAGGGATGTGCACTCCGGCCACGTCGCCTCCCAAGTAGGTGACGGACCCGAGGAACCCGCGCAACAAGTCGCGGTTCGTCGGCGTCTTCCAGTTCACAACCGTGTCAACCTTATTGGAATCCATCCGGATTCCGTTGTCATCAACGACGCGGCCCAAGACGTTCAGCTCCTTCTGCAGGAGCTGAATTTTGCTGGCAGATAGGAAGAGCTGCTCGCGCTTAAGTACGTCTATCACCAACTTTATGTGCTTGATATGATCTTTCAGCGAATCCGAGTAGACAATAATATCATCAAGATAAACATCCATGAAACGGCCGATGTACTGGCCGAAGAGATGGTTCATCAACGATTGGTACGTTGCTGGCCCGTTACAATCTCCTTGCTGAACAACAAGGCTGACCATATTCCCATCAGGTGTACTCACAGCCGTCCTCGAGACGTGCTCGGGAACCACTCGGATCTGCTCGTACGCGTCCTGCCCATCGATCAGAGAACGGAACTGACAGCGCGCAACACGCCGCAGGATTCCTTCCATGTCAGGCATGGGCGACGTCATCTTGCGAGTATTCGCGTTCCGCGCTCGCAGATCTACAACCACGCGCAACTTCGGCGGGTTGGTTTTGACTTTAGGAATCAACAGCATCGGCGCGGTGTTACCCGAGTTGGTGATTTCCCAACGTCCAGCCTTCAGGTAAGTCTGTCGTTTCAAGTCCCACTGCTCTCTGAGCGCTTCAGGGCATCGAGCAGGTCTCCAAGGTAATATTTTATCCTCATCAATCAAAGGTATTGTATGGTTGATATCTCGGAACGGAGGTAAACCCGTCTCCGCTGCCGTCTTGCAGATCGGCTCCGCGTACTTCATTAGCTCGTCGCGGGCCGCTTGAATTGCGGACTCGTCCAGGCCGACAGACCCTGCAAACACGCGAGCGGTTGCGATGCCCTCTATAGGTAAGGATTTAGCACTCCCAACGCAGACGCGAGCCGGATTTAAACCAATGCTCACCTTGTGTTGAAACAGCCACGCAGTACCCAGAATCATATCGTAACCACTCAGATTTGCCACAAAGAAGGTGCGCCGCTCCTCAATGTCCTGGTATTCAAATTTAACACTTGTAGAGTGATTAATCTTTGAACGCGAGCCCTGCACTGCCAGTTGTAGTGTAATGGGGTCGTCGAGCCCGTCGCGTTTTAACTTGAGTTGATCCACGATCGAGCTCGAGATCAAATCCCCGAGCGAACCGGAATCAACCAACGCGCGCGCAGGCTCGCCATTAACGCGAACCACTATCACAAGTGGCCGCGCGACGACCCGGTTCGCTACTCGCGGCGCAGACGCGGTGCGCGAGATTCCCTTCATGCTGTCTGCGGGAATCTGAACTCCTCCGCAGTGCAATAGAAACTCGCCCTCCAGAGCTGGTTCCGAGGCCTCGGAAGGTAGGAACCATGACCCGAGGTCTGAGTTATCAGACCACTCGGCGTCGCTCTCATCTTCGTCAGGCCCTTCCGGCAAGTCGAAGAGACTCCCAAGATACTCCTCGGCAACGCCTCGGGTACCCCGGTCTTGAGCCTTGCGCTCGCGCCTCAGGTAAGCAAGCTGCCGTTTCAAAACCCAGCCTACTAAATCTAAGTTCGGATTCATTAGTGTCTCCTCCGAGACTTCTTCCTGCAAGAGCCCATCGCCGATAGGAATTGCAACCAGGTATTTGTCTGGCTCACCGGACGAATGCCCGTCCTCGGACGGGATTCTGGCGACCGCCACTCCACAGAACATCGGTATGTAATATCCGATATCCCGGAAGTACTGCTGAAGGCCGTCACCTAATAATTCTTCGACAGGAAACTGGTGGATCGCCAGGATATCGCCGTAGGGAATCCCAAGCGCTTCGGCACGAAGACGTGCGTACCAGCCCAATAGGTTGAAGCTTGGCGACCTCAAATTTTCAATTGGCAGAGTCGTCGATGCATCTGGTAAGTAAGCATCTCTGATTCGGTAAGTAAGCCCATCGATCCGTTCAACAGTAAATCATTGAACGTCGCGTCGATCATCGCCCCAGGGAACTTGTTCATCCCCGGGGTATGGCTGGAAGAATTCCAGCAACGCGGCGACTGTTGAGCCAAGAACATCGCCTAAACGGCGTCTCCTCTGGGGAGTGCTTGCTCGCTCCGTGCTTGATGCCGTGGTACGCGCCCAGTCCCGTAAACGATCCTCGAGGGATTGTTCGGGCATCTCGGCAAGCTCTTCCTCAAAGGTCGAGCATTCGGCTGATTGAAACACAGGGTTGTCCGAGTCGGATTCCTCCGAGCCGGCGTCCGACGAGTCGCTCACAGCTTGCAGCGAAGGTAAGTCCGAGTCCGTCTCCGACGGCTCGGTGGGAGGTACTGACTTGAGCCCCGGCATGCTATCCGACTCGCTGGTAGTGTCGGAGGAGAGTTCCGACTCACCACAATCAGATGCCTGGTCGTACCAACATCCCAGACCAAAGTTCGGGTCTTCAAGTAGGATTCTAGGCAGCCGAAGCCGGTACCTTTGCATGGTATTGGTAATTATCAGGTTGTCATCACCCGCTTCTTCGTTTACAAAGATATATTCACAGGTGGTTGAACTATGAATCTTCATCTCGTGTTGCTGGAGAAGCAGGGTCACCGCGCAACGCTGCACATCTTTTGAAGTTTAACACCTTCGTCGCCGCCTTATCTCGGTTCCACCTCGGTCTGATCAACCTAGGCTACCACTCTGTCAGCGACTCAAGAATCGACCGAAGACCTTACCATGGAGTCTAAAGTTGTTCATCAAACCCGCGCGCGGACTCAGTCCGGCGCTCTGCCTCCTCCCCCACCCCTATTCAGCCCTGAAGCTCGACGCCTCAGCTCTGACTCGGGGATCTCTGGTTCGGAGGCTATCGCTAACGCGATGAGACCCAGCTACGCTTCGGCGCTAGCAGGTCTGGCCGGCGCCTCACAAGGCGCTGGTTACTCTTCGGAGTACCCCTCGCCCTCGGGCGAGGGTAACGGCGACTTCGGTCTAAAGCCGGCTTCCTTCGGGAATGAGGACGGGGGCGTCTGGACCCCCGTCACTCGCAAGACTTCTCACTCGCATCGCGAGCGGAGCACTAGCAGAGGCCGTAATACCCCTAATAAAAACTCTGCAAATGTTTCGGACAGTGGTACTACTGTCGAGTTAGCTACCGAGGTGATGAGCCAGGCTCAATTGAATACCTTAGTTCGTCGTTACGAAGCGTTGACCGCGGACCTGCGGTCGAGGCTTACCAGTGTCGAGGCTGCACCCGACACTCAGGAGCTAGGAACGGGCGGTGTTGGAACAACCCCTGATGCCCCTGTTTCTACTCGCGCTGACGAGCGCTTAGACACCTCTGCAGTGCGCGCCAAGTCGCGTCGTGCCACTGTTGAGGAAGTGGAGGACGAGGGAGACTCCCCGTCCTTCAAACCTCGGGGGCAATACTATGATATTGCTCCCCAGGCTGAGGCCGGCCCTTCAAACCCTAAAGGCAAGGGTGTTGATCCGGGCAACTGGGGGGCGATCAACTCGTTCCAGCAGTTTACTGAGCAAGATATGCGAGATCAGCTCGACATGTTTGAGAACTATGCGGAAATGAACCGCGCAATGAAAATCGAGGACCAAAGCATACCTCCAGATTTCTTTGCTAACACGCCGCCGTTACCGTCGGCGTTGAAGTCGCGCAAGAAGCGCTCGAAGAGCCCCAAATCGAGGAAGCCCGAACCTGTGGAGGTTGAAAACAACGCCACAGTCGAAGAATTGGCAGTTCCTCGAGGGCGAGTTCAATTCTCAACGGTTGAACCAGACCCCAGATTAGCGGGTCCTGACCTAAGCGTGCAGACTGCAATGTCTCTCGCAGACGTGCTATCTCGCCTGACTAGTAAGATCGATGACCTCGATCTTCGTCAGCGCGCGAGCGAGGCACCAGGAAAGAAATTAGAACCTCGGGCGCCGCCAAAAGACGCGCGTGAACCGGAAGTTCCCCGCGAGTCCACTCCTGGGCGTGCGGCGGCAGAGAATTTTTTCCAGCGCGCCCTGCGGGGCGCGCCATCTGACTCGCGGAAGAAGCAGCTCTCGCACCCTGAGGCCGCCGGTGACCCAGACGACAGTTCGAGCTCGTCGAGCTCGAGCTCCAGCTCTGAGTCATCCGGGAACGGCCATTCAGGCACCTCGAAGCGCTCTTCGAGCCCGCGTCTGTCGTCCAAACGCAAGCGCGGACATGGCCGCAAGCAGCGTATGCTGCTTAAGCCGATCCCTCCTTCGAGGTACAACGGCGCGCCTGATACGAATGCCATTGAGCGATTCGCAAGGGAGGCCAAAACTTACGTGGAAATGGGGCGTGTTAAGAAGCAGAACCACGTCTATTTCATTGCGTACTACCTGGACGGTAAAGCGTTAGATTTCTATACGCAGATTGTATTGCGGGACCGCACCGCACCGTGGACACTCAAACGGTTCTTTATTGAGTTGTTTGAATTCTGTTTTCCTGTGGATTTCCGCAACGGTCAGCGGAAACGGCTTAACCGCTGTTTCCAGGGAGCCCAGCGCGTTGCAGAACATGTAGCGGAGTGGGCACTGATCTACAATACAATCGGTCTGGCCGATAATCAGGAAAAGGTTGTGAAACTGTTTAACAGCTTCACTTACCAGATCCAGGCCGAGATTCGGCGTAAGGACTTGGACCCGGAGGAAAGCTCCTGGGACGATATTATTAAGGCCGCCGAGAAAGCCGAGATCTTGGTTGATCTCGATACACGGAGCCGGGGTCCAAATGGTGGGCCCCCTCGCCGTCAGGACCCTCCCGCGCAAGGACCGAAGCCTCATGCATCGTTCCAGCCGGCGCGCGGAGGATTCCGTGGCCGCGGTCGCGGCCGTGGAGGGCGAAAGAACTTTTCGCGTCCACAGACTGAGACGATGCGGACCTCGTCCGCAAGCCTTCCGCCTAAAAGCGAGCGGAAGTATGAGCCACTGTCCCCTCAACGCAAGACTGAAATGCTTGCGAAGGGGCTTTGCTTCAATTGCGGCGAGGCGGGACACTTGTCCCGCAATTGCCCTAAAAATCAGACGGTGTCTTCCAATAAGAAGGGCAAGCCCCCCGGTTTTTCCACCCATGCGATCCATTTCCCTGCTGGGTCCTCTCGCGATGCGTTGTATGAAAGCACTGAGGTGCACGAAACCTTGCATGTTGGAGCGATCCACTTTGGACTGAGTGAAGTCGCGGAGGGCGGGGAACCCAAACAAAATTTAGACGCTACCGAAAGCGAAGACGAGTACAGCGAAATAAGCTTCGAAGAATTGTCAACAGGAGAAACTAACTCTGGAGTTGAAATTCACACACCACACGATGCATTGGAGGACGCCCAGTACAAAATCATTAATGTACCGGACGAACCTCCTTGCGTCGAGCACCGGGAACCCCACAATCCAATTGGAGACCTATACGCTTTCCAATTAGGACTCATGCTGCATGCGGAACAGCCGTATCCCGGAGACTTACCGAGAGATGAAGCCGAGCATCGTTTCCTTGTATATTCTGTCTCTGAGACTGAATACATTGTCGTAGACAGCGAAAACGACCGGGACACGGTACTCGAGGTATCGCGTGTCCACGATCCGGAGTTTACGCCATCGCTCTGGTACGCTGGACTACTCGCTAAAGAACTCGGGTTGAACCCCGAGGATCTCTCTAAGGTCAATTATGGCTGCGTAATGGGAAACTTACTAGATGTGCAGCGTTGCGCGGTGACCCTGCTTCTCCAGCAACACGAGATGAAGATTCATAGTTCAACCACCTGTGAATATATCTTTGTAAACGAAGAAGCGGGTGATGACAACCTGATAATTACCAATACCATGCAAAGGTACCGGCTTCGGCTGCCTAGAATCCTACTTGAAGACCCGAACTTTGGTCTGGGATGTTGGTACGACCAGGCATCTGATTGTGGTGAGTCGGAACTCTCCTCCGACACTACCAGCGAGTCGGATAGCATGCCGGGGCTCAAGTCAGTACCTCCCACCGAGCCGTCGGAGACGGACTCGGACTTACCTTCGCTGCAAGCTGTGAGCGACTCGTCGGACGCCGGCTCGGAGGAATCCGACTCGGACAACCCTGTGTTTCAATCAGCCGAATGCTCGACCTTTGAGGAAGAGCTTGCCGAGATGCCCGAACAATCCCTCGAGGATCGTTTACGGGACTGGGCGCGTACCACGGCATCAAGCACGGAGCGAGCAAGCACTCCCCAGAGGAGACGCCGTTTAGGCGATGTTCTTGGCTCAACAGTCGCCGCGTTGCTGGAATTCTTCCAGCCATACCCCGGGGATGAACAAGTTCCCTGGGGCGATGATCGACGCGACGTTCAACGATTTACTGTTGAACGGATCGATGGGCTTACTTACCGAATCAGAGATGCTTACTTACCAGATGCATCGACGACTCTGCCAATTGAAAATTTGAGGTCGCCAAGCTTCAACCTATTGGGCTGGTACGCACGTCTTCGTGCCGAAGCGCTTGGGATTCCCTACGGCGATATCCTGGCGATCCACCAGTTTCCTGTCGAAGAATTATTAGGTGACGGCCTTCAGCAGTACTTCCGGGATATCGGATATTACATACCGATGTTCTGTGGAGTGGCGGTCGCCAGAATCCCGTCCGAGGACGGGCATTCGTCCGGTGAGCCAGACAAATACCTGGTTGCAATTCCTATCGGCGATGGGCTCTTGCAGGAAGAAGTCTCGGAGGAGACACTAATGAATCCGAACTTAGATTTAGTAGGCTGGGTTTTGAAACGGCAGCTTGCTTACCTGAGGCGCGAGCGCAAGGCTCAAGACCGGGGTACCCGAGGCGTTGCCGAGGAGTATCTTGGGAGTCTCTTCGACTTGCCGGAAGGGCCTGACGAAGATGAGAGCGACGCCGAGTGGTCTGATAACTCAGACCTCGGGTCATGGTTCCTACCTTCCGAGGCCTCGGAACCAGCTCTGGAGGGCGAGTTTCTATTGCACTGCGGAGGAGTTCAGATTCCCGCAGACAGCATGAAGGGAATCTCGCGCACCGCGTCTGCGCCGCGAGTAGCGAACCGGGTCGTCGCGCGGCCACTTGTGATAGTGGTTCGCGTTAATGGCGAGCCTGCGCGCGCGTTGGTTGATTCCGGTTCGCTCGGGGATTTGATCTCGAGCTCGATCGTGGATCAACTCAAGTTAAAACGCGACGGGCTCGACGACCCCATTACACTACAACTGGCAGTGCAGGGCTCGCGTTCAAAGATTAATCACTCTACAAGTGTTAAATTTGAATACCAGGACATTGAGGAGCGGCGCACCTTCTTTGTGGCAAATCTGAGTGGTTACGATATGATTCTGGGTACTGCGTGGCTGTTTCAACACAAGGTGAGCATTGGTTTAAATCCGGCTCGCGTCTGCGTTGGGAGTTGCTAAATCCTTACCTATAGAGGGCATCGCAACCGCTCGCGTGTTTGCAGGGTCTGTCGGCCTGGACGAGTCCGCAATTCAAGCGGCCCGCGACGAGCTAATGAAGTACGCGGAGCCGATCTGCAAGACGGCAGCGGAGACGGGTTTACCTCCGTTCCGAGATATCAACCATACAATTACCTTG